>JAUPFT010000008.1:49283844-49663844 GCA_036936625.1 Parnassius smintheus behrii | reverse complement strand
TGGAGAGAAGTAGGATAGACAGTTACTTAGATATAATATATAATACTTAGATATAATATATAAGGGGCAACATATGAGGGTGACCTATGTTCAGCAGTGCACATTTCATAGGATGTAATGATTACCATCTCAAGGTCGAGGTTACTGCACGAAGAAAGTCAATGAGTGGCTCAAACAGTGTTTTGTGGCATTCCTTGGGTGAGCGGTACGAATGTTAATGTCACCATATATGTCGATAACTTGATAGATGTAGAATAAGCACTTTCAAAATACTTAGTATATATTTTATTGTTTTACAAAGCTAGTCCACGTTTACGCTGGTCGTCGTGACCGAAATTCAGTCTGGAGGACATTTTTTTCTAAGAAGGTTATTAATGACTGGGGCTTTGGTGCCCGGCAAATATTGGTATTTCCTTGTGTGCAAGCGTGGCTCGCGTGGCAAGTGTAGCACGAATGGGTCGGCCCGACTAGGACAGCACCACGCTCTTACAGAATACCAGCGTAACTTAATGCTGCTTGTGTTTCGTATGGTGTGTGTAGAGAACTAGAGACCCTTTTTTACTGGAAACGAGGCATTCCATCTTAGTCCTCAAGGGTGACAACGCATCTGTATTTTGATTATTTATTGAGAATATATGTAGATGTGTATGGGCCACAGCATCCACTAACCATCAGGTGGACTGTATGCTCGTTTGTAACCCTATCTTATAAAAAAAGTAGGGTAGCTACTATAATACTGAGCTGATATTTTTTTTTATTTATTTTACAGTATAGGGTGACAAACGAGCACAGTATAGGGTGAAAAACGAGCACACAGTCCACTTGATGGTAAGTGGTCGCTATGGCCCATAGACATCTACATATTTCCTCGATTACGAATCATAATGCAGATGCGTTGTCATCCGTGAGGACTAAGATGGAATGCTTCGTTTTTAGTAAAAAGGGTCTCCGGTTCTCTACACTCACCACACGAAACACAGCAGATCTATGAGAGCGTGGTCCTTCCCCGGTCGAGCCGACCCGTTCGTGCTGCAACTATACTACTAATATAACTGCAGCATGGCTCTACCACGTGAAAACCAATGAAATGAACCAAAATGGCAGCCTTCCTCTTGACTTGACAGTGGTAAAGCCATGTAGCGGCTATGGATGTCGCACGGAATATGGCCTGGATGGATGGGCCAGCTTGAACCGGGATGGTACCACGACCTCACAGAATACCTGCGTGAATTACCTCTGCGTTTCGCTTGGGCTGGAGGCCCAATTCCCCCTCCCCCTTATCATCGTAGCGGATTCAAATAAAAACTACCCCAAGAGGGTACCCTCACTCCTTGTACTCTTCCTGAGCGTGGATGCTTAGGCTACTCCGCGTATTCTGGGGGGGGGGATTATGCTCGCGACTAAAACTGCTAGGAGCAAGCGAAGCAATAAGACCAAGGCGACTTCAATTTGATGTAACATAATAACAACTTGTTAAAAAATATGCTGTCTACATATATTTTTATAACTTAGCCTAAAATTAATTACCCAAATCTTGAACCATTAGAAATAAGAAATACTGGCAGCATTCTCCCGTTACGTAATCTCGAAACATTGACATTCGTGCCTCGAATAACCTTCAAAATTGTGTTGAAATACCAAATTAAAATATAGTTAAATAAGTGTTTACGAGTGAAACGATATTGCTTCAGACTTTTTGTTCACTTTAGTATTGTTTTTGCATCATTTAATTACACAGGATGGCATTTTGTAGGCAAATATACTGCACGACGCGACGCCCCTGGAAGTACTGAGCGAAAATGAGCGTAGTTTGATTCGTGAATTTTTTGGCTTCACCAACAACAAAGGCCGCGCTGTGTCTACCTTTTTTACTTCATCTGAGTCTAAAGAAATACTTCTATTTTATCTTTTACTTATGCCTTGATTGCTACTTTGATAATAAGTAGGGTGCACTACGTGCAAGTTGTTGTCGGATACAAATGTAAGGTATACCTTACTGATATATATATATATATATATATATATATATATATATATATATATATATATATATATATATATATATATATATATATATATATATATATATATATATATGGGTGTGTAGTGTATGTATGCGTGTTACAGAATATCGTTTGAAGAAGCCGATAAGAAAGGAAAGTTCTCGACTGGCAGTTTCGTACCCGTAAGTGAAGTGGAGGGTAGTCTCTGCTAGATGGAGTGAAGATCTGGTAGAAAGTCGATGGATGCGAGGGAGAAGAATATGATCAGCTGTGAATTTGTGAAAAGTTTTAATGATGATGATGTTGATGATAATGCGTGGTATAGAAATATAAAAGTTAAGAAAAAAATTTCTGGAAATACACACGGATAATAGAAGGCAAAGCGGTAGTACGTTTCCAATTTGTGTAAGAAACGGCAACCAGTTAATCCTACTTCACGAGAGCTTGATAATTCGCTTCAGGATCACAGTGTAAATTACGGAAATCATTTTTTCTATTTACGTCTTCGATAGGAGCAATAACAATTATCATTGTAGGTAGGAAATGAGATTTCGCCTATCATCATCATCATAATCACATCCCGTTAAAAATCCACTGCTGAACATAGAGTTCTTCCGAGTTATGACACAAAGCACGGGTATTTTTTAATAGGATAGGCTGGATAAACGAGCACACAGTCCACTTGATGACAAGTGATTGCTGTGGCCCATAGACATCTACATCTATTCTCGATTACGAATCAAAATGCAAATGCCTTGTCACCCTAGAGGGCTAAGATGGAATGCCTCCTTTCCAGTAAAATGGGTCTCCGGTTTTCTACACTCACCATTAGTTAACACAGCGGCATTAAGCTGCTACTTTACGCTGGTATTCTGTGAGAGCGAGGTCCTCCCCGGTCAAGCCGACCCATTCGTGCTGCATCCATTATATATACATAGCTGCAGCGTGTCTCTACCACGTATAGCCATGAGCCATCTATGACCAATGACTTCTTACATCTCATCACTCTATCTAGTGGGAGGCCGCCCTACACTTCGTTTACCGTTTTTTATTACAGTTAATGTTTTTTGTACAAGAGAATTTTTTTATTTTATATAGTTATTTTTTTAGTAGTTGCTATTGCAGCATTTTTCACATCCATTACTCGACTAAGATTTATATCGTCGATACTGCCGAAGCAAGAACAAACAGTCGGTTTTGAGCTGAATTGGTTCGCACTTCATCACTGTCGGTCTAGGTTGTAGTGCAATTAATTTAACTTAACTGTATATTTAAAACATTGAACTTGGTTAAGTGTGAGTTAAGTTACCTTGAGGTTGGGTTATTATTTATTCCACATATAAGGGTTAAAAAATTAAAGTTTAATAAAACAAGTGATAAAAGTAAAAATTTTGTATAAGTGAATTTAATATAAATAAAATGAGAACATCATCAATAAATGAAAGTTAATTAAATACGCATTATTAAGGATAACTCAAAAGCTTCTTGTCAGATCTTGATCAAATTTATACGGGACTACGCGAGAAGCACCAGCTTTCAAATGAAAAATGAATCATCAAAAGCGGTTCACCAAGAAACAAGTTTTGAGATAACACACATAAAAAAATAACTCCTCCTTTTAGAAGTCGGTTAAAATAAACGCTAACTTTAAATAACCCAAAATAATATGGTATATTACGCCACTAGAGCGGAAACTATGACATTGCAACCCTCGTGGTATTGTCACCCGAGCCAAAGGCGAAGGTGATAAGAATGCAGGTTGTGATGTCATACTTTTCTCCCGTAGTGCGTATACTATTTTTATCAGACTAGGAACAACAGTTCGATTTAAATTCCAATAATATAATTTATTCTCAAAATATATTAAAATATATTAAAAATTTGACGCATGCGTAGAAAATTAATAAGTCATTGAATCGGGAGGCAATGTGGCCCGGCACTATCGTCCCTGCAAATAGGGTCGAAATACGAACTTTCAATCAAGGTATGATAAAAATATTTCACATTATACGCTTATGAAGTCGAGGCTTTATTCTTGTGTACACTATAACTTTTTTATAAGAAAGGGTGACAAGCGAGCCCACAGTCCACCTGATGGTAAGTTGCTGTGGCCCATAGACATCTACATCTATCCTCGTTTGTGAATCAAAATGATGCGTTGTCAACCTTGAGGACTAAGATGGAATACCTTTTTTCCAGAAAAAAGGGTCTCCGGTTCTCTACACTTACCATACGAAACACAGCAGCATTAAGCTGCTATTTGACGCTGGTATTCTAAATAATACCATTCTTTAGTGTAAACTTATTAAATAAAATATTACAATGAGCGGAATCAATACTTTGACATTCTGTACCAGTCAATCCTGAGTGTTTTGAGAATTAGTGGAGGTGCGATTGATACCTTATATATTATAATACAGAGATAAATAAATACCTATACATTATATTATATCTGTACGTCATTTTATAAAAAAAATTGTTAATAAGTTGTGTAAGCACATCAGAGTTTAGGTCTTCTGTCTAGATGCAAAATATGCATGATTCACATATTAGATATTGTCTGTCTTAAGCCGTACCATCCTTAAAATATTTATGTAGGTCGTTTGTTGCAGACGCTTAAAGAAAATATATCGTAAATCTTGCTGATAGGGTCATCGAGATTTTTGTCAACGTTATGACGCTGAGACGATAGAGTTTATACATCAGGAATGGATCCAAATAAGAAAGGTAATCCCCAATACTCCATAGCCCATAAGTGACTTGACGTCAATCCACTTCACTTTGTGTGTTTCATCGTGAGGAAACCTGCATGTCAGAGAAATAAGAAAAAATAAAATTTTTGTAGACGTGTGAAGTTCGCCAAAACGCGTTGGAGCAGCGTGGCGAACAATTCCTTGTAAATAATGCAAGTCTTTACGGATGTTATCGCGTATATTAACTTTTTTATATACCCGACGTTTTACTTATAGTATTTACTTTACAGCACCCATGGTCACGGGGTGGTGGGGAAGACTGAGATGTTCAACGTCCAGATAT
The DNA here is from genome assembly GCA_036936625.1 of Parnassius smintheus behrii. NCBI lineage: Eukaryota > Metazoa > Arthropoda > Insecta > Lepidoptera > Papilionidae > Parnassius > Parnassius smintheus. The sequence continues at coordinate 49,658,805 of JAUPFT010000008.1, read as the reverse complement.
CATAGTTAACCGCGGTTACCACAGAATAAAATTATTAATTTTTGTTGCGATCTACACAGTAAGAACTTATAGTATCTTGAAGTCTTGCAGTTGTATGTTTGGGTTGGGATTTAATGTTATTGATTATAGGATCCCAAACAGATGGTTTAGAGCAATTCCTTGCCCTAAAACCCTTCTAATAAATGAGAAGAGGTGTGGTACGTATATAGTTGTAGCTTTAACTTTTGCCTATAGCTATATAATTCAGTCACATGCCGATTCTTTTAAAATATAAATATTAATTCAAACCAAAAAATATTAAAAATACAGTAAAGTCATAAACTGTCATTAAAACGCCTAGAATATACATAGATACAAAACTTTATCGTGATTAATTAGTGTTAGCCGTTCAAAGTCAGCTGCTAGCTTCAACAACGTAAGCACAGTCTATAAATGATTAATTACAGTCCATACACTGAGCGGATTACACATGCGACCAAAATATGTATTGTACTTGTATTGTCAATAATGTTATAACAGTGTCAAAAGTATGAAATTTTCCATATAAGAATTTGTAGGCTTTTTGCGAAGAGTATGGAAATATTCTTTATAAAAATTTGTTTACTTTCTTTTTTTATTGGATAGGGTGACAAACGAGCACACATTCCATCTAATGGTAAGTGGTTGCTGTGGCTCATAGACATTTACGTCTATCCCCGATTACGAATCAATATGCAGATGCGTTGTCACCCGTGAGGACTAAGATGGAATGCCTTGTTTCCAGTAAAGAGGGTATCCAGTTCTCTACACTCACCATACGAAACACATCAGCATTAAGTAACTATTTTACGCTGGTATTCTGTGAGAGTGTGGTCTTTCCCCGTTCGAGCCAACCCATTCATGCTACAACCATGATATAGCTGCAGCGTTGATCTACCACGTATGAACACAGGTGTTCACCTGTAACCGGGTTTGTACGTTCGTTTGTCACTTATATTTTTTAAGAAAATTATAGCAGCAAAGTATTTACCCTAAAGTACAATTAGACATGATTGTGCGATAATTTAATCGTGTGACCGTGAGTTTGCACTGACGTGATTTTCACAAAAACACGTTTTAAACTCTGTTGTCTGACAATGTTAAAAAAGTTAAAGTTAAAGTTACAGCCTATATACGTCCCACTGCTGGGCACAGGCCTCCTCTCATTTCTGAGAGGGTTTTAGGGCAAGGAAAAATAGTCCGCCGCGCTGCCCCAATGCGTGTTGGCGAACTTCACATGTCTTTGAAATAATTTTTTTCTTATTTCTCAGACATACAGGTTTCCTCACGTTTTCCTTCACCGACGAGCACGTGGTAAATCAGCACTTAAAATTGCAATTAACAATTTCATTGGTGCCGGCGGAGATCGAACCCGGTTTGCTTGCGTATTGTGAAATTTACAGCGAGCGCTAACCATCTGAGCTACCACGGCTCACTGTCAATGTATCAAACAGCATTTGAATAGTCAAAGAACATGCTGTAATGAAATATATTTGACAGTTTATTGTACATTACATATTTTAACTATACTATATCTTTATAACTACCGAAACAAAATGTTTGAAAACAAATTTGTAGAAATATTGTCATGTTGAAAGATAAGTTTGAATATCTGTTGAAAATTTTACACAGTTTTTGTGAGTGCGAACACCACCATCAACAAAACATGTTGTATGATTTATTTTATGCGATTTGTTTCAAAACATTACGTGTTGGATGTTACTCAGTGCAAACGTACTGTACCAAGTAATATAACACCAATTATAACTTGGCAGTGTGACAAATTAAAAATGATAATGTTAAAAATTTTCTTGCAATAAGCCGACGTGCTATTTATCTAATTAGTGTCCCCGGCCGGGTGTTTTCCGGATTTCGACAACAGTTATATCTACCGGGTCCAATTGTGAATGTTAACCATCCAGGGACCCACTCAAACATTAAATTTTTTTAATCACAATCGGTTGAGCTAGTTTCGAGTTTTAGCGAGACTAACGGACAGCAATTGATTTTCATACATAGAGATTGGAAATATTATCGAAGAGCTCTTTATACATAGAGATTGGAAATATTATCGAAGAGCTTTTTAGACATAGAGTTTGGAAATATTATCGATGAGCTTTTTATACATAGAGATTGGAAATATTATCGATGAGGTTTTCATACATAGAGATTGGAAATATTATCGATGAGCTCTTTCGTAGAATAAGCGTGACAGACGAGCGTACAGTTAACCTGATGGTAAGTAAATACTGTGGCCCAATGACATATATATCTATCTCTGAGTGCAGATTTTCAATGAGAAACACTGTGAGCAACATACACTTGCATAAGTTACTTAGCGGTCACCCGCCGTAGAGTCTACATCACCTGGAGATGCCTCGTGTAGAGGCAAAACACGTGTCGTATTACCGTCGATGGTGTGTCTTTCGCAGAATAGTGGTGTTGGGAGTAGTGGTGCTGGGATTGGTGGTGACGGGATTAGTGCACGCAATTGAGGGAGGGCGGGAGGTGCTCTTAAATCTAGGTAAGACACATCGTTGTATTTAATTAAGTGGGTGGTTGCAAAGTAACAATTAATATCTTTATACACTTGCATATCAAAAAATACTTAAATATAATATTTCGAGAATACGTGAAATACTTCAACACGCTTTCGGACAATGTTGCGCTTTCGGACAATGTTGCGCTTTCGGACCATGTTGCGCTTTCGGACAATGTTACGCTTTCGGACAATGTTGCGCTTTCTTTTTCTGTTCCCAGATCCTCTCTGTAATAAGAGGTCTGAGTCCCTTACCAAAATGTGTCTAGATTGTAACATTACCTTTATTCGAGCATAAAAAATTTAGAAGAAATTATGTAATCCAAATGAAGCAAAAGGTTTTTCTCGACCACGTAAATTAGTTACGGAGGTAACATATGCAGACGTTGTCACGTTCTACGGAGCCAATTATAATTTCAAAAACATTTTTAATTACTCGGCGATTCTTATTCAGCAGGAGACGCCGCTATCTCTCAAAATCCCATAAAAATGCAAAAGCGGGCGCTCGCAGTTATAAATATTGTTAATGAGGATATTTAATTAAAGTTGCCAGCGAGGTTGTGTTTCATGATAGTAAGAGGTAGTGAGTATACGTTTAAAATACTTTTGCCCTGTTAGGTATTGTGTTGTCTATAATTATGCTAGGAATTTTTTTCACTTAGAGCTATATTAAGTATCACATCTTTACCATTACAGTATATTAAAGGCCACTGCTCAACATAAGCTTTGTCCATAAATTGTCTCATAGAGGGATCTTCGCCATAGTTGTCACGCTTGGCAAGCGGGTGAACAACCGCATTTTTTTAATTTTAGCTGTTATTCGGAACACTCTCCAACCCATCTTTAAAAAAAGTCATCTTTTAAAAAAAAATTGGGTTGCCAACATAAGAAACAGCAATTAATGTTTGGTTACATCTTTGACGAGCCAGTTCTATTTAACATATACTGCTTTAGTTCTTACATGCATTATTATTATTTATTTTTTACCATGGGAATACTTGCATTTTCTACTATAACGAAGAAGGTGTTAAAATACAATAATAATAAAATACATAAATACCGATACATTTAATAGATATTATAAATAGACATAAAATAATAAAGCGTACATAGTATTATACATATAGCAATAAATAATAAATACATAGCGTATATATATGATATGCAAAAAAGATCACACGTTTTTTGAATATTATTAGACATGAAAATATAAAAAGTTATTATGTGTAACTTATTATATATATAAGTAGTAATGTTGGCTGATCTTGTTAAATCAAATTAGGCTTATAACATCTAGTAGTGGGATTTCATGCGGTCACCTCGCATTATCCCCTAAGCGAGGATAGATAGTCGGTTTCGCGCCAAATTGGATCGTACTTACTCATATTCCGACTTCATGTAGTCGGGTCGTTAGATTAATTGCAGTACTTGCACTCCTAATACGCTCTTGGAACAAGGTGCCTTCATCGTAATTACTCTGTGTTAATAGTGCTGCCAGCGTGGTAAAGCGTGAGAGAATTCATCACGCCATTCCGTGCTTGAGACTATGGAAAATTCTTAAAAGATTAAATGGCTTTAATTGGATTGGAACGACAGCGGGTTTGGCCAAGATGACATTATACGATTGTTAAAGCTATAGAAAACTATATTCACCACCTTGTTGGTCTAGCAGCCCTAAACGGGATCATAATACTTTAGCTTCCGGGTTCCACTCCTGGGTAGGACCAAAATCAGCAATTGAGTTTTTCTGCAAGAAATTCCAAGTAGCAGCTCGGAGTCAGGAAGTTGGCAGTGTTTCAGCCTCGTGCCTCTTAAAGTACGTAAACCCGTTGGTCCTGACCCTAATTGCTTTGCGGTCGTGTCGGATTGCCATCGCATCGGATTATGTTAGGGAATAGAGAGGCTTGTACTTACGTATACATTCGTGCACCGTCTTGTCCTCTTAGAAGACTAGGTTCTGTTGGGATTGGTCACCGTTCAATTCGATCTGGAGGACATTATTATTATGTCATTCTTAATCACCTGTCTGCGAAATTTGTTTTTATTATTGTGATATATAGTCGATCACCAGATCCTTGTTCGTTTATTCTGTAAGTTGCACGGTTAGCAAGTTAGGTAGAAAACAGTTCACACGTTCCATAATGTACATAATATATTTACAACCTGCAAGGAAAACTGATATTAATGCCTGCAAGTGTAAAATTTCAAACAAATTGCTACAAGAAATAATTTTCTCCATAACTTTGTAAACAGCCTTGCCGGGACAAGTCAGTGGAATGGATGCAGTGTCACCGGTACACCGCTCTATGAAATATGGGCGGCCATTACGGCGGCTCGACGTCTAGCCAGACTTGGTTCTCAACGCTCGCAGGTATTCTGCTGTGACTAATTGTCATGGTGATAGTGCTGTCTCAAGCTGTATGTTTAGATTTTTTTGTGAGTAGGTATTCGTAGAAAGTTTCTAGTTATTGTGACAATAATTTATAATTGTCACAATAACTAGAAACTTATTAATATTATGCACTAATTTTGTTTTGTAGAAGAGTGACAAACAAGCGCACGGTCCACCTGATGCCAAGTGAATCCTGTGGCCCACACACCTACATTTCTGTCATCGATTAAGAATCGAAGTACAAATGCGTTGTTATCCCTGAGAAATAAGCTAGAATGTCGTGTAAAAAGAAGTACGTAGAAAATATTATAAGTAGTTATAATCTTAAAAAATGTATACATAATAGGTTTATTAGGTACCTATGAAATCGCTCTTCTGCAGTACTGGCCTTGGCTTACCAGTCTAAGAGTCTTGCATCTTTGTTACTGTTTTCCATCACCTGGGTATTATACTACGGGAATAAACAAGATGTCCGACCACCGCGTATCTTCCTGATAACATGAATAAAAACAAAATCTGCGGTTGCCAACACGCTAAGTGTGACAACAATGTCAAACATCCCCCCATGAGGATGCCGTTGTTCTGCCGTGGACTTTTGATAGGCTGTTATATTAAATACCTTATATAATTATGCTATAGGTAGCATAATTCTCTATTGAAAAAAGGAAACTCTAAAGCTCTATCGAAAGCCATTAGATTTTTTGAGGACAAAATTACAATAAATATAAAATATTAAAAAAATATTTATGTTAATCTGAACACATTGAAAGTTCAAAGCGCGTCTGTAATAATTCATAGTAAAAGTCAAAAGCTTCCTCTGGTAATAATTTACATTGAGGTCTCACCTTGAGCGGTCACGGAGTAGTTGTAAATCGTCATATCTTGTAGCCTTTGGCATTATCCCAACTTTTCCAAAGCCTTTCTTTTAGGAAATCCTTCATAGTAGAGAAAAAAGCTATGTTTAGTTTATTCATCAGTATATGTTAGAGTTTCTTCTTAATATTTATGAATTTCTTGAACATTAAAAATGACTTCTTATTGTAAATGTATGACTGACAAGCAAGATGATTTACCGCGTGATAGCGTAACAAAACTTTTAAATGAAAAAATGTGACAGTAAACACCTGACCGTAAGCTCCAACACGTCAAGCAAGTTTTGCATGACAGCAAACTTCGGGTTCCGCGCCTACGTCACAGTGAACGAGTGAAGCCCAACACTCGAGAGTCTGCTTGGTGCTTGCTGTACTGTCATGTGTCAGAGGTGTCAACTAACTAGATTGGCTACATCTTGAAACATGCTTCCATTAAAATATACTTCAAGCTGCCGAAGAAGATTTTTTTTTATAGGATAGGGTGACAAAAGAGCACACAGTCCACCTGATGGTAAGTGATTGCTGCGGCCCATAGACATCTACATCTATCCACGATTACAAATCAAAATGCATATGCGTTATCACCCGTGAGGACTAAGATGAAATGCCTCTGTGGCCGTGGAAGGAAAAGGGGAGATCTCCCGCCTAGCAAGGTGTTCTGCCCGGGGAGCGGCCAACGCTCCGTGTGATAGTTCTATATACGCTGTTTATGATTCGGAATGTTGATAGCGTGATTTAAGCTTCGGTGTGTTTCGCTTGCGGCGCGACGACAGCGCCGCCACATCACCCCCCTGCTCAGACCGGAGGTCGATAGTGCAGTCCGATCCTTTTAATGCCGGTGGGGAATGCATGCTGTGTGCGTAAGGGCAAGTGATACCGGTGCTAATAATATGCCGATGTGTAATGCATGCCGTACTACGCACTGGCAAGTGATGCCGGTGAGAACTATGTGCCGGAGCAAGTGCCGGAAGTCTGCCTTATAAATCTGTGGTGAGTCGAGATGAAGACAAGTTCGACTGGCTTGCAGGAACTGAAAACTGCAGAAGACGATTCTCAGTAGTGAATGGTAGGGGTTCTTGAGGATAATGACGAAGGCTTGAAGTTGTAGTTTCCGAAGGTGTTTGGTTGCGTGTTCAGATCACGTCGGGTGGTCACCACTGTGGCCGTGGAAGGAAAAGGGGAGATCTCCCGCCGGGCAAGGTGTTCTGCCCGGGGAGCGGCCAACGCTCCGTGTGATAGTTCGGAGATGTTCTATATATGCTGTTTATGATTCGGAATGTTGATAGCGTGATTTAAGCTTCGGTGTGTTTCGCTTGCGGCGAGACGACAGCGCCGCCACACCTCGTTTCCAGTAAAAAGGGTCTCCGATTCTCTACACTCATCATACGAAACACAGCAGCATTAAGCTACTATTTCACGCTGGTATTCTGTGAGAGCGTGGTCCTTCCCCGGTCGAGCTAACCCATTCGTGCTACAATTATACTACTAATATAACTGCAGCATGGCTCTACCACTCTGATAAGTCAGTAAGATAAGTTAAGTTCAGTAAGATAAGTCAGTTTTTACCATCAGTAAAGTGTAATGTCCCTCTGCAGAATGTGTTCAAGCTTGATTCTGAATATGGTCTCTCTTACATAGGACAAACAAAACGATTAATAAAAACCCGCGTTAAAGAACACATAGCTGATGTGAAGAATCGACGCCTCGTGAAGTCTGCAGTCCGTAAATACGTACAAGATAGCCCCCGTCACTATATCAGATTTGATAGAACACAAATCCTCGCTAAAGAACACCGATTCCACCAAAGGATGATTCGCGAGGCTATTAAGCCCACAACTGCAAGACTTTAAGATGCTATAAGTTCATACTGCGTAGATCGGAACAAAAACCATTAATTTTAATCTGGAGGTAGCCGCGGTTGACATTGGGACGTCGAACACCTCAGCCCCCCCCCCTACCCCCGTAACCATGGGTGCTGTAAAGTGCATGAAACGTCGGGAATATAAAATAAGTTAATATACGCGGTATAATCCATAAAAACTGGTTTCACTTAAATGTTTAGTTTTCCCGTAAACATAAGAAATCATTACGTAAAAGAACGTATTACCTTATTGGTTGTTATAAGAGATTACATGCTAAAAAATTATTATAAATATTTATGTACTCACTCGTATTTCTTGGCTGAGTAAGTGGATGAGATTGTGTATTTAGGATGTGCTTACCAAGGCTATTAGACGAAACAAGCACAAAAAAGAAAATTGGATGCAAGACACGGAGTAAATGGGTCTCTTAAAACTATTGTGAGAAGTCTGTATGTGGCTAAAGTCACATAAGACAATTCACTAAGGTAGGTAGGACAATGCTATCGAATTTTGATACTTAATCAAAGAAAGATGTAGATGTCTACGATCCACAGCACCCACTTGCCATCAGATGGACTTTGTGCTTGTTTTTCACCCTTAATCTTAAATACTAAGATAGAACGCTTCGTTTTCATTAAAAAAGGTCTCCGGTTCTCTACATTGCTGCTATTTCACGCTGATATTTTGTGTGAGCGTTGTGTATTCGATTTGCCGACGATATAGTCCTTATGGCAGAATCACTGGAGGACCTTAGCACTACGCTCAATGACCTCAATGGTGTCTCCCAACGGATAGGTCTTAAGATGAACATGGACAAAACAAAAATCATGTTTAATGTCCATGTCACACCTATGCCGATAGTTGTTGGGAGCACTATGCTCGAAGTTGTTGACGAGTACGTTTACCTGGGACAAATAGTCCGATTAGGTAAGTCCAACTTCGACCGACAGGTCAATCGACGGATTCAACTCGGCTGGACAGCGTTCGGGAAATTACGACACATCTTCTCGTATACGTCAGGTATACCTCAATCTCTGAAAACTAAAGTGTACAACCGTAAGTCATCACTGGCAACACGCACTGTTGCCAGTGATGACTTACGGATCTGAGACGTGGTCCTTCACTGCTGGCCGTATGAGGATGCTCAAGGTCGCTCAGCGAGCTATGGAGAGGGCTATGCTCGGAGTTTCTCTGCGTGATATACTCAGAAATGAGGATATCCGCAGTACAACCAGACCGGACTGGACCGGACTGACCGACGTAGCCCAACGGATTAGTAAGCTGAAGTGGCAATGGGCCGGCCATATAGCTCGAAGAACCGATAACCGATGGGGAAGAAAGGTTCTCGAGTGGCAGCCTCGTACCGGTAGGCGTAGTGTAGGGCGACCCCCCACTAGATGGAGTGACGACCTGGAAAGACATGCAAGAAGTCGATGGATGCAGGTGGATCAGGACCGTGCTTTGTGGCATTACTTGGGGGGGCACATGTTCAGCAGTGGACTTGTGAAGGGCTGTAATGATGATGATGATGTTGTGTTTTCCCGATTAAGCCGACTCATTCGTACTGCAACTATAATATAACTACAACATAGCTCTCCACGTGTATGTAGCAAGCACAGCCTCATACTCAACTTACGTTAAGCTAAAACACAAATGGAATATTTAGTAATTATTGCTTAGCGGTCAGCCATCGCAGAGTACAGTTCATCAGAGGATGCCTAGTGTAGAGGCAAAACACATGTATTATTAACGGTGGTGTCTCTTTCCTAGTGTGGTAGTCTAGGGAGTGGTGGTGCTGGGATTAGTGGTGGTGGGAATAGTGCACGAAATTGAGGGAGGGCGGGAGGTGCTCTTTAGACTGGGTAAAACATCATTTTATTTTATTAAAAGATAATAATAATAAATAATAAATGAATATTGTTAATGAAATGATAGGTGACTTATCCATTGTCTATGCAATTACAAACCCAATATCAAATTAGATGGAATGATACCTATTACGACATGCTAGGTAAGAAATACAGTTGGCAAACTATTATGTTTTGTTATAAATCCCACGTAAAAAAGGGACCTAAAAGTCACACACCAACATAGACTAATATAGAAATTTTATAAATAAAAATATAATTTACAAATTATAAACTTTTTTAGTAATTATCTCACATAAGATTTAAACTTTTTAGATTTCGGAAATTATTTTTTTTAAATACCGTAAACTGCGATTTTGATATCTTTAGCAGTGAATATGTACCGAAAAAAATTACATCGAAGTGGGTTATTGCCTGGTGGTACAAGATAATAATTAAGTGCTAATTTAGTGCTGCATAGTAAAACTTCACGCCAAAATAGCTTTATCAAAAATTAGAAAACTGCCAGTTTTAATTTAAGCAAGAAGTATACTACCTACTAAAACGATAACAGCTTAACACAGCACCAAATAAAAGCTACAATAATTTAGTGCTCATTTAGTGCTGTCGATATACGCAAATACATTAAGAAAATATTTTTTTTAATATCATTAACTAGCTACCTTGATATCTTTAGCAGAGTATGTAAAATCTAAAAAAATGACATCAAAGTGGATTATCACTTAGTGCAAGCATTTTTATTCATATTTCGTAAACTTCCACTTTGACTGGTTCAGCAAAGTTTTCAGTTTTCATCGATATGGACATCTAAGTGGGTTGCCATCTAATAAGTCGATAAATAAGTAGTCTAAATAATAAGTACTAATACTCGATAAATAGTGCTCAATTAGTGCTGAAAGCACTAACTGGAGTTTGTAAGGCATTTCTTTTCAGTCCTCAAAGTGATAACGCATTTGTAGTGTTCCTGGAAGCTGGCTTCATGTGTCCTTGAACTGAAGTAGCCACTTACCATCAGATGATCTGTAAGTTTCTTTTGTCAATTCAGTTTTATGAAAAAAATATTACCCTGCCGGTTCTTCCCTGTAGAGGTATTGTTTCGGAAGCGGTCATAGATGAGAGCTCTAAACCAGTCCAAACTAAGTAAAATATTTTTGACTTAGACTTTGAAACTATTTGATATATTGTCATTACACGCTTCGCTATTATTTTATTTTTCAATGTTAAAATAATATATGTATTGTAACCTGAATAATAATATTGACGTAGACAAATGCAAGTAGAAGGACGTGACGTTTAACCAGCTCAGCACGGAAGCCGTAATTAATCACGTGTGGATTTTCCTTGCTATTGTTGAAGCGCGCAGCTGACTCCGCATCGCGGACGCTAATTAATCATAATGCATATTTTTTCAGCCGTTGCTAATGACAGTTTATCGCTGTGATTAATATGTTTATGAGATATGTACGCTGTTAGGTCGATATGATACGATATTAATTTTTTACAAAATCAGTGTGACAAACGAGCTAATAGTCCCATAGACGTCTACATATATCTATGATTCTTAGAATCAAAATTCAGACACTTTGCCACCCGTCAGAACAAAATTAGACTGCATTAACAGTGTAGCGGCGCTGTCGTCGCGCCACAAGCGAAACAAACTGAAGCCTAAATCGCGCTATCAACTTACTTACTTACTTACTTATCTTCACGCACAATCCCTAACGGGGTAGCCAGAGAGAACAGATCGCCAAGTGTCACGATCCTTACATACCTCTTTCGCTTCTTTCAGGTTCATTAACTTCTTCATACATGCACGTCTAGGTATCCGAGTACTCTTGACCCTCCCCTCTTCGAGCAATTTGCTCACATGTTCTTCGAAAGTTAGTCTCGGTCTACCTACTATCAAAAATTCCGAATCATAAACCGTATATATAGAACATCTCCGAAGTATCACACGGAGTGTTGGCCGCTCCCTGGGCAGAACACCGCGAAGGAAGCCCGTGGCGAACACCGAGGAGGAAGATCCCGGTACGAGCACCAAGAAGGAACACCTTGCGACGTACCACCATTACAGTGTAGTAGTACGAACACCGAGAAGGAAGACTTCAGTATATATATCAGTGTAATCAAGCCGTCATTATGGAACAAGAAGCGAAGAAATCCGACACATATACACCAATTGTCGAAGAAATTCGGAAGTTATCACACGAGGTCGCTGCGCTCAAAGTTTCCCAGCATCACACCTTTTACCAGCAACAGTACAACCAGCGCATCAGCAACACCGAAGATCATCTTTTCGTCGCAACCGCTCCGCAAGTAGAAGTCGAACAAGCTCAAGAACAAGATCCCCTTACTGCTACTATCATCGACGATTTCCTCGCCGGCCACAACAGTATTAACAATAAAAATGGGTTCCAGTTTTATACACATATTACACGAAATACAATAGTATTAAGCTGCTACTTTACACTTGTAATCTATGAGAGCGTGCTCCTTCCCTGTTTGAGCCGACACATTTTTACTACAATCATAATATGGCTGAAGCAAGACTCTACCACGTTGAAAATAATAACGATATCTGATTTTAATTTCTTCATATTTTAGGAAAGCTGTAAAGTGACGGTGTAAGAAAATCTATAACCTTATTACTTCATCCTGTGGGTGCCGTAAGAGAGAGGAGAGGCCTATAGGGGATACAACAAGATCTTATGGTTTCGATTAGATGACGGTATAACAATTTCGTCTTCGCCAGACGTAAAAGACCAAGACCGATGATAGGAAGGAGCATTAAAGATGCGAGACGACTGGTGAAAATACGCAAGCTAAGCGTGGCAGTTGAGACATATCCTCCCTTAAACGGACTTTCACGGGATCATGGAGAAGATATGATAAACGACTGACGACGATGATGTATAAGATAAACGACCTAATGGTTAGTCTGGGTCAGCAGTGCTAAGTGACCAGTGGCCAATTTACAATATCAACCAGTGCTAGGTTATATCTGCTGAATTATCTCTCTACTGGCACATTTTTGACAAGGCCTATTTTCAGTAGTAGACTTAATACTCGTAAGCCAGGTAATGTGATGTGGGTAAGTTGTAGGACAACTTTTAAAATCTAAACTGCTTTTTCTAAGTTTGAAAAATGGTCTAATTATTCCAGTGTTAAGTTTGGGCAACTGTAGTTACGAAATTCAGTCGCCTACCTGTCGCCTGACGTCGCATGTAGGCAAAATTTCAACACTATATTACCTCTAAGAATGCGTTTTTACTATTGAAACTCACTTAGTAGTCGGGTCCAGAGAACAATAATATTTTAATGTAAATTTTTTGATATTGTGCTTGTTGTCATTAGGTAAAATGTCATTAATTTTTACCATAAAATAAATTGTTATATTTCCGATGTTGCGAGCACTTTATAGCATCTGTGGTCACGGAGAAGCGGGGAATGAGATGTATGACATCCCAATGTCACAGTTAATCAGGGCTGCCTTCAGAATAAAATTTTAAATTTTTGATCCGATCTATGGAACTTATAGTATCTTGAAGCTTTGCAATTGTATGCTTATGTAAAGATTTAATTTTATTAATTATTGGATAGATAGTAAGCAGATATTAGCACCCAGCCTTCTTCTCTATTGAAATTAGGATGTTTTGTTGATTTTAATGGACTCGCGAATCATCTTTGGAAGAATCGGTGTTTTATTTCGGAGATTTATTTACAAATTAATCGGCCGAATTTCAGGCACGATATCTGTTTTTTTTTTGATTAATTTGTGGATAATTCTATTGTTTAAATATTGATGTTCAACGGGATGAAATTGGATGAACAATCCTGTCACATCGCTGCAAATGACTTCCGACAGATATATTCTTACGCTAAAAGTAAAATACCTAGTCCAGCGACGGACTGTATTCTTAAAGGCGCAAGAAGTCTAGTACTGCGATGCGAAAAAATATTAGACTGGTCTGAATTAGGGAACATTTATATTAAGGTATATCATGTTGTATATATCATATTGTTGCATGCCACAATTAATGCCTGGCAACACTAGTTACCACTAGCGCTTTCTAGTATCAAAAAGCAGAACTAGGAGAGTCAACATCCTTCTAGAAATGTCTATGCTAGAACTTTCAAGAACTATAGATACCTCGTCAGTTTCTACAGTAGAAGGTTCTGGAACTATCTGAGGTCCTATATAAGGTATAGAGTATTTGATTGGCGGTGCAAGCAAATGCTTCGAAGCGATACAACTGCGAATAAAAGCGATCACTGGTATAATTGTGTTTTATGATTAGTGTGTTTTAAGTTGTAATTAGTGTTCTGTAATTAAAGTGTCAAGTTTGGTAATGCACTCGGCAGTTTTTAGTGTCTCGAATCCCAAGCTCGTAACAATATAATTTATAGTTATATATCAAACGAGTTCACCGTAGACATTTACATCTATCCTTAATTAAAAATAAAAATGCAGATGCGTTGTCAATCATAATGATTGTTAACAGGTTCTCCGAAACATTTTATGCTTGTATTCCTCGAGAGCGTTTTTAACGCTCAGTATTTTAAATTATTGTGTATCTTCATTAAAGGAAATTTTTATGAAAGATTTTATTATTTCGAGAAAGCACGCAGTGATATTTGTGCGAGATTAAACAGCTGGTAGGAACAAGCGGGGTATATGTTATGACCTCACTCGGGATAGTTTAAGAATTCGTGCCAAGCGACATGAATTGCAGACCTTTCAGGTAGGGATTATTTTTGGCTCCCGATCAAACTTATGAAACGGCATTTCCTTTTAAATTTTCTGGTTTTTTGAATGGCCGAACTTACTTAAATACGTTACATAAAATTGGAGTCCATTTTCGGGCTGTCAGGAGATCTTGCCAAAATTGGAACGACTTTAAAGAGAATGCTTAAAGTATGTTCACATCTATTATCTCGGTGATTGCACGGTAATGGGAAATTAAAAAAAATACATTATTTTATAATATTGTAGACTAAGAACTATCTAGAACTATTTTTAATAGATTAAAGGTGACAAATAAGCACACTGTTAGCAGATGGTAAGTGGATGCTCGTGGTCCATAGACACCTACATCTACCTTCGATTAATAATCAAAATGCAGATGTGTCGTCACCCCTGAGGACTAAAATTAAATGCCTCGTTTCTCGTAAAAGGCGCCTCCCATTCTTACCACTCGCCATACGAAACACAGTAGCTAAGATGCTATTTCACGCCATTATTATTATTGAAAGCGTAGTCTTTTGCTGGTCAAGCCGATCACGTATAAAATTGATGAATGTTTAAGGACACTGAAGTCAACGTGAAGTCGAAATCTGGGATGTCTAAAAGGGAGATTCACACATTCTCTTAGAATTATCCTTATGCATGATTTAGATAAGTATCTTCATGCTTACTACTTACCGGTAATTGAAGGGTGGGGTGGCCCACCACTAGTCGATAATTGATGGATGCAGGTGGCTCAGGATCGTGCTTTGTGGCATTCCTTGGGGGAAGCCAATGTTCAGTGCAGTGCAGTGCAGTGGACTTGTGAAAGGCTGTAGTGATGTTTACTAAAATAAAATTGATCACATACAACCAAAACACAATTGTTTTTCTTTATAACTTATATCACTATTAGTATTTTTGTTTCACAATTTTTATTAAATAATGTGTAAAATATTTTGTTCCAGTCTTACTATACATGTCTTCTATATTAAGTGACAATTATTCTACGTAAGCTCTGGATATGTAACGAAATTATCTAATAATTTATTTCTACCCCTGAGGACTAAGATTGAATGCCTTGTTTCCAGTAAAAAGTGCCTCTAGTCCTTTACACTTACTATACTGTCTCACTATGCTGTGTTTCAGCAGCGTTAAGCTACTATTTTAAGCTGATATTCTGTGAGGGTGTGGTTTTTCCCCGATTAAGTTGAACACGTATGAAACTGATGAATGTTTTAGAACGCTGTAGTCAGCGTGAAGTCGAATCCAAGATAGTCGCAGAGAGAGGTTTACACTTTGTCGTAGAACTATTTTTATGTATAATTTAAATAGGTTGCTTCATGCTAAATAATAAAATGTATCATCACACACACCCGTAAATATAAATATGCTTTTTGATTTTGAATTTTCCTTATTAATTTTTTTTAAAATAAATTTTGCTTAAATTGTGTGCGTGATTTGCTATACCTGTATTCTATATGTATCGATCATTCTAAATTGGCTCTGAGTTCAAAGATACAAAATACGTTTGGGAACAACTTCCTTTAAATAAACTTTATATATATTTAAGAAAATGTTACCAATGGTTAACAAATAAATTGTTTCTATATTATTCAAGAAATGTGTCGGACTCATTTACGATTTGTTTTGTCAAAGTGAAGTTATATAACATCATAAAAAGTATCTTGGATCTTCATGGTCTGCGTTTTGATTCTTGATCGAGGATATGTGTGTATGAATAACGTGTGTACTGATAACAGTATGGTGTATATACATTATACACTGTATATATGTAGTATATGTAGTAAATGTTTATTATTAATTTAAAATTATTTACTTAAATTCATACAGTTTACTAGAACATACGGGTACAAAACCAAGATTTTTATTATATTGATTGACAACTGAATGTTAAAATAAATTTTAGTTATGATCTAAAATTCTAGATTAAATAATAACACTTTTGTGGCTAACTTTACAGCCACAGCTTAAACAGTTGCAAAGATAGCTAAAGTTAGCTGCTGTCAAGTTATGAGGCAGAACGTGCTTAAGATATGCGAAATGTTCATACGTCGTAAATACGGTTCAAAAGCGTGAGGAACGCGCGATCGTTCGCCGAACGTAAAACATTATACGGACAAAGTTATCAACGTTGTTATTGGCTGTAAAAGTCCCTTGTGAGCCGCCAACGATGTGGATTTTATAACGTCTGGCTCCTATCTATCTTTCGCTTGATACAACTAAATTGCATTTCAATGCTTAACCCTCTATAACTCAAAATCTTTAAATTACATATTTTTCATGGAATCGGATAGGATTATGAAATTAATAAAATACGTATTTTTTAAAATTATGTAATTTTTTATAAATCAAGCATAATACTACAAAAAAGGGAGTGTAGCTCCTAGGCAACAATGAGTTACAACAGTAAAAAATAGTTAATATCACTTTAATTGAGAAGAATGTAAATCAGTTACAACAGATGGAAATTCCTGAAACAATTTTTGTTTTTGGTATAACATAAAGCTACGCCGCATTTATCACACACCGTATGAGTAAATCCAGCACACTTTGGGAACTTACAACGGATTTTTTTTTCTGCCCATTGAGGCCAGTGACCGACTTGATCTTGGCGGACTGCTTGTGGAGGTACATGTTGGGCAGGTCCTTTGTGTTTCTTTGCTAGGATTTGACCTTCAATAGATCGGCGTATTGTTAAACCCGTTTTCACCCCCATCTTGCACAACGTTTCGGCAATTTCCAGGCGAAAATCTGCAGATGCCATGATGGTCTTGTTGGGAATGTTTTTATACTTGCAGACTCTTTTATAGAACAGCCATGCATTAGCCATTGTTAGGTCTAAGAAGTGATAGAAGAGACGCATCTGCCAACGTTTGCTTCTCAGTTTTATCTTGTAGATGCCCATAATGCTATCTACAAGGTCCACACCGCCCATATGACGGTTATACTCGCTCACAACATTAGGTCGCGGGATGTTTATGTATCTTGAGTTCTTTTTGTCGTATCTCCGGACTTCGCTTATAGGATTTAGACCAGCAAATGTGGAAGCCAATGTAACAAGCTTATTGTCCTTCCATACAACCGTTGACACGTCGACGCCGTTGACATCAGCTATGTACTCTTCAGAATATCCTCGATCTTTCTTCATAATCTCTTTTTCTGACGACAGCTTGCAGTCAGGTATTCTATTCCTTCTAATAGTACCTAGCCCAAGAATACCTTCTTTTGCTAAATATTCCAAAAGATGCAAGGATGTGAAGTAGTTATCGAAATAGAGCCTGTAATTTTGGTGTCGCGGAATCATACGCGATAATCTCACTACTACATTGGAAGAAGCTCCTAAATCTGGCTCGTCGGGCCTGACAACATTCTCTTTGCCAGATTCAATCTCTATTGTATAAGCAAAACCGGAAACACCACTCAAAACATATAATTTATAACCCCACTTATGCGGTTTCTTGGGATTATACCTTTTCAGCATGTTACGCGCTTTTGTAGAGCAAATTTGCTCATCTACACAAAGTTGTTTTTCTAATGGAACTTTACCATAAGATTCGTTCAAGGCATCAACGACTGGGCGAATTTTGAAGATCCTATCGGAGTCAGGGTGGGTCCTATGTAGACATTTAGTGTTATCATTAAAATGCAGATATTGTCTAATCTTTTCAAATTTATTAGAAGGCATGGTCTGTTGAATTACAGGTGTACCCAAGACGGAACTCCAGTGGTTGGTCACTCTGGGTAGCTGAATCAGTGACATCATATATACTACCCCTATAAATTGACGCATTTCTGTCTCCGATACACGAAACGTGCTGTTTGGGTCTTTTTGTACCACGTAGAGGTTTGTCTCTTCCGAAATTCTCTTTATGAGTTCTGGTGGAAATAAAAAAAGAAAGAACTGTATTGGAGTATCAAGGTCCAAGATATCAGAACTCAATGACTCATTGCCAGTAAAAGCCAGCTGCTGTGCATTCAGCTCTAAATTCTTCTTTTTCCACCGTAATGTTAGCTTTTCAGGCTTTCGACGTTTTACAGGGGGATCTGAAGTACCTGGAATGTCTGAACTAGATAAGGCCGGCCCTACTTCTACCTCAAAGTTGGAGTTACGGTCGTCATCATTCAAGGTGTCTACTAGTGCATCTATGTCGAATTCAGCTTCCAAAGATTCGTCAATCGACTCTTCAAAATCTGGTTCAAAGTCAGGATCCATCAAACTATCGTCATCTAAGTCGAGTCCATCTTCACTTAAATCACATTGAAGTGCGCAGGCGATTTCGTTTTCATTTAGGTGAATTTGGTGAGCCATGCTAAAACAAAATAATAACGAGTGTAAATATCCACAGTGTTCGTACAAGATAGTTCCCCTTTCCGCACAATGTAGCCTACAAGACACAAACACTAATAGTCACCTAATACATGAAAACTGTAAATTATCAGCAAAAATATAATAATATGGTAAACTATAAACACTTACCTTACAGATTATCAAGAAAAGAAACACCAAAAAACAAAATAACTATTTTCTTATATTTTTTGTCTTTTAACATACTCTGAGCATTTGAAACTTTTCACTTCACTAACGATATTTCGTTGTTTGAGGCAAGTAGCGACATCTAGTTTGACATGCTTGTACTAAATTGAAAGAAGAGAGTGTAGACAATACTCTACATTGCTTGAAAAAACGAATTAATTTTACTTGGAGAATTTAGGAAAGGTGAAACGGTATGTTGCCTGTAGTCTACCATACGTTACAGAGGGTTAAACATTGAAACTAAACGAAAATATGTTTTAATGTCAATTCTGTATATAGAAATAATGAATTTTTTTCGAATTAAAATTTTGTGTCAGCGAGAAAGATCTAGTTACAATATTTCTAATAATGACGAAAGTTTTTCTCAATGAAATTCAGGAGGTCATTTAAATATTATACAGAGTAGAGTCCAAAGGGGAATCATTGGGCGTTAGTTTGGAAATACCAATGGTCTTCGATCGCTTTTGGAACAAGGCGCTTCTTGCAAAGCTCCCTTCCTATGAGGTTTCCGAGAAATTGTGCGATTGGATCACCAGCTTTCTTGTAGATCGAAGCATCAAGGTCGTAGTAGAAGATGCATGCTCCGATTACAAGCCTGTTATTGCTGGTGTTCCAAAAGGTTGCGTTCTATCATCAACGATCTTTCTTGTGCATATCAATGATATGTTGCGAATCGGTAATATTCATTGCTATGCGGATGATAGCACTGATGATGCTCTAAAGACCGGTCGTGCCAATTTTTCTCGGGAAAACATTGTCGCGTACCAGAACAAACTTGTGCCTGAAGTCAAGTCTACTCTGTACAAAGTCTCGGATTGGGGGCGACTAGATCTAGTCTAGTATAATCCTGCGAAGAGTTTTGAGCGTTTTCCGCTAAAAAAACCCTTTGTCGTATCTACTCAGTTTCAAGGCAATCCCGCTTGTTGCCGCAGCCAGTATTGGAACCCTCAGAGTCGATATATCGTACGATGTGCGGTTTCGTGGTCACTTGGAAGAGAAGGACAAATTGGCCTCTAAAAGCTTTGTGTGCCCAGCAGAACGGGACAGTATTTCATGCCGGCACATCGCGTTCAAATTTACAAGGTGTAGGTTCGGCCTCACATGGAATACTGAGTTGAGCCCCCCCCCCCCCCAGTGCTAACTCCCTCTACTTTCCAAGTTGGGGCTCCCCCCAAGTTTATGAGCAAAGACGGGATCCTTATTTCGCTCTACAGCCTCTTGGATAAAGGTCGCATTGGAACGTCGCAGGTCTCGCCGTACAGCTTTCCTTACGAGTCTGGTGAGTGCCAGCTGTTCCGATGGCGCAGCCGTTGTTGCCTCATGTCTCTTTTGTATAAACTAAAGTGTAGAGTAGAGTAAATTGAGACGTAGTTGAAATTCACAATTGAACTCGGTAAGTGACGTTGTTGTCGCTAGAAATAAATGAAATAGCTTTTATTAATTTATGATAACACTTAAAAGTACAAAATTCTTAAAAAATAGTTTACAGTTACAGTAATTATTATAATTGTAGCAAAAATATAATTTTTATCATAATATTAATATTAGTTACGTTTTTTGGTTACCAGGTCAGGCTGTCAAGTGACATAGGCCTCCTCTAATTCTCTCCACTTGTTCCGGTCACATGCTCTTTTGATAACCTTTGGCAGAGGATCCTCCCAATTTTTTTCTCCCTTCCTCTTCATGTTTTTCAATGGGTGCCTCGGGTAGCATACCTACATAAAACATAAATATTTATGCTGAATAGTTGAATCAGGCGTAACTTTGCAGCTAATTATTATTTAAAATGGAAAAATGGTCTTGTGAATATCCTCATTAACCGTGGATTTTAACTTATTAATTTTTACATCTTTACTGCACATTATACAGTGGTACATTGGTACTATAATACATTTATTACAAAATCGCACTTCTTTGGTTTTATAATCCTACGATTTAAAAATGAAAAGTATGCGACGATTTCTCACACCAAAATCTACTTAAATATCTAGCTAGGACGGGAATCGGACTGGGAGAGACTCATTTTAAACGATCGAGTTCCCACAAATTATTAGAACCATTTGATTCTAGGATTCCAGATAAATTTCGTAGAATATAAAATGCATTTGCTTAAAAATAGAAAAAAAAAACTGCATAAATACATATTATATAATACATAAACACTTACACCTGTCACACAGAGGGGTAGGCAGAGACTAGGCGCCTCCATTTGGCACGTCCTGACACACCTCTCTCGCCTCCTTTACATCCATATATCTACGCATACACGCTCGTCGGTGAAGGCTACTCCTAATGTGGCCCATTTTCGAAATATTGGCAATTTGGTCGACTCTGCCGTTCACATTTGCAATATAAATTTGCCTTGTCATTACGTTCACGTTTAATCTTTCTACATGACCAAACCCCCGAAGCATTCATATCTTAATCCTGGTCACAACATTATCTTGCATACCACATTTTTCTCTTACCACACATTTTCTCACCCTGCTATTCAGATTCGGCCCTAGCATACTCCTTAAAGACTGCATTTCTACAGCATTTATTCTACTTTTGTGCTTCTTCTGCCACACCCAACTTTCACTAACAAAAAATAAGTCGGAATTAACAAAGCATTATGAAAAAAAAACTGCGTCTTCTATATAATTCAAATTATATTATCATTAATTCATTGATTACAGCCCATATCACCGTCTTTTTAGTTTCATAATAATGTTAGCCATTGTTGCCAGGATTAAAAAATAACTATGCCATAGACTCCTACTTCATTCACATATTGCTAAATATTATCTATCTGAGCTATTGCCCCAAAACTATTAAATGATATAGAAGCATATCGAAGAAAAAATCACATCATAATGATAAGGGACCAAGAGTCGTGCTTTTCAGCAATCTAATGTTCAACAATCCGCTGCTGCACTGATGATAATGATGATGATGATAATGGTTACGATAGTTACACTGAAGATGATTCAGTTATAAACCATTCAGGACATTTCGCCGACAATGTCTTATTTACTCACTCCTTCAGCCACGATTAAGATATAACAAAGAACGATTTATAGATTTACATTAATTTATATTACTATACCATTGAATTTTATTTGTTTGAAACATAAAATGCAACTAATTAAGGGTGAAATTAAATGGTATCGAAAATTTATGTATGCATCTGCCTTGGCTGCTTTTGCCAAAGAGAATTAAAAAGAAGAACTATAAGCAAATACCATTATTGAAAATCGACCGCACACAGAATTGTTAAATTTTAATTTATTTATTCTAAAACAGCCTGTTGTTCACTGCTGAACGTAGGCTTCCTCCAATCAGTTACTTCATCCAAGAGATATTTGTCGAAGTTGCCACGCTTGGTGAGCGGGTCCACCGCAGTTTTTTTTAGTTGCTATTAGGAAGACGCTGACGCTCTCTCCTGGTTTATTTCCCTGCGCCTCATACGATATCTACGAGAGGATATAGGGTAGTAGATATTCTTACCCCACCACTACACGGTTAATATTAACAGGCTATCGGTTATGTTTGATGAAGATGCATTTAAAGTTACAGTCTATATATATTCTCAAAATGTTTTTCCCTAACCGCCGAGTTAACCGTGGTTAATCACTACTTAAAATTGCAACAAATGATTGGTGCCGGTGGGGATATTTTATGAACTTTGTTATTTCGACTGTTTCGCAATATTGTGTTTATATTTTTGCAAATAAAACTATTCATCACTCAGTTTGTATGCAATAAAAAGTAAAAGAGAGCCACGGACCGTTTACGGATCTAGCAATAAAAGTTCTTGCGGCCCTACAATGTTCGCTGGCTACAAATTTCTCTTTACGGCCGTGGTAGAATGAAAGATTCCTCAAACTCACGCGTTTATTTCCCATCTTAAAATAACGTTTTATTAACTATGTAGGTAAAGGGTAATAAATTTAAGTATTATTTACCAAGTTACGATTACCTTCTAACGTAACTATTCGTTACACTACATAAGCACAGATTTACGCACACACACGCCCGTACATGTTCATACGCACTAAATTTATTTTTTGCATACCCAGACAAATATTTGTACAAAACGAGACAGTGTCCTGTAAACAGATACATCTTGTGACTGTGATGTGATTGCTTTTGCTTATTGTCACATATCATCCCACCTCTATCTGCGAGTCACACGCGGAAGGCAGCGCTTTCGTTGTCTAGTTTATGTGAATGGTACGGTCCATGTGATCGCTTGATCCTAAGAAAGCATGGTTTGGCCATGCCAAGGCACGACATTCCACTCAATCGAGTCATCCTGTAACAGGATGATTTTAATACCGTGCATATTACTGGGTATTTTTCGAGATGTCTATTTCTTTGGTGCGCTCTGTATCCTAATCCATTATGCCTTCGCAAAAAGCCATATGAAGAGAGAATAAAAATATTGAATCTAACAACGCTGAGATCTCGCCGTACCAGAAGAGACCTTATTGACACCTACAAAATATTGACACATAAATATAATTGCAAAGAGCTGCCACATATTTTTAACATCAGCAGTATCCACCGACCTAGACATCCTAACTATATGAGATTGGCCCACACCCGCTCATACACTAATGTGGGACATCACACACTAAACAACAGAATCATAAACATATGGAACAAGTTGCCTCAAGACCTGGTAGTGTGAACTTGGACTAATATAAAACACCAACACAGATATAGGCATATCAGCTATAAGATGCTCGCCTATTACGAGATAATAATAATAATAAAAGGCTTGATGGATTGTAGCATAGTTATGAGTTGTCGTTAGATTCGCCTTAATTGTGTCAAATGCTATATAATATTAACATATTGCATCTGAAAATCCATAAGAGGGGAAGGTTTTTTTCAGTTACCTTTTTAACAGAGCCAGGTATTATATATTTAACTTATTTTAAATGTGTTCGAGATATTTGATAAAAATTTTAGATCGTTGGTTAGAGAAATATGATAACCATTAGGTGTGCCGCTGAAAGTTGAGAAACTTGATAATTAAAGCTTCAACGTGAATATTTTGTATTGCAATAAATCACATTTTAATGGATTAGAAAGCTTATAAAATTTCAATCCGCTAATGATTCAGTAAGCATCGCTGAAATGAAAAGTATTTTTATATATTTTTTAAATTTAAGAACTGCTGTATATATATATATATATATATATATATATATATATATATATATATATATATATATATATATATACAACTATACACAGTTTGTCCGTGGTACACATCTATTTCTGCCGCCCAGCAGCATTGTAGACACAATTGTATACCAGTTTGAAGGGTAAGGGAGCCATGGCAAGTTTGTACTTTCTTGGCTACGAGCTGGCTGTAAGTTTTTTCATCCATCTGCATCTCTATTTTTGTTTGAAGTTGATCACATGCGTCCAAGAGCTACATTAGTTACACACCATCAGGTATTTGCTTATCATCGGGTAGGTCCCAGTCGGACTCCAAGGCAGAAGCAAGTACCACCTTGTATAATGACATGATGAAATGACATGAAGTAGTGCACTTCATTGTAAGTAACAGCACTTACAATGTAGAGTACAATTTGATGTTAACAGACTTTAAATTTCTGTATACAACTGGTTCATTGGCCATCCATATATACACGAGGATCTAATAATCAAGATCGTCAATCAAGAGATTGCTAAACATAGTGAAAACAATCATACGGAAATATCAAATAACGAACTAGTATCAAAACTAGTAGGAGCAGAAAGTCTATGCGTGGCAGAGCCACGGTGCAGCTATATGTTGGTCGTAGCACGAATGCCTTAACTCAACCGAGGTAGGACCACGCTCTCATAGAATATCTAATAGTAGCTTAATGCGACTGAGTTTTGAATGGTGAATGTAATGAACCGGGGACCTTACAACGTATTTGCATTTTGATTTTTAATCAATGAGTGGTGTACCACTTATCCACTAGAAATCAACAGACTTCTGTGGACCACAGCATCCACTAACCATCAGATGAACTGTGTGCTTGTTTGTCATTATTATGCTATAAAAAAGTGTCATTCTCGATTGAAGTGGCATAGCGTCCCTACACTGAAAGCGAGTTTTGACGACCGCATATGAAAAGGATGCCCAAGAATCTCACTAATAAAACACAGAATGTTAATTGTTAGTTAAAAATCCCAAACATTAAACTAGAACATAGCATTGGATGAGTGAATTGAAATACGAGGATGGTGCTAACCCACAAGGCCTTCTAGATAGAAAAGGAGCGCTCCCACCGAATACAAACATCTTTTCTTTTTTTTTGATGAGAATAGTTTATGATAACACAATTTTGTTTCTAAAAACTTCAAATTTTATTGTCAAGCAATATAATGTTTATTTAATTTTTTAATTTTAATTTTTTATGAGATAGCAACACCGCCGCGAGACAAGCGGTCGGCGACAAAGACAAAAGAGATTCGCTACGGATGTATGCGACAGGCCAGTTGGTTGATTGTGGAGGAAATTATGAATTATATTTATGTATCAGAAATATTTTGTTTCAACATGGATATTGTGTCTCATCAGCGATTTTGTTGCCTTTTTATACCTTTAAAAATTGTAGTTAATTTAAAAACTTTGTTCGCTCTTTTGCTTTTTGTTTAGCGTTAGCATATTTTCTATAGAACGAAGCCTAATTTGAATATCTAAATTGACGATCCTTCGACGCTTCCAAGTTTCCTCATTACTTCGACTTCGCTCTCACCTGTTAATTCTTGCTGCAAACTCGATGGGAAATTTTTTATTGTAATTTATTGTTAGCACGTGACTAGGCACTTTAGCTGCCAAGTTTGCGCCCAATAAAATTCCCGACAGTGGATAAATGTTGACGCTATGTGCTAAGGTATATTAAAAAGGTTATATTTAACCTTAAGAGGCCTTCTAATCGATGTCGAAAAAGGATCAGGTTTTATATTTTAACGTCTACGTTTTTTTTCTGTATTTTGTGTCTTCACCGATTTAAGTGTCTTTTTTTTAAATAGGTTCTATCTCACGGTTTGTCTTATTTAAATTTAAAGAAAAAATTATACATACATATATACAAAATCGTATTCCAAGTAGTAAAATTGTTATTTTGTGGAGCCTTGATGCACATATATTATGTTTGTAGCACGAATGGGTCGGGGAATCATCACGATCTCATAGAATACCAGCGTAAAATAGCAGCTGTATGCTACTCTGTTTCGTATAGTGAGTGTAGGAAACCGAGGATCTTTTTACTAGAAACGAGGTATTCCATCTTAGTCCTCAGGGGTGACAATGCATATACATTTTGATTCTTTATCTAAGATTAACGTATATTTCTTAAGGCCATATCATCCATGCACTATCAGGTGAATTATGCTCGTCTGTGACCATTATTATATAAAAAAGGCGATCAGCTTTACGCTTGTCAATCGGTTCTTCATTGACACATTCTTGAAAAAGCCTATTTGGCAGTAAAATAAGGAAGGCTGTTAAGGTTAGAAGAAAATTTATGAGGTGATTTCGCTATCTGCCCGAGGCCATAATAATTGCACTCATGAAGCTATAGGTGATTTTTTATGTTTAGCGCCATAATCCATTGTTACGTAATTGCCATTTCAACGAAAATAAACCAGTCAAGTGTGAGTAGCACTCGCGCACTGAGGTGTCCGTATAATACAAACTGAAATATGTATGTTCATAGTTCATTCATCCTACAAATAATAGGTAAGGTAAGCAGACATTACCTTGCCTGTTATTTGTCGTTGACGTGTTGTGGCGGTGTAAGAATATCCACCAGCCCATATCGTCCCGTGGGTAACGTAAGAGCTGACAGAGGAAAATCGAAACAGGTGATGAGCAGCAGCGTCTTTATGATAACAACTTAAAATAATAAAAAAACCGGCCAAGAGCGTGTCGGGCCACGCTCAGTGTAGGGTTCCGTAGTTTCCCGTCCGTCACAATAAGTGTTCCCACTTATGAGCTTAAAGGTGGGTATCCATTATGTTCGCGCTCCAGCAGCGCTCCGCGCTCCTGCATTTGCTCCCGGTAGTGGGTACTGTTGTTTCCATCCAAGTTCAAAATGATTTTCCTAGCAAGCCCTTATAAAGTTCTACTTTTCAGATTTTTTTCATATTTTCTAAACTTATGGTTCAAAAGTTAGAGGGTGGGGGGGGGGTCGACACATTGTTTTTTACTTTTGGAGCGATTATTTCCGAAATTATTGACATTATCAAAAAATGATTTTAGTAAACCCCTATTCATTTTTAAATACCTTTCCAACAATATATCATACGTTAGGTTTGAAATTTAAAAAAAAATCACTTCCCACTTTACATATACCCTAATAAAACATTTTTTCCAATTTTTATTTTACCACTTTGTCGTCGTGATTGATACACATATTGGTACCAAATTTCAGCTTCCTAGTGCTAACCGTCACAGAGAGTAAGCGAGGACGGACAGACGGACAGACAGACATGGCGAAACTATAAGGGTTCCTAGTTGACTACGGAACCCTAAAAAGGGTATCAACATGTGAACGTAAAACAAATGAACGTAAAAGTGATTCTACAAGGGATCCGTTTTCTCCATTTTACTTACGAAACCCTAAAAACTGTTATAAATTTCAATTAAATTACCATTCAGGATGAAAATCAAATCACTGAATAATGAAATAACATCTGTCTTTGGCGTACGTACGAAATAAAACAGGAATTTAGGTAAGTAATCCCGGAAAAACAGAATCGTAAAGCAAAATTTGTAGCCTGTAAATATAAACATACATTGTCGGGAATTTTACTGCTGCACTCATAAAAGCATGTTTGCTTGTAATATTTCAAGGAATTGGTGTTCAGTATGATTTATTTTCAAAGCTTTTGTTACAGTTTGGAGAATTAAATGGCTTGCGATAACAAGGTACATGATTAAATTACAAATACAAATTCTGTGTTTGTTATTATCTCATTAGTGTCATTAACTTCCGCAACAGTTGATTAATAGACATTAAGGGGATAGAGTAAGTCAGCTCAAATTCTAATTTCCTCCCCACTTGCCCGCGCGTCGTATGCTATGTACCGACATGTTTGTAATCACTAATACTGTAAGTAGAAAGGTCGTTAGACACTTATTTCATTAGGTTTATCATATTTATGCCTGTTCTTAACGCCAAGCCAGCTGCTTCTTATTATTATTACGGTTATTTCCCATTTTAATTTTACATCGTCCTGTTGCGTAATGTATATTCTGATCGTAAGCGACACAACCTCCCCGTTTAAAGGCCGAAGCGAAGTGACCGTGCGGCAGGAATCACGCTTCAAGAGGCCGATAGTTTAGGTAATTTCTTTTTACAGTGAAAATAATGGTATTTAAAAAAAAAGTAAATAACATAAGCACTGCTTTAGTTAGTTCAGTTAGTATGCAAAGTTTAATGATCTTATTTAAAGTATTTTATGAATAACAGCGGTTTATTGTTTATTTTGGAGGTAATTTTGGATTTTTTTTCATATCGAAAAAATTTTACGAAATCGTGTTTTCGTCTAACATAATCCTTAACATTAATCCTCAACTTTACCATATATTTATTTCAAAATTAATGCTGCAATATTTTCGGCATAACGAAGGATCTTGCTAAGCCATTTGAGATTATATTTCCCCTTTTTTTTAAAACGAAGTGACACACAAAACTTTGTCTATTTGATGGTAAATGTCTACTGCAGTCTATTGACGCAATAAATACAACCAACTATAAACAAAGAAGGCTTCTAATGCGTTGTCCCCCTTAGGGAATAAGATGGAATAACTCACAGCCCACAGCACAATAAGTATCTAGTATACTCTATATCACACAGCAGAGCAAGCATTACTATTAGGCGACAGAAATACATAGGTTTGTAGCTAACCATACAAACTAAGCAGAAAAGTAGTCCACACACCCAGTAAGGATTATATGTTGAAAATAGAAATAACATTCACTACGTATGTGGTGTGGTATTAGTGATTGCACTACCAGTTGTCCCGTTCCTTTAATTTTATTTCCTGTAGACGGATAAAGTATAAGATTTAAAAATGGAATAAATTTTAATATGTTGTTATATATTGTTAGGGAAGTTCTCGAGTATGTCAAGTGTGCTCGCATTTAATGAATAACGATTATTTGAGGTATGTAGAGAGTCAATGGATTCGCGGATGCTATATGTTTTGAAGTGGATTATTTTTATGTCGGTAGGTACACTAGGGAGATAATGGGCTCATAATATACTTGAAGGTAAGTGGATGCTACGGCACATAGACACCTACATATATTCTCTGTTCAAATCAAATTGCAAATACCAGTAAAAGGGGCCTTTGATTCTTGTTACTCAACATACGAAACACGTCTTTTAGATTTATGTTAAGTGATATCCTTGCCATTTGTTAAAAGTTACGATTATTTTTTTATTCGTATTTCAAGAAAAAAAAAATCCTTTCCTTATGGTAAAGTTTTTATACATAGAAGAACCAAGCCCTCACATAGCTAACAACATCACGTAACAATCACCATAGCGTAAAATAGCAGCTTAATGCTGCTCTGTTTCTTATAGTGTGTGTAGAATTTTTACTGAACACATGGTGTTCTATGTTGGTCCTCGAGAGTGAATCTCATCTGTATTTTGATTCTTAATCGAAGTTGAACAACTTCGATTAAGAATCAACGAAACGATTCGATTAAGAAACAACGAAGAATCGAATAAGTATGTATGTACGATGGGATTTAGTCTATGAGCCAAAGTATCTACTTATCATCAGATGGACTGTTTGGTCGTTTGCCAGCCTTATTCTATACTAAATAGGTGAAGTTTTTACGTAAAAAAAAATTATGTAAACATTTTTAATGTTATTTTACGTGGTAGAGCCACGCTGCAGCTATATAATGGTATGGTTGTAGCACAAGTAGGTCGGCTCGACCGGGGAAGGAATACACACTCACAGAACACCAGCGTCAAATAGCAGCTCAATGCTATTGTGTTTTTTATGGCGAGTGTAGAGAACTGGAAACCCTTTTTGTAAACGAGGCATTTTGTCTTAGTCATCAGGGGTGTGGCAATGTATCTGCATATTGATTCCTTATAGAAATGTATTTTTAAAAACGTTATCTCCACACTAGGATTTTTTCCTGTGCCTTGGAGGCAGCTTACATACATAAATTCACATTTCACAAGGACAAACATCCAGACTCAGTACAACTATTTGTAGGCCATACAAATACTTGTTCCGCGCGAGAATCAAACCTGCGGTCCTTAGCGCTACAACTCGTTGCTAAGCCACTGCACAACGGAATCGTCATTTATGGGCCACAGAATCCACTTACCATGAGGTAGACTGTATGCTCGTTTGCCACCCTTATTCAATAAAATAAACTATATAAACGACATTTTAGTTATTAGCATAAACATGTGTTAATGCTTAGTCAATACTTAAAAGGGTCGAATATAATTTAACTTTAAAAAAGATATTTATACATATCGAATAATTAATGCCCTGACTTCAGAAGCTATTACTTACTTACTTACTTATCTTCACGCACAATCCCTAACGGGGTAGCCAGAGAGAACAGATCGCCAAGTGTCACGATCCTTACATACCTCTTTCGCTTCTTTCAGGTTCATTAACTTCTTCATACATGCACGTCTAGGTATCCGAGTACTCTTGACCCTCCCCTCTTCGAGCAATTTGCTCACATGGTCTTCGAAAGTTAGTCTCGGTCTACCTCGACACCTTTTAATATTTACTTTCGCTTTATATATTTTCTTCACCATTCGGTCTTCACTCATTCGTTCAACGTGCCCAAACCATTGGAGTACGCCCCTATCAATTTTTGTGATAAGGTCATCTTTCAATCCTGCCATACTGCCTTCAGAAGCTATGAAATTCTACTATACGTTTTATTGTTTTGAAGTTGGTTTTCACCTATTTTAAAAGTTTAATCATTAATGGTTAAAGTTTAAATCTTTAAAATAACATTTAAGAGTACACATTAGAGTACACATTGACAGGCCTGTTGGTCTAGTGGTTAGTGACCCTGACTGCTAAGCCGGAGGTCGTGGGTTCGATTCCCACCCAGGACAAATGTTTGTGTGATGAGCACGATCATTTGTTCTGTGTCTGGGTGTAATTTATCTATAATATTTATGTATTTAGAAATATATACTCATAACACAAGCTCTGCTTAGCTTGGGACTAGATGGCGTTATGTGATAGCTGTGGAAAAAAAAACATATACGAAAACCCTAGAGTAGGATGAGTTTCTTTTTCGTCATTATAAAGAGCTTGATATTTTTAAAGGGTAAGGATGAAAAGCGAATAAGCAGTCCATCTGATGGTAAGTGTTTGCTGTGGCCCACAGACATCTACATCTATCCTCGATTACGAATCAAAATGTATACGCGATCTCGCCCGTGAAGACTAAGATGGAATGCCTCATTTCCAGTAAAAAAGGGTCTCCGGTTCTCTACACTCACTATACGAAACAGCAGCGTTTAGCTGTCATTTTACGCTGGTATTCTGTGAGAACGTGGTCCTTCCCCGGTCGAGCCGACCCATTCGTGGTACAACTTTACTTCTAATATAGTTGCAACATGGCACTAACACATAAAATGTACGTAATACTGTTGATTTATTTACTTTCAATCCATTCACTCAGAAGAGATCAATTTAAATGCAATCCTTCAAAGTTCACTTTGTACTTTGTCTTTCTCTCTGTCTGACAACTGCTTTTAAATTAGCTTTGCTGTTTTGCTGACTTCAAAAATAAAGGTAGTTCTCAATTCGACTGTATGTTTTTATTTGTATGTATATTACGCAGTATGTACGCTAATTGTGAATCCATTTTAATATTTATTATTATTAAATAGCTTACACTTCACATGCATAGCAGAATAGAATAGAATAGAATGGAATAGAATGGAATAACATAGAATAAAATAAAATGGAACGGGATGGAATGGAATAGAATATAAAATTATGAATTTCATTAAATACTAATTTATAGTCATTTTTCACTATGACCACTGCCTCGATAAAAACTTCCGTTGTTGGAAGAACCAGGAAGAAACCCATCAGGACTGTTTTCCACTGTAACATTAAATAATATAAAATAGGTTTTTGAAAAAGAACCAAACGGAACTCGACTTTCGATTAAGAAACAGAAGGGAGGAATCGAGGCTTCTCTCGATCCGGCCTCCTGCAACGCCTACGTTGGGTTCGGGAACAACGTATGTGATCTCCGCAACGGAGTAACACACTAGGGCGATAACCTCGTTCCTTTTCAGCAAGTAGGTTCAGACGGGGATTACGGGTCTTCCGAAGTCGTCCCGGTCCCGACGCCTTAATTCTTCGATGTGGACTGTATAACTTAAGGGATCTTGGGAATGAAACAGCAATTATCTTCAAACCGTTCCGTGAGAGAGTAATCACTTTTCCCTATACTTTTCTTCTTGACTGCTGGTTTTCACTTTTCCCGAAGGATTTTCTTGTTTTTCCGAACTATTTTCCCGAATTATCTTCTTCCCCGAACTATTTTCTTCCCCGAACTATTTTCTTCCCCGAACGAATTGCAATAAAACCCGTTTACTAAGCTACCCCCAGAGCTAAACGCGAAAGTGAGCCGCGCCATTCGCGTGCCTGCGCAACTTAACAACATGAATTTGTACTATTACTCTCTCACGTTTCACTTAATATCTTTATTTACTCAAGTCATATACAAATACAATTTGTCAATATAGGTAGTACAAAACAATATCTACACCATGATATGCATTATATCTTCATATTACAAAAAACCTTTCATTTATTAAACGAAAACCACCTATTTTACTCACAAGTTCGAAATCGAATTTTCTTAAATATTTAACACAGAAAGTTAAAACAATGTTTCCTACTTGAATTTATACATAAGTTAACTAATACAATAGTTTAATTCACATTTTCTCTATTTATTTCACTATTTAAAACACTTTTAAATTTCTTATACAAAACTATCATTATTTCACTTATACACAGGAATTTTCACATAAAAATAACACAGAATTCACCTTTTTAGCACATACAGTCAACCTGAAATGTTTTACAAGTCATTTTTACATAAATCACTGAATTACAAACATTTTAAATTTTTACATATTCGGCCTCCTAAGGGCGTGGCCAGCGTGCTTCCGTGAACTCACACTATTTGAACAACTAACTTTGCGCGGCTCTCGGCTATCAGAAAAATGAAAGTCTGAAATACACTTAATTTTAACAATATTAAATAAACAAGTGCTTCTACATAGTTTTCAAACAGTAGGAAACTATTTCTGATAAGACTCTTATTCGTTATCATGCTTCTTATCAGATAACAATACAAGTGAATGTTTTCATTAATCAATCATAACAAATAGGCATTTGTTTTCGTACAAACGTATCATACTTATACAAGACAATACTTATGCAATTAATTTCCTTTAATTCTGTCTATGCACAGGGTGATTATCTCGACCGGGGAACAAATCCGATCTTTAACTTCACTTTAATATTCTTATGAATTTACATCATTAGAAAGATGATTTCAACCGGGAAACAAATCCGGTATCATAATTTATATCATAAATTCCTTGCGAATTTATTAAGCGATATTACTTAGGAAAACAGTAAACTAGTCCGGCCTGGGAGTCGAACCCAAGACTTTCTTATCATTGATTCGACATTTCTTTAAGATTTAACTAAGCATTTTCCTATCAGAGCGTCGTGGCTCGATAATTTGCTTTTTATAACTATGCGTCATCGGTTGATTTAATAAACTGAAACATTCTTATAGGCGCGTCGCCAACAATCTCCCCCCCGTGCGTTAGCACCATCATTTGGGAGGCGTCGCGGGTACCAGGACTATTATTCTGGATGTAGGTCTCCTCAAGATACCTGTGCTAGTAATGACGTCAACCACTCTGGTGTGACCGTCTGGTCCCGGTAACGTTCTACTAATTTTTCCTTTCGGCCACGTATTTCGTGGCAACGAATGATCTATTATCAAAACAATATCGCCTTCTTTAGGTTCCATGAACTTTCCGTTATCACCTGTTCGCGGTATTAAGGTAGGCATGTATTCCTTCAGCCACCTTGTCCAAAAATGGTCGGCTAACCTCTGTGCAGCTTTCCAATTGAGTTGACCCGTCAGATGCCGCTCTAGAAATAATCCAGGTGGTCGATCACCACATGAGCGTCCCAGAAGAAAATGATTGGGTGTCAAACCCTCTTCAGGACTATCCATACTGAATGTTACTAGAGGCCTGGAATTTACCGTATGCTCTGCTTCTAAAAGTAACGTATGTAGAACCTCCTCTCGTGGGCTCTTTTCCTTGAGCGTAGCGGTCAACGCAATTTTAATCGACCTTACTAACCTCTCCCAGGCGCCACCCATGTGCGGTGCTCCCGGAGGTATAAATTTCCATTTAATGTATTTCTTAAATGACTCATTTTTCATGCCTTCATGGCATTCTACGCATGCTTTTAATAATTCTTTATTTGCAGCTTTGAAATTCGTCCCGTTATCGCTGTATATAACGGTTGGTTTTCCTCTTCTGGCGATAAATCGCCTTAACGCCATTATCATTGACGCTGGTGTCAATGAGGCTGCTAATTCCAGATGTACCGCTCTGGTAGTCAGACACGTGAATAAAACACCCCAACGTTTTTCGTGTCGCCTTCCTATAGTCACACTCATAGGACCGAAATAATCCACAGCTGAGCATGTAAAAGGTGGCTCATGATGAGCTATTCTCTCCAGAGGAATATTTCCTTGTGGCACGTTCTGCGGCTTTGACCTGTATGTCCTGCACCACTGACAGTGATGTGACACACTTCGTACTACATTACGTAAGTTCAAGACGTAAAATTTCTGGTTCACCTCATTCATCACCGTCTGGTGATTGGCATGTCCAAAATGATGATGAACTTCTCTAATCATCATTCATTTTAACGATTTCGTGTTTACCGTCTAATATGACAGGTTTTCTACTTTCCTCGGTCAAATTAGACTTGAAAGGTAAACGTCCATTTAAACGGAGTAAGTTATCCTCTCCTATTTCCATAGATAATTTACTTAAGCGTGAACTTCTTTCAACGCTTTTGCCTGCTTTCAAGCACTTTATTTCCGAATAAAAACACTCGTCTTTAACGAACTTCCAAATTAATAATTCCGCTTTTTTCAAGAGCGCTATGTCCAACGCGCCATCGGGTCCTTTAACCGACTTTGCTAAACTTTGTTGGAACACATAACCGACTTTTCGGCTGCGTCGTCGGGTCCTTTAACCGACTTTCTTAAACTCTTGAATTTTTCTACCGCTTGTAAGGTGCGCGTAGTTGCCCCAAGGAATTTCTTAAAGCTGCTAAATCGTCCGTAGTCGGGTAGACTTAACGGTTCTTGCTTTCTTAACGCATTTACGCCCTTTGGCGATTTTAACAGGCGACTTTCAACCTGCGCTCTTTTCGACGGCATGCACTCATTGTCTGTGCGCCATAACAAAGCAGTCTCGTACCTATTATTAGGTATACGACGTACCGTTTTGTTCAAAATACTTAAAGCTCGTTCTTCTGGGTCGTTCACGGGCTTTCTAGCCGATACTCCCAGAGATTCCAAACTAAAATAATCCTTGATTAATTTATCCATATCTTCCTCCTTCTTGGTGGAAATGTGGTTAACAATCTTGGTCGGTTTAATGCCACCCGATATGTGACCATGTAAAACCCACCCCAGTTTGGTGAGCGATGCTACAGGTAGGTTCTTACCTCCTGAAATTAATTCACGAGTAACTATGAGATGCCAATTGTCCTGACCAATTAATATGGTAGGTTTGGACCTCTCATACATCAACTCATCCTTAATCGGTGTCAAATGAGAACACCGTTGCAATAATTCTCGGCTTACCGACTGCGGAGAAAGGTTAAGTGACTTAATTGTTTGTACACTTATCTCTTCTAAGTCGCTCGAGTAAATGCCTTTTATTTTAATGTTTAAGCGATACGAACTGTCGTCGTTAATTCGCTTACCTCCCACGGCTTCGATACGTAATCCCTCTTTACGTCCGCGAGGCGCTAATTTCTGAGCCATACACTCCTCTATGAGTGTCATGGTCGATCCCTCATCCAGAAGAGCTGTTGTCTTGACCTTTCCTCTAGGTCCATACAACTCGACCGGTATAATCTTTAAGTATGCACATGCCCGTGCATTCACTGTATTAACAGTTGTAATCTGAGCATCTTTACCCCCCTCCTCCCCTTGTGGCGAGGTTTTTTCATTGGGGTATCGGTGTAGCATTCGATGATGTGACATTCTACATCCCTCTACACCACATTTTTTCGCTTTGCACTCTAACCTCCTGTGGTTAGGTGACAAACATTGGAAACATACTTTCGCTTTTTTGACCGCTTCCCATATAGAGTGCTCCTTGTTGCATATAACACACTTATGTGTTACCCGACTTACAGGCTTATCCTGGGTTGTCATAACCACTTGTCGGTTGTGCCTTTTATTATTTCGGCGTTCTAGACGCTCGCTCGAATTACTTCGGCGCATATAGCGCTCGCTCACGGCACATCTGCGTACACCTCCCTTTGCGGTGTGTACAGTTTGCTTCCTGAATTCAGGACGCTTCCTTTTTTCAGGCGCATTTTCGTTGTTTAAGGACGCTCCAAATTGTTCACTCAATAAATTTAAAAACTTGGCCATCTTCTGTAACTCTGGCTCCAAAGGATACTGAGCTCGATATTCAAACCATTTAAATTTAATCATAGTTCCGAGCTTCTCCACTATGCGGCTCACTAACTCCGGTGAGTACAAATACTGTGGTTGATTCAACGCTTGTATCGTGGCAACCACGTTCGTAATACGACTTGCGAAAGATCCTATATTTCGGCAATCTTCTGCCAATCTTGGCATACGCTTTACATTCTCGATTTCGGCTAGAATGAGCATCTCAACCCTACCGAATCTTCTTTCGAGAGCGTTCATTATTTCTTCCGGTTCACACAAAGTAAACAACAACGACTTAACCGCTTCCTTAGCGGTGCCCTTTAATGCCCTCCTAAGGCGTGCGACATTTTGCACCCCTGAAAATTGGCTTCTCGTGTCTTCAAACACCGTTTTGAAAATTATCCATTCACCCGGGTCTCCATCGAACACCGGTAATTCCTGGAGGAAATGAAGCTGGGAAGACTTATCTTTACCAGCTATTTTTATTGCACTCACAATCGCTTCGGTCAATTCTGACACATCACTCGCGTGTGTTTTCTGTGCATTTCCTTGGTTGCGCTCGATCTCCGCCCCTTTGCGGCGCGATCCTTTACACGCTTCCTTATCAGTAACATCGGGTTGTGCTACACTAACCGGCGCGCTCATTATGGTCTGCTGAACCCAACTCCTTACGAAAGGTTCCACCTGAGTATTCCGCTCTTCATCATCCTCACTCGAGTCGATCTCCTCTTCTCGGTTGAGTCGTGCCAACTCCAATTGAGATTTGGCTAAGGCAGCAGCTGCCTGTGCTCGTTCGAGCTCTGAGCGTTCGAATTTAATCCGCGCCTCTAATTCGGCTTTCAGCCTCGCCGATCGCGATGACCTACTACCTCTTTGTGACCCTTTATCACTAGTGTGCCCGATTACTGTTCTTGACGATGCCGCTTCTTCGGTCCTTTGACCTACTTTTTCGACCACCGTTTCACTCCTGGATATAACGGATTGTTGTGCGGTGCTGGCCTGCGTACCACTGGTGTCCGTCCTGTTGCTTGTCGTTGCTACGGACGTCCCTGTGTCCCACGTGCATGTGGACGTGTCGGTGGTGGCTCCACTTGAAGGAGTTGCTCCATTCGACGCGGTAGCTGTGGTCGCTCCAGATGGTTCCGCTTCTTTAGCTTTTCTTGAGAGCCCTGTCCTTGTCCTGCTCCCTTCGCTTCTCCCTGTCTGGTCTTGTGCCTTCTTCATCTTGCAGGAAGGTGATTGTTGGCCTACGGTCCCTAACTGTCCCTACGGTCCCTACAACCCCTTACCTACAACCCTTCTACACCCCAACCTAACACCACTACCCCTCCCCCCCCTTATCTCCCAACCCTACAACCCTACTACCACCCTAACAGCCCTAACAGCCCTATCAATCCTGAACGGGGCCTACCGAGGTGAGCCGTCCAGGGATGGAGTCGTGCAGGAATGGAATGGAGGAAAGGTTCAGGAACTGTCCCGCCAAGGAATATGACGAAACAGTCGAGCGGTAGTGCAAGCGCAGTCTCGCTCGAGAGAACTGCTCCACCCGAAGGTGTTATGCCAGAGCCCAACCGTTTGGCACCGTTAGGTGGTCGGGATGTATGCTGTGCTCGCCGCCCAGTTGCCGGTGACGCCTCGTCCGAGCGCCCTCCTCCGGCCGCGATGCAGTCAGGTGCCCACGCGCACCCTCGCCCGGCAGCAGCAGCGGTGGATGCTTCTTGCACCCTGATGACCCGACGGGAAATGCCGGACACGGTCGTCCGACAGGAAATGCCAGACACGATCGTCTGACAGGAAATGCCGAGCACGTTTGCCCGACAGGAAAATGCCAAGCCCTGCTTGGCCACGATGAGTGTCTTCACAAGACACCTGCGCCCGGCTGCGATACGTGCCCCATGCGAGCACACGCCCCCGGCCGCAATCCCGGTTTTCTTTCTTCCGGTAGTTCCAGGTCCCGTCCTTCAGCGCTGACGTCCTGGTCTTCTGGCCTTTGGTCCTATTGCTTCAGCTCAAACCTCCGGCTTCCTTCGGTTGCTGATCTTCACTCGGCTCCGAAGGTCTTCTTTTTCCATAACCAGCAGTCCACAGCTGGTTCCTTGATCCAGCTGGCGGGGTTCGGGTGGTCTTTAATCCGGCTCCGAAGGTCCAATTGAAAAGAACACAACGGACGGAAACTAAGAAACAGAAGGGAGGAATCGAGGCTTCTCTCGATCCGGCCTCCTGCAACGCCTACGTTGGGTTCGGGAACAACGTATGTGATCTCCGCAACGGAGTAACACACTAGGGCGATAACCTCGTTCCTTTTCAGCAAGTAGGTTCAGACGGGGATTACGGGTCTTCCGAAGTCGTCCCGGTCCCGACGCCTTAATTCTTCGATGTGGACTGTATAACTTAAGGGATCTTGGGAATGAAACAGCAATTATCTTCAAACCGTTCCGTGAGAGAGTAATCACTTTTCCCTATACTTTTCTTCTTGACTGCTGGTTTTCACTTTTCCCGAAGGATTTTCTTGTTTTTCCGAACTATTTTCCCGAATTATCTTCTTCCCCGAACTATTTTCTTCCCCGAACTATTTTCTTCCCCGAACGAATTGCAATAAAACCCGTTTACTAAGCTACCCCCAGAGCTAAACGCGAAAGTGAGCCGCGCCATTCGCGTGCCTGCGCAACTTAACAACATGAATTTGTACTATTACTCTCTCACGTTTCACTTAATATCTTTATTTACTCAAGTCATATACAAATACAATTTGTCAATATAGGTAGTACAAAACAATATCTACACCATGATATGCATTATATCTTCATATTACAAAAAACCTTTCATTTATTAAACGAAAACCACCTATTTTACTCACAAGTTCGAAATCGAATTTTCTTAAATATTTAACACAGAAAGTTAAAACAATGTTTCCTACTTGAATTTATACATAAGTTAACTAATACAATAGTTTAATTCACATTTTCTCTATTTATTTCACTATTTAAAACACTTTTAAATTTCTTATACAAAACTATCATTATTTCACTTATACACAGGAATTTTCACATAAAAATAACACAGAATTCACCTTTTTAGCACATACAGTCAACCTGAAATGTTTTACAAGTCATTTTTACATAAATCACTGAATTACAAACATTTTAAATTTTTACATATTCGGCCTCCTAAGGGCGTGGCCAGCGTGCTTCCGTGAACTCACACTATTTGAACAACTAACTTTGCGCGGCTCTCGGCTATCAGAAAAATGAAAGTCTGAAATACACTTAATTTTAACAATATTAAATAAACAAGTGCTTCTACATAGTTTTCAAACAGTAGGAAACTATTTCTGATAAGACTCTTATTCGTTATCATGCTTCTTATCAGATAACAATACAAGTGAATGTTTTCATTAATCAATCATAACAAATAGGCATTTGTTTTCGTACAAACGTATCATACTTATACAAGACAATACTTATGCAATTAATTTCCTTTAATTCTGTCTATGCACAGGGTGATTATCTCGACCGGGGAACAAATCCGATCTTTAACTTCACTTTAATATTCTTATGAATTTACATCATTAGAAAGATGATTTCAACCGGGAAACAAATCATCATTCTCTAAACCATTTCCCATTATCTGGGGTCGGCGCAGTAAACCTTCTTGTTCCATTCCTCTCTATCAGCCGTCATTTCCATACTTACTCCTTTCATTCTCATATCACTCTTCACACAATCGATCCATCTTTTATTCGGCCTTCCTCTGCCCGTGTGTCCCTCCACATTCATATTCAACACTCTTTTTGTGACATGACTTTCATTCCTCCGCATCACATGCCCAAACCATGCCAATCTGCTTCCTCTCACCTTTTCTACCACTGGCGCTACTTTCAGGCTTCCTCTTATATACTCATTCCTTATCTTATCCATCCTTGTCACACCACACATCCATCGTAACATTCTCATTTCATTCGCATGCAGTCTATTTTCATCCTTCTTCTTGACGGCCCAGCATTCACTTCCATACATGACGACAGGTCGGATGATCGATTTGTAAATTTTCCCCTTCAGCCTTATTGGCATTCGGGGATCGCACGTTGTGGCTGTGACCTGTCGCCATTTCATCCACCCTGCGTTAATCCTATGCTGCACAGCTCTATCTATTCCGCCGTCGCCTTGAATGAGGGAACCGAGGTACTTGAAATCTGAGCAGGTAGGCAGTATAGCGCCATCCAACGACATGGGTGCAGGACTGGAAAGACCGCCGAAATCACAGCACAGATATTCGGTTTTGGATCTGCTGATCTTCAAGCCAACACTTTCCAGCCTCTGTTGCCACCCCGTCAGTCTGCTCTGTACCTCAATGCCTTCTTCCCCGACAAGCACGATGTCATCGGCAAAAAGCATGCACCAGGGTGCCTCATCCTGCAGGTCCGACGTCAAAGCGTCCATAATCAGTAGGAAGAGGTAAGGGCTCAATGCCGACCCTTGGTGCAGCCCTACCGCCACATCGATACTGCCCGTAGTTCCCGCGGCAGATCGTACACATGTACGGGATGCTCTGTACATAGCACGGACTAACCTCACATACTTTCCAGGCATACCTTTCATCTTTAACGCCCACCACAAAACCTCACGGGGAACCCGATCGTACGCCTTTTCAAGGTCGACAAAAACCATGTGCAGATTTTTATGCACGCGCTTGTACTTTTCGCACAATTGGCGTAATGCGAAAATGGCATCTGTCGTACCTCGACCGGGCATGAATCCGAACTGGTTTTGTGTTATCTCACACTCTTCTCTCATTCTTCTCTCTATTATTCTTTCCCAGACTTTCATCGTATGTGACATGAGTTTTATTCCCCGGTAATTGCTGCAGTTTTGAACGTCTCCTTTGTTTTTAAAAATGGGGACCAGTATACTACTGCACCATTCCTCAGGTATTTGTTCTTCCTGCAACAATTTACCGAAAAATAAACTCAACCACTTCCATCCATCCGCACTCAGCAACTTCCACACTTCTACTGGTATTCCATCTGGGCCGACTGCCTTCCCATTCTTCATATTCCTAACAGCCATTTTTACTTCTTCCACACTAATTTCTCTCACTAAGCCCATATTCACTGGTGGGTTTTCAAGCATACCATTCCATTCATTCTCCTCATTCATCAATTTCTCAAAATACTCCTTCCATCGCTTCTTTATACTTTCATCGTCAGTCAAAATCCTTCCAGAATCATCTTTTATACATTTTACATGTGAAACATCTCTTCCATTCCTTTCTCTCGCTCTTGCAATTTGAAAAAGTCGTTTTTGACCTTCGGGGCTTTCAAGGGACCGATATAATTTATCTTGCGCCTCTGCCCTACAAATAGCAACTTCCTTCTTCGCTCTCTTCTTACATTCTTTATACGCCCCTCTCTTACTTTCTTTTATGCATTCATTCTGGTCTTCTACGCTCTGCCATTCTTTAAAGGCATTTTTCTTTTCTCTCAAAACTTCTCTAATACTTTCACTCCACCACCACCCATCCTTATCTATCATACGCTTCCCTTTTGTTTCTCCTAACACCTTCCTTGCCACACTTCGGATACAATCAGCCATTTCCTTCCAGCACTCATTCACACTCATTCCTTCCATATCACCCATCTCTATCATCTTGTTTACAACTAGCGCTCTAAATTCACTTGCATACTCCTCCTTATGCAACAAATGCCACTTTATTTTGGGTGGGGGACGATCCTTATGTTTGTTGAGGCGAACAGTTAAACAGATGTCAGCCAGCAGAATTCGGTGCTGGGATACTAAGTCTTCACCTGGAAGCACTTTGCAGTTTTTTACACTCTTGATTTGGTTCCGTCTTAACAGAAGATAGTCGATCTGTGTCGCGTGGTGGCCACTTTTATAAGTAACAAGATGCTGATCTCGTTTTTGGAACCACGTGTTTACTACAGCCAGGTCGAAAGCACATGCTGCTTGCAGAAGAACTTCCCCCTCACGGTTGCGCACTCCGTACCCCCATCCACCGTGTACTCTTTCATACCCGTCATTCACTCTCCCTACATGTCCATTAAAATCTCCTCCCATATAAACATCCTCACTCTCAGGTATTCCCATCATCATACAATCAAATTCCTCCCAAAACTTCTCTTTCACACTCTCTTCACAGCCTGTTTGCGGAGCATACACACTTACAACATTCACTACTTTGTTTTCAATCATTAATTTAACAACTATCATTCTGTCATTTACTCTTTTCACATCTGTCACTCGTTCTTTCATTCCACTATCTAACACAACTCCTACTCCATTTCGCTTCCCGTCACTTCCACAGTAATAAAACTTGTATCCTTCCCCAATCTCTCTTGCTTTATTGCCCTTCCATTTTGTTTCCTGCAAACAGGCAACATTCACTCTTCGTCGTTTCAAAACATCTGCTAACTCTCTTCCTCTTCCAGTCATCGTACCTATATTCCAGCTTGCAAACCTCACTCTGACATTCTTCTCTCTACGGGCTCGCCTCTTACGTCGCACCCGCTCCGTAAGGTGCGACAACCCTTGCCCACTTCCCACAGGAGCCGGGTGCTGCCCCTGCGCGTCGCCTGCGGGGTACGCCCTAGCCCTGTCATATATCCCACAACTCGTAATATTCATAAGTTTACTGCATGGGATTTGGCAAAATTTTTACAGTCGGCCGCCTGCCTGACACCAACCCTCTTTGGGTATGCTATTGTTTTTTTGCAACCGGGAAACAAATCCGGTATCATAATTTATATCATAAATTCCTTGCGAATTTATTAAGCGATATTACTTAGGAAAACAGTAAACTAGTCCGGCCTGGGAGTCGAACCCAAGACTTTCTTATCATTAATTCGACATTTCTTTAAGATTTAACTAAGCATTTTCCTATCAGAGCGTCGTGGCTCGATAATTTGCTTTTTATAACTATGCGTCATCGGTTGATTTAATAAACTGAAACATTCTTATAGGCGCGTCGCCAACAGTTTTATAATTGTGTCATCTCATTCCCAGGGGATATAACAAACCATGTAATTAGTTGTATTATAATGATCCTTCTCATAAAGTCTTTGTTTGATAAAAAATTAAATGATTGTTATAAACCGTGTATATTTTCTGGGATTTTGTTGTAATAGCGTATACATTCCCCCAATAATGAATTACTTACTTTGTGGAGTCGAATTACCACGAGTGTGAATTATCACGAGCTTGTTGTTTATTCTTGGTGTTTACCGAGTGCATATTACTTTTTATTAAAATTACTTTTGTTTTGGTGATCATACAATTAACACATAAGATATATAAATATCGTTAAAAATTTAAGAACAGACTTCCATTTGCCATGACCTTGAGATACCGTTATCGCTTCTTTCACATCCATACAGTCTCGTCGGTTAACGGTACCTACATACACTTAATTTAGCCCATCTCCAACATATCGCCAATTCGGTCGAGAAACTTTCGCCTAAGCAATTCCTTCCCGACTCTGCCATTCACTTCTGGAGCATAAATTTCCTTTGTCACTCTTTCCCCATTTTATTTCCAAGTCGTATTGTAT
Organism: Parnassius smintheus behrii; assembly: GCA_036936625.1. Classification (NCBI taxonomy): domain Eukaryota; kingdom Metazoa; phylum Arthropoda; class Insecta; order Lepidoptera; family Papilionidae; genus Parnassius; species Parnassius smintheus. The sequence continues at coordinate 49,614,639 of JAUPFT010000008.1, read as the reverse complement.
GTCCAAGTCACCGAAGTATTCCTTTTTTAATCCTGGTCATAACATAGTCTTGTAAATCATTTTATTCTTAACTAAGTAAAATGTGTCTCTATATTTACAACGAATCGCAAGTAAAATTAATATCAACAAGGTAAATACCGTATTCTGACAGATATTATCGCATATAGAGTCACTCTATTCGTGCTATAAAAGTTAACGAATTTGCGAAACACACATACTTTTATACGTACTGCAATAAAATAATATTTGGTCTTATGGCGCAGTTCGCCATGTATGAATCTATGGAAATTTACTACAGATGTTTACTGCCTATAAATCTCACTTCACGGATCTTTTATTTCCGGAGATTACTCAAATTTTGATAAAGCCTTTAGTGCAAATACAAAATAAGTGTTATTTGATTAAATGCAGTGTTTTATTACATCATTAGAGAAGCAGTGGCACTATTTTACCATTTGGTGTTGGCGTAACTGAATTCATTACCTTATTTAATTTTTTTATAGAATGGTGATTACAAACGAGCACACAGTTCACCTGAGTAAGTGGGTGCTGTGTCCCATAGACTCTACTTTTTTTCTTAATTAAAAATCAAAAAGCAGAAGTATTGTCACCTCTAAGGACTAATATTAAATGTCTCGTTTGCAGTAAAAAGGTGAGAGGCCAACGTCTAGATATGAATTTTATGGGTATTCTGAGCAATTTACAGCACCCATGGTCACTGGTGGGGGGGGGGGGGCTGAGGTGTTCTACGTCCCAATGTCATAGTTAACCACGGCTACGCCCGCGCTAAAGAACACATAGCTGATGTGAAGAAAATAATTAATTTAAAAAAAAAACTGGCGGTAGTCGTGGTTAACTGACATTGGGACGTCGAACACCTCAGTCCCCCATGACTACGGGTGCTGTAAAATGATCGAAACGTCGGGAATATAAAATAAGTTATTATACGCGATAACATTCGTAAAAACTAGTTTTATTTTAGATTCTATTTTTAGAAAAGCGTAATATAGTTTTGTTTGTGAATTACAAATGACCGTTATAAAAATGTCGAATTCTTAAGCTGTGCTAGCTTGAATTTTACAGCACTATGGCTTCCCTGAGCCTCTCCGTTTCAACAAATGAACGTTATCCCAATTATCAATTTGGATAATTTTAAAGGCGTTTCCATAATTGCTAAGTAGATATTATTCATAAAACTTACATTAATGGAATATGAAGAATGCCGTGTCGGGTTTTTATGTTTTAAATGAAAATAATTTTGTTTTCAATTAAACATTTGAGTGATAAAATTCATATTATGTGTATTTTTTAAAGATCGAAGTGGACTGTAATAAAATAACACAGTAAAATAATACATCATTTGTAATAACCTATAACATTAATGAGCCGTGGTAGCTCAGATGGTTAGCGCTCGCTGTAAATTTCACAATACGCGAGCAAACCGGGTTCGATCCCCGCCGGCACCGATGAAATTCTTAATTGCAATTTTAAGTGCTGATTTACCACGTGCTCGGCGCTGAAGGAAAACATCGTGAGGAAACCTGCATGTTTGAGAAATAAGAAAAAAAATATTTCAAGGACATGTGAAGTTCGCCAACACGCATTTGGGCAGCGTGGCGGACTATTCCTTGCCCTAAAACCCTCTCAAAAATGAGAGGAGGCCTGTGCCCAGCAGTGGGACGCGTATATAGGCTGTAACTTTACTTTTTAACTTTAAAACATTAATTTGTAGCACATACATGAATGAAGTATTCATACTTCTCAGACCATATTTAGATTACAGATAGGTAGACTTACACTTTGATTAGGTTAAGTAGGTACTTACATGAAGTGTTTGCTTAAGATTTAAATAAGCATGAATGAAACTATTATCGTGTAGTATTAATTAATTGTTTTCCTAACATTTTCCTGAACATGTATTGTGTGTTGAAATTGATCTAGTATGCCATATTATTTTAAAGTATTGTATTACTCAATTAGAGTTGTATTTATATATTGGCCACAAACAACACTAGTTTCTCTAAAAGCGCGAGTGCCACGAGTGGAAATATTTTATAGTGCTATGTTACTATTATGAAATATTGCCTGAAATGGGCGGCCATGCGGTGGTCCTAATGAGAATTTACGCACGTAAACGATATTGTTGTTTATGGTACACTCTGATGTGATTATCCCTCTTCCAGCGTGCCGGTTCGCGGCTAACGGTGATCTGCGGCCGCGTTTGAAGCCTTAGCACTTAATATAACAATAAATATCAAAGACTTTTAACTTAAGAAAGAGATTTTAAGTGTGTTGTTAATCCTGCTATATCTTGTATGGTGAGTATTGAAAACTGGCTCGTTGGTCTAGTGGTTGTTTAGTGCGACTGCTGATCGTGAGGTCCTGGGTTCGAATCCCGAGTCGGGCCAAAAAATTAATTATTGAGTTTTACCATCAAGAAAGTCTCAGTAGTTGCCCGGAGTCAGGAAGTTGGCGGAGTCTCACCCCCGTGACTCGGAAAGCACGTAAAACCGTTGGTCCTGCGCCTGATCGCTCTTCGGTCGTGTCGGTTTACCGTCCCATCGGATTACGAGAGTGAGGGAATAGAGAGTGCACCTGTGCTTGCGCATACACTTCGGCACTATTATCCTGTCCTGCGCCGATGACTAGCCTCCGTTGAAACAGGTAGCCGTGACCGAAATTCGGTCTGAAGGACATTATTATTATTATTATTATTGAGAACTGGATACCCATTTTACTAAAAATGAGGCATTCCATCTTACATATGACAACGCATCTGCATTTTGCTTATTAATCGAGGATGTAGTGAATGTCTATGGGCTACAGCATCCACTTATCATCAGGTGGACTGCGTGCTCGTTTGTCATATTCATGCAAATTGTAAAGCCATTATTCTATACCAAAAAGTATCTCCTAGGATAGAGTTTTTTCGAACCAGCAGTGGTTATATTAAAAATTACTTTCAATCATTTTTAATCTATGTTGAAAAAAGATTATTACGTTTCACGCACTTATGGCAAAGTCCTGGACAAACTTTTTTTGTATGAATATGTAGCTTACATATATCTTTTAGTATCCCAAAGAATCTCACAAATAAATTTAATCTTAAAAACAGCTAATAAAGAATCTTGATCTTCCAGATATCTTACTCCTGGAAAACCTACTTGAGTTTTATAGTTGTCGGCACACTACAAAGTCTGCGAGTCCTCAATTTAATCGACAAACGCGGAGCCAGCACGCGTCAAGTCTCCGTCATGACTCCGTCACGTGAACGGTTAGATATGTGCTATGTTGTACTGAATTGTGACCATCCGAGTCTACAGATATCTGCTGTTGGTCAGTGCTCATATTTGCCACATTTAGATTTTTGAATCATATCGGCGTCACCAACATTCTATCATTATATCTGTAGCTATGGGTAAGTATGACGTGTTGCGAGTATGATATGCGCGTTGAACGCCTTTCGCTTTTAATTATGTAATAGTGGTATATAATAATATAAATATATGTTAATTATTATGTTAAGTAAGTTGTATTTGTATTTTATATTTTACTAGACTGCAGTCCATCATATGTTTTTTTTAATAAATCAACTTTATTGTACGGATTTTATCGCGAATTTTTTTAAATTCCCAGTTACTAAAAGGAAATGAATAAAAAAAGTTGAAGGTAGCTTTCGTTACCTATAACACCAGGTCCATCAAATACCTCAGTTCCCGTGACCATGGATGCTGTAAGGATAAGGTGCCCGAAACGTTGAGAATTAAAAATGTCAAAAATAAGCTCCATAAAATCAGTGAAATCAGTTTTATTACATGTCTAATAATCGTGTAAATATAAGATATCATTACATAAATTCGATGGATGTGAAAACCAGTTTAATGTTAGTGATTGCAATAAACAAATAAAGAAATTTTAATTTTTGATCCTACTACAATTAATTTAAAAATCCAAAAATAAATTCACTGCTGTTGGGAATCCCCGATGATTGCCATTTTTTTAATAAAATGGATGTGACATATAAACTTGCACTTCATTTGTTTATAAGTGGCTGCTGCAGGCCATGTACACCCCCAAGTTACTTTACATAAAGAAAGCTACAGATGGGTTGTCACCTAAGAGGACTAAATGGATGTCTGACAGCTTGTAATTATTCTGGCTCTCTATCCTTTAGACTAGAGCACAGCAGGGCACGCATTGCTTTTTGGCGGTTTTGGAGGCAAAATAGATAAGGAGGTGGCATTATACGTGGTAGAGCCACGCTGCAGCTATATTATGGTTGTAACACGAATAGGTCGGCTCGACCGGGGAAGGACCACGCTCTCACAGAATATCAGCGTAAAATAGCAGCTTAATGCTGCTGTGTTTCGTATGGTGAGTGTAGAGATGCGGAGACCTTTTTTACTGGAAACGAGGCATTCCATCTGGTCCTCAGAGGTGACAACCCATCTGCGTTATGATTCTTAATCGAGGATAAATGTATGTCTAATAGCCACAGCATCCAATTACCATCAGGCGGACTGTGTGCTCGTTTGACACCGTATCGTACCGTGACACTCAACCGTACCAATCAAATGGAATATCCATTTTATTGGTACGGTTGAGTTAGTTTTTTATATTCGAGTTATTTTATACCTTTCACCTTGATATTTTTTTATTTCCTTAAACTCCACCGAAATTACGGTTGTATTTTAAATGACGGGTCAAATTTAATAACCGTACTTAATTTATTTTAAGCAACAACATTATAATAAACTTGATAACAAACTGACTGAACAGGTATAGGTATAGTAGGTATTGTTTTATTCGTTTTACGATTATAATCAAGATCTAAAGTCAATTTATACCGAAATAGCACATTTTATATTTCATCTTGTAAATTTTTTATCAAAAAACTGTTTTATAAGTAAAGTAAAGACATGTACAAAACATAACGGGGTCATGAAGATAAATCACAACTACTATTAAAAAAAACAAACCAACTGTTGAGTTACACAAATATGTAACTCGATTGTAAATAATCTATAAAATTTATTGAAGTCTACGAGTACCAATATACTACAAAGAGACTACGAGATTGCTTGATATGATTGCATTGTATTCTCCGATCTGTTTGTCACAGAGGCAACCGAGCTTAGATATGCATAACGGCCAGTATATTCTGTGTTCATTACACAGATCTATGCTTTGTAAAGCTCTATTACTGTTCTACTCTGTGCAGTGCAAATGAAAGATAGGAATAGTAGGCATTGTAGGTAAATTAAATGGGCTTCACATGGGTGCCACAGCAACTACTTACCATCAGACGGACTGTGTGCTTATATGTCACCCTTATCCTATAAAAAAGAAGTAAATCAGCTTTTAAAACTGTAATTGTTAATTTCATTCATTTACAGTTTTTATTCAACTGAAAGGGTGGTTTCAATTTATGTTATTTATTCAATGCAGCGAAACATCTAGAATGTTGCATATTTATGACGTATTTACATCATTGAAAATTATTATGTTGCTAAAGTAAAGACGTTGCAACTTGAAACAATGCATGGCAATATGCATATTGTACGTGTTTACAATGCATCATACTAGGCGGTTGAGCAAATATGGCGGCCGCAGCGTAAATACCCACCTTAATTACATCGTTAGGCGACGAGGATATTGTTTCACTCATCGCGTTGTAGAGTAGAATTATAGACAATTATAAGTGAAAATTACTACCTCGTACTTATTTGTTGAAGTCAACAGCAAACTTATGCATACTTCGATTACATCATAATCATCATAATTACATTTTTGTAAGCTAGAAAAACACTTGCACTAATTTTTTAACAGTCATTATTATTATACTAATTATAAAACCGACCGGACTGGGTCATGCACGGCACGGGTGATGCACAGGCATGACCCCGTGAGGTGAAACCAGTCAGTTTTACAATAGAAAAATAATAATTTAAAATAAATATTGTGAAACTGGAATAAACGTTTATTCAAATCACAAAAATTAAACTGGACTTTCAGCACGTGACAACAATCGCAAGTATAAATTATATCATCATTATAGCTTTCACAAGTCCACTGCTGAACATAGGCCTCCCTCATGTAATCTCACAATGCCTTGAGTCACCGGCATACATCAGCTTCTTACATGTCTCACCAGGTCGTCACCATCTACGTAGACAACACGTCTGCGTATTGATTCTTAATCGAGGATAAATGTATGATGAAGAGGTTGATGTCTATGGGTCACAGTTTGTCAGAGCTGTCGTCGTGCCATAAGCGAAACGCGTCGCAGTCTAAATCACGTTATCAAAGTTCCGAAGTACTGCGGTAAATGTAGAATAACTCTGAACTAGCACACGGAGCGTCGGCCGCTTCTGTATCCTACTTGCTCGGCGGGAGATCTCCCCTTTTCCTTCCACGGCCAAAGTTACGGCCAACCGACGTGATGTAAACACGTACCATGGCCAAAACAGATTGGACTTATCATCAAGTGTACTGTGTGCTCGTTTGTTACCTTTATCATACAAAAAAGAAATTATATTAACAAAAGAATACCGTTCAATATAAAGTTCTTGTACACATTTCTCCAACTGGAATTGACGCTTAAATGTGTTTTTGTCACGCAAATATGACAGCGAATTTTGTAACCCGTTGCTTATTTCGTCGTCCTGTATTTTCCCAATTGCTGTGTAGTTCTGCAATCCTAATTATACGTTAATGCTAATTAGAATCGATAGCAACCATAATATCACGTTGGCAAATTGTTTACTGTGGAAATAACAGAATAATGTTGTATATTCTTCTTTATTTTCCATTTAAAGCTAGCGGATCTCCGCGTTTGCTACTACGCTAAAAAAAGGAATTCATTTTGTTTATTTGTTCGAATAAAGGATTTTTTTATATAGTGCCAACGAATTGCAATTCATTGTTTAATGCATTGTTTTATTGATCTAAAACTATCTTCGCATTATTGCCTTTCTAATGAAAGCGGTTTGGGGCTAATCGCTTAGATGGTTTCAAAGTCTATAACGGATATAGATAGAAATATTTTTTGAGTTTTATTTATATTTAGAATTGAATAACTCAATTAAAAAAAAGAATATTACATTTATTTACACGACAAAAATTAAATCTTATACAACGGCAACGAATTCGCTGAAACAGTTCCTTGAGGAATTTTAAGACGAATTTACCGTAAGAAACTAGTGTTATGCATGATTAAATCAATTTCATGAAACTAATTGCAGTACTTGTGAAACTTGTTTCATCAAAATAAGTGTGTCGTGAAATTAACAGTAACGTTGACTTTATGGCCCCGTCAGTGTTGCAGCTTTATTTTGTTGTGTAAAGCGTTGTCGTACTGATGATAATATATAAAATAAAAAAATACATATTGTTTTGAAAGAAACGGCGTTGGTAGATTCGAGAATGAGTGGCTAAAAAGCATCTGAATGCGATACAGTTAATTTCTGATAAAGATCCTGAGAGCTATACAAACTAGTTTCTCGACACTAAGTTTCGCGAAATTTTTGGTATAATACGTTGCACGACATTGTTTTTACACGAAAATTGCGCATGGCACAAAACTAATTTAGTTTCATGAAATTGATGTATGCATTGTAAAACTTGACGTTTGACACGTGAAATTATGGTGAAATTAATGTTATCAAATTAGTTTTCATTTATATCACTAGTTTCGTAATGTAAATTAGGCTTTACTGCACGTGGACTCTACGGACAGGTAATCTTAACAATAATCACAGAGTACATTGAATAATCCGATAACATCAATTGACTCAAATTATGAAGTCATAAATCATAAATATCTTGCTTAAGCTATGAAGAATAAACTATCTTTTTTATTTTTATAATGTTATTTTTGGAATTTAACAAGATGGATTACCTTACGTTGCCATCATACGGATATCTCATAATATATACTTACTCGTGCACAATATCAGGATGCCCGAAAATAATAACGTGTATCCTTGCACTAATTCTGAGGAGTCAAACTATTTAAAATCTAGGATCATATGCAGATTGAACGTGGTAGAGTCACGCTGCAGCTGTATTATGCCACGAATGGGTCGACACGAACGGAAAAGGACCGCGCTCTCACGGTGTACTACCATAATACTAGAATAGTAGCACGAAACACTGCTATGTGCTATGTTTAATGGTGGGTGTAGAAAACCAAAGATCCTTTTACTGGAATGAATCATTCCATCTTAGTCCACAGAAGTGTCAATGCATCTACATTTTGATTCTTAATCGATGATAAATGTAGATGTCTATGGGTCACAGCAACTGGGAGCAACTATAACGAGCACACTTTCAACAACAGGTGGACAGTGTGCTCGTTATTCAGCTTTATATATATAAAAAAGTTTAATGGCCTTTGAATTATTAGAAATTCCTAAAACATCAATCTTTTCCTACCAATAATATAAAGGAGCAGGTGTACACTGCCATTAGTTATCCTAGACTTATCTGGGACACTTTTTCTTTCAATACAGCAGCGGCATCTCATAAAGATCCATTGGAATATAAATTCGAAATCGAATAGGTTTTGTCTCTGCGTACATTACCATAACTATTAAAATTGTAGCTGGCACCGCAGACATAGGGTGTGCCTGCACTGCAAGCTTTTAGCGTTTAGTTATTTTAAATATATATTTTGTTTGTTGAATTAATAAGATAAGGCAGTTTTATTTTAGGCTTCATTTAAATACTAGAGGTTGAAGTTGGTAAAAATATTCTGTTTCAATGAAATACTAATTAAGCTCCATGTGATATTAAAAATATTTATACGAAATGTAAGGATTTTGATTTTAACGCCAACTATTGGAATAGAAAATTTTTAATTCTTTTAAAAAAAAAGTCTAATTGGAACCGCTTACATACATTACCTACTTATCCTTCATAACAACATGCTATTTTGATTTGCGTATGCTGACTTAAGGAAGATCAGATGCTGAAGTTCGTTTGTCCCTTGTATTCAGTTGATCGTTGTTCCGCTGAATACAAGCTGTGGTTCCCCATATACCCCATATTTTGTTTCTAAGTGGGATATTTATAATAGATGGTACGCTTAGATAGCGGGTCGGCAAGTTCGGTTATTTGTGGTTTAAGATATTTATTATTCAAAAGAATTAAAATTCACTTATTTTTTTTTTATAGGATAGGGTGACAAACGAGCACACAGTTCACCTGAAGGTAAGTGGTTGCTATGGCCCATAGACATCTACGTCTATCCTCAATTACGAATCAAAATGCAGATGCGTTGTCACTCATGAGGACTTAGATGGAATGCCTCGTTTCCAGTAAAAAGGGTCTCCAGTTCTCTACACTCACCATACGAAACACAGTAGCATTAAGCTACTATTTGACGCTGGTATTCTGTGAGAGCGTGGTGCTTCCCCGGTCGAGCCGACCCATTCGTGCCACAACTATACTACTAATATAACTGCAGCATGGCTCTACCACGTATAAAAATACGTGATAAATGTAAGTTACAACACTTACATCATAACAAAGTTACGAGTACAACACTAACATAATTTTATATTAAACGGCACGACACACAAACAAACTGGTAACAAAATAAAAATACATAATTTTTTTTAAGTCTAAACAAATAATGTAAAAAGTTATAGAGTACATAAAAAATAATAAAAGAAGACTACAAAGATTAAAATAAACATTCATGACGATTACTTTATTTGGTTCGATCGCCGCGTGCAAAATTATCCATATACCGACTTTAAGCTTCTGCTCATATATATATATATATATATATATATATATATATATATATATATATATATATATATATATATATATATATATATATATATATCCTATACTATTAAACGAGCAATTCTTGTATATATATATCTATATAATCGGGATCTCGGAAACGGCTCCAACGATTTTCATAAAATTTAGTGTCCAGGGAGTTTCGGGGATAATAAATCGATCTAGCTAGGATTTATCTTTAGAAAATGTCTTTTTGTCCGTGATTTTAGGCAATGAAAAACTGCTAAAATGTCGTTAGAATAAGAAGGTAAATTTTGACAGACTGTTAGTGATTATAAATAGCTTAATTGGTATAATGGTCGGTCAAAGAATCGTAAAACCCCGGTTCGAGCCCAGCCGACCGACCGACTTTTTTTAACTTTTTTTTATTTTCCTTTCTTTTTTGAGAAAATCTATTTTTTCGAGCCCTTTTTTTAGTATTTTTTAAAAACACGAAAATTTTAATTAAAATAATTGCACTCATGATTTTTTATTCAAATAACCAGTTCCGTTTTTTCTGTTATGTCGCTAAGATCAAAAAATATTATTTATGTTTCATCAGTATGTAATTTGTATCTAAATATAATTTCCAAAACACACGAATTAAAAAAAATCGAGCGAAAAATACCGAGCAAAGCTCGGTCAACCAGGTACTATATATATATATATATATATATATATATATATATATATATATATATAAATATATATATATATATATATATATATATATATATATATATATATATATATATATATATATATATATATATATATATTACTATAAAAGTAAGGCTTATTAATCATAATTTTATTAAATCGAAGCTGATATTATGCTAATTTATTTATGTAGGTAATTAGAAAGATGCTGCTGCAAATCTTTTGTTTCACTCCCGTCTGTCGCATTAGGTTCATTCAGTCAGTTTCCCAGACAAAAATGCATCCTACAAGCGAGTTACTTTAAAGTTTAGCTAGGCGAGTGCATGTAATAAAAGAGAAGAGAACGTGATGATTTCTTAGCAGTGCTAAAATATAGAGGCAGATGTTAGATGGAGGACCTTGAATAGACGATGGTAATCTCTACATACACAGTGTAAAATAATAAAATAAAGAATTTCTTATATTTTTTTATTTGTAATTTGTGTCATAATCAACATGATGTTTAATTCGCTTTAAGTTAAGTCGCACCTTTATCAACCTTTTCCATCATATTACGTGAAGCGGCAAGCGTTGAGGTTTTACGAAAATAGTGACGTTATTATATTATCTCGAAAGCTACGGAATAAATTTTTTGGTGATTATAGAAACTGAAAATATTTGTTTGACTCTTCTAATTAACTGATTGATATATTCTCCTCACGACTAGATAGGCAGTAAGTCAAATGCTCAACAGTGGTCTTTTACGAACTCACAAAGAAGGAAACAAAGAATCTATTCCCCTCCCAAAGTATTTTAGTGTATATTAAAGGTCGAGAGGTTGATTTCAGTTCTCGTTTGGAAATTTATTTGAAATAATTGAAAATTTTCTTCTTTGGCAGTCTTTTAAGGTGCACTGTTGGACAAAGATCAATACAAAAATGCGTATTTGACATAACTACTTGAAAACTTTGCTCAGATTTAGGTAGGAGGTGAGCGTAGAACTAAATATTTAGCCTCGATGCTTCTTTCAATCACTTGCCTGTGATATATGCTTTGTTAAAAAAATTATAAATTTTTTTTTATAGAACATAGGGCGAACGAGTGTACGGTTCACTTGATAAGTGTCGACCGACGCCCAAGAATAATTGATACATCAGGGAAATTGCATGTGTGTTGCTTGTTAAGCCGGAGTAAGCTGGTTTCTTGAAGGTCCCTAAATCGTATCGTTCCGGAAAAACCGCCAGGGGCAAACAATCCACAAAGGAGTCGTGTGAAGAAGAAAACTTTTAGTAAATCGCACTGTGCTTTTAGGTTCAATAAATATTATTATTATTTGGGGTATCTATATAGTTTTCTCATTTGGTTGAGTACTATAAATATATAATAGTAAATAAAAATGAAATGAGAAATATACATAAATATCAATAAAATAAAATAAATACAAAAAATAAAATAAATACAATAAATAAATAAATAAGAGCCCAACCAGATGGAAGCCCTCGGCAGGGGGGACCAAACGGCCGAGGGTTAGGGGAAAGAAACTGGCGGATGATGCGGGCAGAGTCGAGGACCACCGCCTTCTGCATTTGAGCCCAGAGCGGTCCATCACAGAGTTGCAGTCGCCTCAGACGACCCAAGAGGCAGACAGGGATTAGCCCATTTGCAGAAATGACTACAGGAATAATTTCTGTCGGCAGCCCACCCCATATGTCGGTCACCTCGTGAGCCAGGTCCAGATATTTTGTTTTCTTATCTGATTCGGCTCTTACTAGGTTTTCGTCATATGGAATGGGAATGTCGACCAAAAATATCCTTAGCTGTGCCCGGTATATCAGCACAATATCAGGTTTATTCGCAAGAATAGTATGTGATGATGGCCTGGTCCTAGTAGAGCCTTTTTTTTTACGTGTTCCTTCAGTGCTCTTACGTTCCGGAGCCGCGGTATCTCTTTCCAACAGCCCGCAGCCCCGGCAGGCGTCGGCCCTTGCGGGCTCCTTCACGCTGCTGAGAGCTCTTTGAGGCGCGCGTGGAACAAAACGCGCCGTCGACACGGCCTGTCGTCGTTAGACGGACGGACGGCGAGCTACCCATTGCTCGCCGTCCACAGGCCCGCGCCTACGGTGGCCGGGGACCACGACGTAGCCCCCGACGCCCGGGGCGTCTCCCGCGACGGCCGGGGAGGAAAGCTGCTGCTCTCTCCTTCTCCCGCTCCGCCACCTCCTTCGTTAGTATCACTGCTTCGCAGAAGGTGGTGACGGCATCCCATTCCGTCTCGCTCCGGACCATGGCTTCGACCAGGGCGGGACGCGAGAGGTCGCCGCCGCCTATCGCCGCTACGAGGACACGGCGGTGCTCCGCCCAAGCAGGGCACACCTCCACGGTGTGTTCCACCGTGTCCTCCGGTCCATCCTCGCAGTGGGAGCACCCGGGCGTTTCCTCCCGCCCGATTCGGTGCAGGAACCTCCCGAACACACCGTGTCCGGTGAGGACCTGCGTCAGGCGGAAGGTGAGGATGCCGTGGCATCTCTCAAGCCACTCCTCAAAGAGGGGTCTTATCGCCGCTATAGTGGCGTGCCCAGCACGGGGTTGCGACAGTCGCTGTCTCCATGTCGCCATGAGATCGTGCCGGAAGTCTGTCCGCTGCGCGACAACTTGCCGCGGCAGCGGGGTTTCCCCACGGCGTAGTGCCTCCGCGCGCCATTCGTGCAGGCGCGCGAGGACTATCGCCTCCAAATCCCATGGCGGCAATTCGGCAAGGAGGCTCGCCGCCTCGCGGGAGATCGTGCGGTAGCCGCGAACCATTTTCACGGCAATCACCCTTTGGGGCGCGTTCAGGTGGTGGACGGCAAGCCGCGCCAAACCACGCGACCACACCGGGGCCCCGTAAAGGGCCATGGACCGCACGATCCCCGCGTAGAGCCTCCGGCAGGAGGCGTTTGGCCCTCCCAGGTTCGGCAGGAGCCGCCTGAAGGCAGCTCCGGTCCGTTCCAGTTTGGGAGCCAAACGTCGGAAGTGCTCAACGAAGTTCCATCGGCCGTCGAGGACGAGTCCTAGGTACTTCAGCGTGGACTCGACGCCGATGGATACCCCTCCTACCATCACTGAGGATCCCGGTGGTGGCCTGTTCCGAGGACCATGGAAGTGCATGGCCTCGGACTTGTGCAGAGCCACCTCGAGACCCAGTTGCCGAATCCTCTCAACGACTATCGCAACCCCGCGTCGTGAGGGCTCTCACGCGCATGATGGCATCCACCGTAGAGCGCCTCTCCGGCCCCGTCCCCGCAAGGTGCTCGGCGAGGCGGTTTGCAATGACTCTTTCAAAGAGCTTGCCCACCTCGTTGAGCAGCACCACGGGCCGGTATGCGGACGGAGAGTCCGCAGGGCGCCCCGGCTTCCGAATGAGGACCAGCTTCCCCGTCTTCCAACGAAGCGGGAATTCCTCTCTCCAAGCATGCGCTTAGGAGCCCCTCCAGTCGGGGCCCGAGAGCCTCCGAGGCCAGGACCCAGGCTTTGGCAGGCAAGCCATCGGGTCCTGGGGCGGTATTCCTGGCCTTGAGCCTACGTACCGCCACTCTCAGGTCTACCCCGGTCCCTTCCGGGATGTCGTCGTCGTCGTCCTGGAGGTCCGCTTCCGGCACCGCAGGTGGCGGAGCCATAGGCGGGGGCGGATGTTCCCCTCGCACAGGGAACAGAGCGCTCACCGCGTCCTCCACGAGCTGGTGCCGGAGACTTTGCGTCAGCGGGGGGGCCCAGGTGCGGAGTTTATCCCGCTCCATCTTGTAGGGTCGCCCCCACGGATCTCTGTTGAGAGTCTCCAGCATCTCCTCACGGGCCCGATCCCGGGCCCGCAGGACAGCCTCCCGGAGGGCGGTCTTCGCCGCTCTGTATCCCTCGTACAGCTCCGCCTCAATGGCTGCCGCATTCGGTGGACGAATGCGGAGCCTGTGATGCCTGGCGTACAGGTGCCGCGCGGCGACACACTCCTCGCGCAGAGACGTCAGCTCACGCGACCACCAATACACCTGATGCCGGGCGCTTCCTGGCCTTCCTGGTGGAGACATCAAACCGAATGTACCGGTGGTCGGAGTAGGTCTCCACCCCCTCCATGGCACGCCAGTCAATGGCACGCGGCGACAGAGCGGGGCTAGCGAACGAGATGTCCACCACCGACTCGCCCCGCATCCGCACACACGTGGGGACAGAACCCCGATTTAGGACGACCAGGCCTGTCTCCAAAGCCCAGCTTCCACTATCCTACCCCACACCAAGCCAAGTTCTTGGCATTGAAGTCCCCGAGGACAAGTACGGGGAGGGGATAACTTCCGACGACGACTGCTCTCAGCTCTGCAAGAGAGTTGTGGAGCTCGGCGAGAGATCGGTTCGGGGAGAAGTACACCCCCACAACGACGAACTCCCCGAACCGTGCTGCTACGCACCCCTGACCTCTCCTGACACCTTCAAGGGTCGGGGTACCGGCGGCGGCCGAAGAGATGATGGCCACTGAGCCGTTAAGGTCCGCCACCCAGTCCTCCCTAGGCCAGACAAAATACGGCTCAGCGACCACAGCGATGTTAATCGACCACTGCGCCATGCTCTGGAGCAACAGATCCTGAGCGCAGGCGCAGTGGCTGATATTCGCCCGGAGGAAGCTTAATGGGGCCGTTATAGGCATTCCATTTCAGCTTCCTCCACGGGGGGCCCCTCTGCGGGCGTCGGTGTCACGGCAGCGGCGGCGGCGACAGTGACAGCGGTGGCAGTGCCAGTTGCGGCTGCGGCGGAGGCCACAGAGGCGGTGGCGGCTTTGGCCCCTACCCTACCCGCGGCCTTGGCCTTGGTGGGTGGCACGCAGGCCTTGCTTCCGGCCCGGTGATCGGCTGGCTTGCCGGTCACCGCACATGCATCACAGTGCGGCGTGACGCAGCAGGTCGCCGATATGTGTCCGGGCTGACAGCAGCGGAAGCAAAGGCCACTGCGGTCAACCTCCGAGGCGCATCTCACTGATACGTGGTGCCCCACGAGACAGCGATAGCACCTCAGAGGTCTGGGCTCCAGCAGCTTAACCTGCGCTGAGACCCCGCCCACCAGAAGCCTTCGGCCCTCCACTATGGTTTTGGCCGCCGTAACAGGGCAGAGCACCGTGGGGGCATGCATACCCTGTTGGTCCGGGCGTATGGTGCCTGACCTGACCTGGTTAGTAGTGCACCCCCCGGACCTGGCGACGGCGGCCACCAACTCCTCCTCCGATACCGAGTCGTCCAGACCCATGATGCGCAGGTCTGCGCATCTGACGGGCCTGGACACTCGGGCCTCGTCCGCGTCCAGAGACGCTCTGAGCTTCGCAGCCAGAGCGTCCGCGGTCGCGCCACTAGATTCCCCGGGGACCTCAAGCATACGGGCCCCCGTCTGGGTGACTTTGAGCCGGAGGCCCCCGGTGATCCCGAGCTCCCCGAGATCCACCGCCTCGCGCAGATCGCGGTAGGTAACGCCCTTCTTTTCCGCGTCCGGCTGTAGTGTAATCACTACAGCTGCGGTCTTCGGGGCGCGGAGCCTAGCCGCGATCTTGCGCACACTGAACTGGCGCTGCCGCTCCTGCTCTTTGGTCTTTTTGGTTGCCTTCTTCCCGTTCTTTTTGTCCCCGACCACCTGCCAACCGGCTTCAGCCGCGGGAGGTTTAGGGAGCTGGGGGGGGCGGTGACGGCGGCGGCAGCTGGCTTGCCACTGGCGCTGGCAAATTCGCCGCAGGCACTGGGGCTGGTGCAGCCACCACCTGTGCTGCCGCCTTGCCCTTTTTCGCCTTCATCTTGCCTCTCTTTCTCGTCGCCGGCTTAGCCGGAGCCGGTTCAGCCGGTACCGGTTTTGCCGGAGCCGGCTTTTCAGGGGGGGGAGGGGCAACTACAGCCCCGCCCGAGGGCTGGCTGGACGGCCCCGGCCTGGATGCGGTAGCCGTGGCCGCCGCGTACGTTGCCGGCCTCGCCGCCGTCTTGTTTGCCCCTAGGAGGGGGGGCGCGGGACGATGCCCTCCAGCACGGAGAACCGGTGCTGGAAGGCAGCCAGCTCCTGCCGGACCAGGTTAAGAACCTGGTTCTCCACCGGCACGGGCTGGCTTGGGCGCTGCGTCTGGGGCGCCGCGCGAGAGGCAGGCTCACGTAGACTGGCCAGGTCTGCGCGGAGCTGCTCGTTCTCCTTCTGGAAAGTCTCCATGGCAGACGTCAGGCGGGCCACGTCCGCCCGCAGCTTCGCCACCTCGTCCGCATTAGGCCCGGCCCCAACAAAGTTGGCTTCCGCAGCCGCCATGATGGAGGCGGAGGCCCCGAGAATGGCCTTGAACTTTGAGGAGGGCTTTTGCTTGTAGGCCACGACCTTGATCGCGGCCTCCACCTCCTTTACGAATCTGGCCTTACGCTCCACCTCGGAGCCGCCAGTCGCACTCGTCTCTTCGCCTGATACCCGAACCGTATCGCCCGGGTGGCGCCCCTTCTCGGCAAGCTTTGCCGCTCGTTCGGCCATCTGATTGTCAGAGAGCCCCCTCCCCTTGCCTCTCAGCCCGCCCCGCCTGTTGGTGGGCATTTTCCGGGCCGAAACCTCCTCTTCACCGGATGACGGCCCCTGGTCGCCATTCCGCCTGGACCGCTTGCGGAAGAACTTGCTGGTCTCCGCGGTCCCAGGCCCCACGCGTCGGGAGCTCTCTGAGCCTCCCACGCTGCTCGATGCGGCGTCGGACTCTGTCACCGCATCGTTTCTCCTCTCCTCTACGTTGCCGTTGCCGGCGGTTTTGGTTTTTTTTTGTTTTTGTTTGTTTTCCATTTTGTACCCACGAGAATGGGGGAATTAAAGGTCCACCTTGGCAGAGACCCCTGTACCAAGGTAAGCAGATTTAGAGGATTTATTACTCGCCAGGGGGTCTGCAGGTACCCTGGCGAGGAGCGCACTTGCGGCTGATTTGTTCATAGAACCCCGTCAGTCATCCATCCCCTCCTTTCTTTTGTTTTGATTGTTCCATATCTGCCTCATCGATACCGATATTCTGTGACATACCCAGGAATCAGTATGTTTCAGCCTCGGAAATGGTCTTTAAGTTAACGGGCATAGATAAGTTTATGTCCTCAGAGTTAGCAACCCTTCCCCTTTCAACCAGGGGGACCACACACTTATCCGTCCCCAATTCCATGTTAATGAAACCGCTGAATTCACAAGTGATGTTCAACAATTCCATAAGATGGGAGCAACTGGAGGCGAACAGTTTGAGGTCATCCATATAGAAAAGGTGGGTCACTTTTGTCCCTCCCTTTCATAGCTGAAATCCCCTCCTGGAGTCCTCCAGTAAGGTACTGAGAGGGCTCAGAAAGAGGCATCACCAGATTGGACTCAGACAATCGCCTGGAAGATACCCCTTCTTATCCTTATGTAGTTTTCCGCTACCGTCATCCGCTCGCCTAGATGACAAATGATCGTACAGTCAATCTTGTATAGCTCGAGGACCTTCTTTAGCCATTTATGGGGCACCGAGTCAACTGCCTTTTTGTAGTTTATCCAGGTGGTGGAGAACTTTCGACGGTTGCGTTTCACCACTTTGCCAACGACCGCGTCAATGAGGAGTGGTTCCTTGGTTCCACGACCACCGTCCCGACATCCATAGTGATATTATATATGGACTCTATAAAGAGTATTCTCATCTGCTTGGGATGGATAAACATATAAAATAAAATGATAAATATACATTAAATGTAGTAACATACCAAAATAAATAGTACAAAAATAAATAAAAACGCAACCATATGAAAGCCCTCGGCAGCGGTGACTGGGGGTGACCAAACCTCTCACAAAATACAATCGTGAAATAGCAGCTTAATTCTGCTAAGTCTCGTATAGACTCTTTTTTACTGGAAACGAGGCATTCCATTTTAGTCCTCAAGGGTGACAACGCATCTACGTTTTAATTATTGAGGATAAATGTAGATGATTATGGGCCACAGCATCCACTAACCATCAGGTGGACTGTATGCTCGTTTGTCCCCCTTATTTTATAAAAATAAAAAGTGTACTAAAAGAAGAAGCAGAAAAAAATGATTTATTCCTTACTTTAACACATGGTACAATAGAAACAAGAAAATAACAGATAAAAACAATTTATAAAGTAATATATTTAGGATGCAGCAAAAAAAAGACTTTCTACTCCACATACTGCTGACAGTGTTGCTAGCCAAGCACTATTATTCCATCGGTGCCTCATATTTACCGATAAGCTGTCGGACATTTTTAATATTAATAAATAAATATACGATAATAATAAGTAAATACGTTATACGTAGTAATATCACGCTGCAGCTAAATTATGGTTGTAGCAAGAATGAGTCAGCTCGACAGGGGTAGGATCACGTTCTTACCATCTATCATTTAATACCAGCTTAAAATAAAATTTTACCGGGTATGCTATTTTATGCTGGATCTTAATCGATGATAGATGTAGATGTCTATGGGTCACTGCATCCACCTACCATCAGGTGGGCTGTGTGCTCTTTGGATAGGTATAAACTTAGGAGTTCGTGTCAACAATATGCTGTAATACCATTAAATACAAGTAATATGTGTTAATAATGATATAGATATAGTTAATAAGAATGATAATAATGATATGATTTGATTAATAAATAAACAATTTAAAAATGTATAGTATAATTTTGTTTAAATGATGACAGTGTCGATGGCGTAGCGTAGTAAGTTCCAACGAATCGGTGACAGCAGCCAATATCAGACCCATATACATTTTTAGATATTAAATAAACCTTGGAATAAGACTGTAGGAAAGCCTTGTTTCATTTTGAAGGTTACTTCAATGTCATGTAGGTGCGTGCCACGAGCTAATACAAACGAAATAACTTGACTGTAAGTAATTTTCCAACCGATATAGCATCGAAATCGAAAGATCAGATAATAGGGACGCAATAAGATATAACGCTTTAAGTTTAGCTGTCAGCGACATTTATTTTCAGATGGAAATAAATGGAAAGAATAATGTGAGTTATGACATCGTTATGTCGGAGCAATTATTGTGGTTAAATAGTGTCAAGTTATTGCTACTATTCACCTATATGGACGGCCCATTTTCATTTTACCGTACTGATTCGTTGAGCCATGTTGGATATTCTGATTCCGCTACGGAAAATTTCTAATAACACTATCTTGTTATTATAAAGTATTATATAAGTAAAAATTTGTAAATGACCTTCATTTTTGTTATAATTATATTATTTTTGTACATTAGCTGTAAGTTTTCCAAGTTGTAAATTAGCTGTAAGTTTCCAACTTTATTATGAAGTCTATTGTGCAAGTTAACTTTGAGCGTAAGGCCAGCAGTAAGGAATCTGCAGAATATTTAAATCCGTAAAATAAGGAATATTTTAGAGCAGAGGGGAGTTCACCGCTGACCTAATGCGTGTTTATGGACTGCACATGTCTGAGAGATATTTTTATCTCTCACAGAAGCAGCTTCCCGTTCTTTTACTTCACAGTCATGTTCGTTTTATGAAATTTCAGTGGCACCGGTAGTGATCGAAAGCGGTTTGTCCTACATCACCTGCTAATCGTGGTGATTGAATCAAATCGTTTTAGCTTGTGAAAGAATTTTGTCTCTGCATAATTTATAAATTAAACCTGCAGGTCCGCAGCTAAACTTACTGTCGTTGATAAAGGTATAATCTATATACATCCCAATGGGCACAGGCCACATCTCATTTCCGTCCGGGTTTTATGGCAAGAAAATATCCGTCGCGCCACCCCGATGCATATTGACGAACTTCACATATCTGTGAAATAAATATTTTTATCTTATTTTTCAGACATACAGATTTCCTCACGATGTTTTTCTTCATCGCAGAGCACGCGGTAAATCGGCACTTAAAATTGAAATTAACAATTTCGTTGATGCCGGCGGGAATCGAACCCTGGACAAATTTCAAAAATTTCGTGCAATTTACAGCGAACGCTTAGCTGAGTTACCACGGCTCTACTGTTGCTGATATTACTTTTAAATGCTTTCGTATTATTGACAAATTCACCACAAAGGTTTTACTCAAAAAAGCTGGTGACTAAATCAAGGTTTACCTGTTCTTCTTAGAAATTATTTTGTCTTTAAATCCTTTATTAATTCGTATGGTGAGTGTAGAGAACCGGAGATCTTTCTCTCTGGAAACGAGGCATTCCCTCTTAGCTTTCAATGATTGTAATCGAGAATAGATGAAGATGTCTATGGGCCACAGCATCCACTTATCATCAGGTGGACGCTGTGCTCGTTTGCCACTCTTATTCTATAAAAAAAAAACAATTTAATAAAGTGCACCTGATCTAATATTGCGATCTTTCTCCCTGTCTCTATGGGCTGATAATGAAGAAGAAATTTGGAATTAAATAAATTTGTATCTCGTTTATATTAACTCGCTTTCGTATTCGGGTAAAATTTAGTAACTAATTTTTAACTAATTTTTCAATACGAGAGACTTGGCATTTAGCAACATACCTCAGAATCGGATGACGATGTACGATATACAACAACGTAGAAAAAAAAGTGATACATAAAATAAAATAACACAATAATTTTTAAAAATTTAACTTGTTTTTTTAGTGTCCCGCTCTTTAACTCGTCCATCGCTTGCCACAAACTAGACGGTTACTGCGTACAGGCTAACTTCCTGTTCCTTCATCGGGATTTTTTGGCAGTGATTCATGATTTGCTTTGGCTATGAAGCGACGCCGAACGTTTTTGAACGAGAATTTTTAACTGACTAATGGACTCGATACTTTATGAGCATTAAAGTTTTTGGCTTGAAACCACTAACTGTTCGAACTACTCAGAAATGTTTTCCGCTATGTATATTTTTTGTTTTCTGGCTGTTCGCTTCAAATTGTTAGGAAGTTAGTTTTACTTTTTCATTTATTATACATTATTATCATCAACATGAGCCTACTGTAAAGAATGCCACAAAACCTGATCCTGAGCTACGTATGTTTATCTATTTCCTTTAGGTTTTACCAAGTCTATATATGAGGGGAGTAACCTACACTACTTAACTTACCGGTACGAGACTGCATCTTAAACTTTTACCAAGGGTAAATTAAGTAATTTCATTTTATAAAGTTTTTGTTAACCAGGGCATAGTGGCGTTATGTTTGTGGCCACAATATACTGTTACGAGCTTGAGGTTCGTGACAATAAAAATTGCCGATAGAATTACCTAAATTAACACTATAATTCACTTTACACTAATTAAAGTTAAAAACACTAATAATTAATCACACTGATTCACTTTATTCCGCTTCGAAGCTTCGCTTGTCTCGCCAACTTCAATACTTCCCCGATCGCATCTTGCAGCGCCTATAAATATAAATTAGCACCGAAATATCCAGAATATTCAAGTAAACACGCGCAAGGTACCGAGAGTTCGAGTTTTAACTTCTAGAAGTTTAGTTCTTCGGTTCGAGTTGAAAGATTAGCGATGTCATTTTCTGGAAAGCTCCCCTCGATCTCGTCTCTGACACTAGATGGCGCTAGTGCCGTCAACTTATGCGCGTAACAATACTATATTTGGCGTTAAATGCACTTGTTCGTATGTCACTATTATTTTAATAAAAAAATATTGAGAAATACAACCATTTAGTACTACAGTAACAGAGTTACAGACATACGGGAAATGTATTTGTCTTAATTTATTATTTACTCCAGCTTAAAAGGTACTCATACGAGAGTCGATATTAACTCCAAGCTGTATCCCCTCTTAGCGATAAAGAGTGTCAATATACTTTAACAAAAGAAGTGACCAACAAACATAGTTCAACTGGTGGTGAGTAGCTAATGCAGCTCATTCATCTCGGAGGAATAAAATGGAATGTCTCACAGCCTGTAAAAATGGTGGCTGTCTATACTTATCAGACAGGATCTCAGCCGTGCGAGCAATGTCGCTTGGCAGGAAAAATAGACAAGAGGGTGCTATCCAACCAAACGGATTCCCGGACAGAATAGTCTTACCACCTAGTAGTAAGGGAAGTATAGTAGGTATAATTCTCGGATACGATGGATTGCGTTGTAGTGCTAATATTTATGATTTTATTAATCTGTATTTATGATGGCGTGGACTGTGCCCTAGATAGCCACTCTAATGATGTATTAAAAATGGCGTTTTTAACTAAGAGGGTAATGATTTTCGAGAGTGTTGTGTGTGTTTCGACACACATACAATATGATCCTTTTTTAAATTATTAAATTTTTTATAATTTTATATTTTACACAGTTGAGTTTATTTAATTACTGTTTTAACTATTAGTGTCGAGAACCGGAGACTCTATTTACTGGCAATGAAACATTCCATCATAGTCCTCACCGGTGGTAATGTATTTTGATTCGTAATCGAAGATAAATGCCTCAGCAATCACCATCAGATGGACTGTGTGCTTATTTTTCACCCCTATCCCAAAAAAAAAAACATTAAGCTTGTTTAAAACTATTGTCGTACAAAATATGTAAGCGATTTAAAAATCGAAAAATGCATTAGATTTATTAAGCTTGCAACAAACTTACCATGATATCTCTTGCAACCCATCCGTTACAATATAATGAAAAACCGTCGGCCGGCTTTCATGAAATAAGCATGACTAGAAAAATAGAAAATCCGCGGCTAGGAAAACGCCGACGTGGCTGAAAATATAAAATTCTGATTTTAATAAAATGCAAATGGCATGTCTCGCTTCCGTGGCGTCTGATGAAACGACAGATGTCTTCTAAGTTGTTTGATGTCAGCTCGTGTGTTTCCATTCGTCATTTTGGCTTATGCAAATTACGCGCTATTAGCTTACGTTAAATGTGGCTAAATTAGAAACTTCTGGTTCAATTAAATGCGGCTTAGCAATTACAAAACTAGATTAAGATATCATTATATCCAGTTATTACAAAGAACTGCATGTTTAAGTCATTTTTTAAAAATAAAGTAAATAATACAACAGTTTAAAAAAACTATTGGAAAACATATTGTACAGAATAAATGTTAAGAAAACAATATTTTATTTTAAATTAACAATTTGAACAACAATAACTAAGTAATGATTTCTAATAATTACGCGAATACTATATATTTAAATACTACTTTTAACGGATTCTATCACGTATGTTAACTTACTTTATGTTCCCGACGTTTTGAGCACTTTATAGAATCCATGGTCACGGGTAAGACTGAGGTGTTCGACGTCCCAAAGTCGTTAATAACTACGACTATCTCCAGGTTAAAAATATTAATTTTTGTTCTGTTCTACGTGGTACCTTATAGTATCTTGCAGTCTTGCAGTTGTTTAATTTTATTAATTATAGTATCCCTAGTAGATGGTAGCATCATCTTATCTACTGAAATGAGGATGTTTTGTGATTTCATTATGCTCACGTATCATCCTTGGAAGGAATCGGTGTTCTTAAGCGAGGATTTGTGCTGTATCAAACCTGATGAAGTGATAGGGGCGATTCTTTGCGTGTTCATAGATTTCTATAGACTTCCTGGAGCGTCGATTTCTCACATCAGTTATGTGTTCTTTAAGGCGAGTCTTTTTTAGTCTTTTAGTTTGCCTTATGTGAGAGAGACCATATTCACTATCAAGCTTGTACACATCCGCGTCTTGCAGAGAGACATTACACTTGACCGATGGTAAGACTGACGAAACTTTGTCGGTGGCTTGAAATGTGTTTTAACGGAAGCACGCTTCAAGATGTAGCCAATCTTGTCAGTGACACCTCTGGAACATGGCAGCACGGGAGGCACACGCTCGTTCACAGTTACATAGGCGCGGAACCCGAAGCTTTTTGTCATGCAAAACTAGCTTGGCGGTCGTGTGTTTCCCGTCACAGATCCCTCGTGATCTCTGGAACAAAGATGGTGCCTACGGTAGCTAACAGTGAAGAATGGTGTTGAGAATTACGGTTGAAATATCTATCTGTATCAGTCTATCTTTTTTCTATACACAGTGTGGCTCAAGATGTATTTAGAGATTCCGAATTACTGACACATCCAGGAAAGCTAAATAATTGTTTGCCTCTAACTCCATTGTGAAATGAATTTTGGTAATTATGGAGCTAAAATGTTATAAAAATGCAGTAACTTTATCTAAAGGTAGAATTGTGAAAGTGTCTTCTACGTACCGCATGTAGAATCTTGGATTTAAGGGAGAAGTAATCAGGGCTTTCTCCTCAAAGTCTTCTATGAATATGTCGGAGATAGTGGGAGATACAAGTGAACTCATAGCCACACCATCTACTTGCTTGTAGTACTCCTCCTATTATTGGTAGCCAGATGTGTTAATATATTGTGTTAATATACCCGATAGAATATGTGAAAAGTAGTTTTATATAAATAATATTTACGTATTATATATTTGTATACACATACACATATAATAAAATGGTGAATCATTTACAAACTCGGTTGCTAAGAAGTATATTAGGGCTGAATCTGAGTGATATGGTGAGAAATTGTGTGATAAAAGAAGAGTGTGGTTTGCAAGATGATGCTGTGACCAGAATTAAGAAAGGAATCCTTCGGTGGTTTGCTCATGTAGAAAGAATGAATGAGGAAAGAGTGACAAAGCAAATTTATGTTGCAGAAGTGAATGAAGTGTCGGAGAGGGACGTCTTAGGTGAAAATTTATCGACCACATTGACGATATATTGAAAATGGGCCAAATTAGGAGTACCATTAACCGACGAGCATGTGTGCGTTGGTATATGAATGTGGAGGAGGTGAGAGAGGTGTGTCAGGATCGTGTCACAGGGAAGTCTGTAATCTCTGCCTACCCTTCCGAGTGACAGGCGCGAGTGTTTATGCTTATTATAACATTATATATTTGTATACACATATACATATAATAAAATGGTGAATTATTTATAAACTCTGATAGTTAATGAGAATAACTGAAATAACTCTTAAACTAAATAACAGTAAAACGTTTGCGGTCTTAGTATAAAAACTGTTTACCGTTTACATATTATCAAAGTCCATAGCTAAACATAGATTGCCTCAAAGAGAGACATTTGCCATAGTTGCCACGCAGGCAAGTGGGAGACCGCGGTTTTATTTTTTAGTTGTTATAAGGAAGATCTTGCTGCCTGTTCCCTGGTTCGTTTTTCTCTGTCGCCTCTGATGAAACCCACGGGACGATATGGTAAGTGGGATATTCTACATATGTGCCACTATACAAGTCATACATACTATAGTAAAATGGTGGATAACTTCAAAACTCTGACAGTAAATGAGAATAATTGAAACAACTCTTAAACAGCAAAACTTTTACCGTCTTATTACAAAACTCAATTTATAATAAGTATATCAGATTGAAGTTTAATTTGAGTCTAGAAAACAAGTGAACCAAAGTGTATAAAATATTTATTTAATATGGAATTTGATAGCAAATTACGTCAAAATGTTGTGAAGTTTTGTTGACTGTAGCGCCGCGGCTAAAGGAGAGCTCTAAGAGGTTTCTGTCATAACAAAGATTCTTGCAAAGGCTAATAATGTCCTCCAGACCAAATTTAAATCTCACTGGGGACCAGCCAGGACAGCATGACTAGTGACCGAGTGTATTCGCAGGCACAAGAGCACTCTTCCTTCACTTTCATAGTCCAATGAAATGATAAACCGTCACGACCGGAGAGAGATCAGGCGCAGGACTTACGGCTTTACGTGCTTTCTGAGGTACCCCACACAAGGATATGCACCTGTATACGAGTAGTACGTAGTTCACGTACATAAACATCCAGATTCGGAACGATCAAATGATTGTTCCGATATACCACATAGAGTTTAGATTTTGTACGACCTAGGAACTGAGACAGAAAAAAATATTACCTAATAAGCTATCTAGTTTAAATAAAAGTTAATTGCTCTTAATATCTATAGAACCCTTTTAGATTTAGCCCAGCTCTCACTTGACCTGCTTTGAAAATAATATTCGAGTTAAAAAGTAACTTTTAAAGGCGACAGTAGCCTAATGGCAGGGCGCGGACCGCGAACTCAAAAAGGTCGTGTGTTCGAATCCACCATTCGACTACTGGCGTGAACCACTCGTAACACAAGCAAATTTAAGCTTACCACGAGTGGTTAAGGGGAATATTAGTAATGTTAATAGCATTGTTAATATTCTTTAAAAAAAACTTACAGTTCACCCGATGCTAAGTGGCTATTGCAGTTCATGCACACCTGCAACCCATTTCATGCATTAACTCAGCTACCGCGTTGTCATTCCTGAGGTCTAAAATGAGAAAGAAAAGCTTAATTATAATGGCTCCTTCTTATTCTTCATCAATAAATAAAATTCTACTGCAGAACTTACTACCTAAACGTCTCGAATTAAGGATACTTTGCACTTGAGTTGTAATTTCGCTTTTTGCTATGTCACGCTTAGCTCACCCTTGATACATTTAATTTACGTCTGGAATTCGATATTCCTATTCACTTTGTATGGTCATCTATTCGATATTTCTATCGGTTTTTCTGCCAATTCCCATAGTCGCATAGACCATAGCCGGGGCGGCGGTTTTAATCATTTTTTCATGAGATAAGATTAAAAAAATATTTAAAATGTGTGCTCAACATAACCTAAGAATTAAAAAGCCTTTTAATTTGATATAAGTTTAGTTTCATTATGGGATCTTTGCAAGATCCACGTCTAAGAAACAATTTAGAGTCACATGTCCGTTACCGCAGCGTAAAATCGTCAGTATTTGCATTTAAACACCCGATTACCTTTATTTAACGATAATGTTTAATTTTGATTTTTAAAAGTGAAACAATTATATCGGCATTTCAAAGAGTGGCTGAAAAACATTTAATGGAATCAACCCGGCGCACGAAACGTGTGCATTTCGTCGTAATTCCGCTATTTTGCTGGCACTTGGGCCGTGTAAAGTCGACTGTTGAATTTCGTAAGTAGCCGACATGCTTTTGAAGGCAACGTCGTTAAAAGCTTGCATTTGTTAAAGCGATTCAAGCTATTCACTTTAAACCATAATCGTAAACTTATTGTCAAAAATGCAATAGGAAATAATATAATTTTTTAGATATAATCAGACTAAAAGTAGTTTTACGGATTTCACTGATTTATAGAAATATAAATAATATGAATAAACTAATGTATATGAATGTAATATGAATAAAATAATATATAAGAATAATGTAGTTTTCACGCAAATATAACAAATCATTATTTAGATTTTTTAAGCTATAATAGCTTATAACATTAGCCAGTGGTTGAATACTTTTATACACCAGATGGTTAGCAGTTTTTAGATGACGATGTTAAAATTTTGATTTTCTTTATGAGGATCATACGTATATTGTATTATACATCATAAACGGTGACCAACCTTAAAAGTATTGTTATAGAAAGCGCGAGCGCGCGCGCGCGTTTGTGTTCGTGTGTGCGAGGATGTTTGCGTGGACGTGCGTACGTGCGAGCATGTATGTCTGTGCGTGCTTATGTACGTGATATATCGTGAAGTATATAGGATGTAACCGATACTACAAAAGTAAGCTATATTTTTACATAATATTTCTACATAAACTTACATATAATTTATTCTTAAAATAAAGGTAAAAAATCTCCGCAAGACAATAGCCAATGAAATAGATCTCTAATAAAACCCATTATAGCGACTGTAGGATACTAAGTTCGCAAACTTCGGAGACGTGCATATGGGGAAGGGGGTAATAATTAATTAAAATCATATCACATCTTTCAAACATCTTGAAATTGTTCGCGGGCTAGCTATCGGCTTATTAAACTTCCAACGATCTGGAATGTTCGAGGTATAAATATAGTTGGATACTGCAAAATCGATGGCGGTCATTCAAGTTATATACTTACGTACTAGAACAGCTATTTAAACCAAAAAATGTGCGCTACTCTGTTCGCGCGGTTTTTTTTATCGTAGAACAAACATAGGTAGAATGATCAGTACGTAATAGTAGATTGTATTGTTAAATATGTATATTATATCGAAAACAATTTTTAAATTTTGTGATTTATTTTGCATATTACATATGCTTATTTAATATAATATTATATAATATTATATCACAAATTATATAATATTGTATCTATGTCAAACATTAAAAAACATACTAGATGTACGTTAAACAAAACTTATTAATATTACATTTAGATTACAAATATATTTATTTAAATTAGAATAAGAGTCGTTCATAAACGCTGGGCACGCGAGAGTTGAAAATGGACGAATTTATTCCACATTGACTTTGATGTGGAAACCTAAAATGAAATGAAAGAATAAAGAGCAGATTTAAATATAAAAAATTCAGCATAATTACAATAATTTATATATGTTTCTACTAAAAACTGTGTATAATAATATATTCGTCCTATACCTATAGAAATGTCACATATGAACAAATTAATTTCATAATCTATATTCCATGACACGAGATGGCGTCTTAGGAATAATTTGTTTTATTATTCATCTGTAATACTTTTCTATTGAATAAGTATCCTATTAACCGATGAAAGTAATTCCTTGGTTTTACTGACATTTCTTGATCTTTTTGTTCAATATCTAAATACACACGACGGCATATTTTCACGAAGAGATTTTTTTTAAATCAACACAACACGTATGACGCCTTCGTGGCGCAGTGGCCTAGCAATGAGCGGCTGCGTTGGGGGTCTCGGGTTCGAATCCCGCACGGTATAAGTATTTGTATGGCCTACAAATAATTGTTCCGGGTCTGGATTTTTGTACTTGTGCAATTTATGTTTGTAAACTGCTCCCATGATACACGATACAGTAGAAAATCCTGGGGGTAACGTTTTTTTATAAAAAAGAAAAAAGAAAAACACAACTCGTGACAACTCTACAAGCGTCTAGCGAGTGACTGATTAAAGTGCGGTGTAAGCACCGCAGTTGAATGGAACAGAGTAGCTGAACGCAGTGTCGCCTCTTGTACGTAGTACATAATAGCTCAATGATGGCGGTATGGCAGTTTATTCGGCTATCGCTAACTGTATAATATACGTTATAAGTATAGAGTGGTAATAAGTAATCCCATATCCCATCCCAAGAGTCACGGTAACTCAGATGCTAAGCGCTCGCCCTAAATTTCTCAGTACGTAAGCAACCCGCGACCGATCCTCGCTGGCGCCAACGAAATTGTTAATCGCAAATTTCAATGATGATTCACCACCTGCTTAGCGGTGATGGAAACATCGAGAGAAAACCTAAAAGCCTGTAAAATAAAAAAAAGTTAAAAAAAGAAGGCTGTCAAACACGCGGCGGAATAATTGCTTCACATCCCTCTCAGAAATAAGAGCAGTGCTATATCCAGCTGTGGGACGTATGTAGGCTGCAACTCTACTTACACTTATATATGTCCACCTGCAGGTGCATAGAGCCCTGCTGCAGCTTTATAATATTATTCCAGAACGAATGGGTCGGCTCAACCAGGTAAGGACCACGATCTCACAGAATACCAGCAATAATTTACCACCGGTGATTTTTACGGACCGATACGACGTAGAGACCTTCAAGATAAGAGCTTACTCCTTGCTAAATGGCCGGCAACGAATCTACAATTCCCCTGGTGTTGCAGTTGTTCATGGGCGGCGGTAGTTACTTAACATCAGGTGAACCGTACACTCCCTTGCCCCCTCTCCTATAAAAAAGCTTAGTGCTGCTACGTGTCATATGGTGAGAGAGAACCGGAGATATTTTTTACTAGAAACGAGGCATTCTATCTTAGTCCTTAGGGATGATAACGTATCTGCATTTGGATTCTTAATCGACGCTAGATGTAGATGTCTATGGGCCATAGCATCTACTTACTTGTGTGAACAGGACTGTGTACTCGTTTGAAACCCCATTCTATTTAAAAAAAAAAGGATTCTATAGCAGACTACCGAGCAGCCTCAATGCATGAAGTTTATCACGTGTTCAAGAAATATTTAATTTACATATACAGAGTCTAGTAATCCGCCTTGGCTTCTCTTGGGGGATTTATTAATGTGGCGTTAGATTTAAATTATTATTTAGATTTAAGACAATGCAAGTACATTTATTTTAACAATTTTTCGTATTTAAAAAATCTCCGTTTTAGCCTTAATCATTCCTAGCGGGCTTTCTATTTGTATGTAAAGTTTCAATAGCTGCTTTTACACATACGCTCCTTAAACGCGTGAATTAGCATTCGCGCGGGAAAGAGCGTGCATATAAAAATATTTTCCCGCGAATTTTCCAGACCGATACGACTTAGGGGCCTTCAAGAATAGAGCCTACTCGTTTTTAAAAGGCCGGCAAAGCATCTGCAATCGCCCTGGTGTTGTAGTTGTTCATGCACGGTGGTAGTCAATCAGGTGAGCCGCATGCTAGTTTCATCATCAATATCATCATCATTAGAGCCCTTTAAAAGTCCTCTCCAAGAAATGCCACAGAGCACGGTCCTGAGCCACCTGCATCCAAAGTCTTCCTGCATGTCTTACCAGCTTGTCACTCCATCTAGTGGTGATTCACCCTATACTTCGCCTACCGGTACACATCTACACGTGCCCACTTCACAGATTTGAGCGCTCGATGGTTGAGTTCATGTTTTGTTTATTAATTAACGAATTAAAAATGTCGAATATGTGGCCTCATAATGAAGTTATAAAATTTTAATCATAGAGCTACTAAAATCAGAACATATACATCATTTGTTTTTTATTTATTTTGAATAATTAATTAATAATTATTTATTAAAGTGCCACGCTGCTGCTATATTATGATTGTAGTACAAATGGGTTGACCCAACCGAGAAAGGACTACGCTCTCACAGAATACAAGCGTAAAATAGCAGCTTAATGCTACTGTATTTCGTTTGGTGGGTGTAGAGAATCGGAGATCTTTTTCACTGGAAACGAGGCATTCTATCTTAGCTTTTAAGGATAGTAATCGAGGATAGATGTAGATGTCTATGGGCCACAGCATCCACTTAATTCGCTTTCGTATTCGGGTCTAATTTAGTAACTAATTTTAAACAAATTTTTCAATACGAGAGACGTGGCATTTAACAACGTACCTCACAATCGGATAACGATGTGAGATATACAACAACAACGTAGAAGAAAACGTTATATATGAAATAAAATAACAAAATAATTTTTAAAAATTTAACTCGTTTTTTTGGTGTCCCGCTCTTTAACTCGTCCATCGCTTGCCACAAACTAGACGGCTACTGCGTACCTGCTAACTTCCTGTTCCTGCATCGGGATTTTTTGGCAGTGATTCATGATTTGCTTTGGCTATGAAGCGACGCCGAACGTTTTTGAACGAGAATTCTTTACTGACTAATGGACTCGATACTTCATAAGCATTAAAGTTTTTGGCTCGAAACCACTAACTGTTCGAATTACTCGGAAATGTTTTCCGCTATGTATATTTGTTGTTTTCTGGCTGTTCGTTACAAATTGTTAGGAAGTTAGTTTTACTTTTTCATTTATTATACATTATTATCATCATCAACATGAGCCTACTGTAAAGAATGCCACAAAACCTGATCCTGAGCTACGTATGTTTATCTATTTCCTTCAGGTCTTACCAGCTCTATATATAGAGGGGAAGAGGGGAGTAACCTACCCTACTTAACTTACCGGCACGAGACTGCATCTTAACTTTTTACCAAGGGTACATTAAGTAATTTCATTTTATAAAGTTTTTGTTAACCAGGGCATAATGGTGTTGTGTTTGTGGCCACAATATACTTTATTTGGCGTTAAATGCACTTGTTCGAATGTCACCCTTATTTTAATAAAAAAATAGGGAGAAATAAAACCTTTTAATACTACAGTAACAGAGTTACCGACATACGGGAAAGGCATTTGTCTTAATTTATTATTGATTCCAGTTTAAAAGGTACTCAGCAGCACAGCTTGGTTAATACAGACTCTCGTGTGAGTCTGTATTAACTCCAAGCTGTATTGTATCCCCTCTTAGCGATAAAGAGTGTCAATATATTTTAAAAAAAGAAGTGACCAACAAACACAGTTCAACTGGTGGTGAGTGTCTAATGCAGCTCATTCACCTCCGAGGATTAAGATGGAATGTTTCACAGCCTGTAAATATGCTGGCTGTCTATACTTATCAGACAGGATCTCAGCCGTGCGACAAGACAGACAGCCGACCGACAAGAGGGTGCTACCTATCCAACCAGACGGATTCCCGGACAGAATAGTCCTACCACCTAGTAGTAAGTGAAGTATAGTAGGTATAATTCTCGGATACGATGGATTGCGTTGTAGTGCTAAGGTTTATGATTTTATTAATCTGTAATTATGATGGCGTGGACTGTGGCCTAGATAGCCACTCTAATGATGTATTAAAATGGCGTTTTTAACCAAGAGGGTAATGATTTTCGAGAGTGTTGAGTGTGTTTCGACACACATACAATATAATCCTTTTTTTAATAAATCAATTTTTTATAATTTTATATTTTACGCAGTTGGGTTTATTTAATTACTGTTTTAACTATTAGTGTCGAGAACCGGAGACTCTATTTACTGGCAATGAAACATTCGATCTTAGTCCTCACTGGTGGTAATGTATCTGCATTTTGATTCGTAATCGAAGATAAATGCCACAGCAATCACCATCAGATGGACTATGTACTTATTTTTCACCCCTATCCCAAAAAAAAAAAAAAAACATTAAGCTTGTTTAAAACTATTGTCGTACAAAATATGTAAGCGATTTAAAAATTGAAAAATGCATTAGATTTATTAAGCTTGCAACAAACTTACCATGATATCTCTTGCAACCCATCCGTTACAATATAATGAAAAACTGTCGGCCGGCTTTCATGAAATAAGCATGACTATAGAAAATCCGCGGCTAGGAAAACGCCGACGTGGCTGAAAATATAAAATTCTGATTTTAATAAAATGCAAATGGCATGCCTCGCTTCCGTGGCGTCTGATGAAACGACAGATGTCTTCTAAGTTGTTTGATATCAGCTTGTGTGTTTCCATTCGTCATTTTGGCTTATGCAAATTACGCGCTATTAGCTTACGTTAAATGTGGCTAAATTAGAAACTTCTGGTTCAATTAAATGCGGCTTAGCAATTACAAAACCAGATTAAGATATCATTATATCCAGTTATTACAAAGAACTGAATGTTTAAGTCATTTTTTAAAAATAAAGTAAATAATAGAACAGTTTAAAAAAACTATTGGAAAACATATTGTACAGAATAAATGCATTAAAATTAGACCGTAAACTCAAAGATGTGAACACAGTTAAGAAAACAACATTTTATTTTAAACTAACAACTTAAACAACAAAAACTAAGTAATGATTTCTAATAATTACGCGAATACTATATATTTAAATACTACTTTTAACGGATTCTATCACGTATGTTAACTTACTTTATGTTCCCAAAGTTTTGAGTACTTTATAGAATTCATGGTCACGAGTAAGACTGAGGTGTTCGACGTCCCAAAGTCGTAAATAACTACGACTACCTTCATGTTAAAAATATTAATAATTTTTGTTCCGTTCTACGTGGTATGACCCTCTAGTATCTTGCAGTCTTGCAGTTGTATGCTTGGGTGTGGATTTAATTTTATTAATTATAGTATCCCTAGTAGACGGTAGACCCAGCCATCATCTCTACTGAAATGAGGATGTTTTGTGATTTCATTATGCTCACGTATCATCCTTGGAAGGAATCGGTGTTCTTAAGCGAGGATTTGTGCTCTATCAAACCTGATGAAGTAATAGGGGCGATTCTTTGCGTGTTCATAGATTTCTACAGACTTCCTGGAGCGTTATGTAAGAGAGACCATATTTACTATCAAGCTTGTACACATCTGCGTCTTGCATAGGGACAATACGCTTGACCGATGGTAAGACTGAGTAAACTTTTTCGGCGGCTTGAAATGTGTTTTAACGGAAGCACGCTTCAAGATGTAGCAAATCTTGTCAGTGACACCTCTGGCACATGGCAGCACGGTAGGCACACGCTCGTTCACAGTTACATAGACGCGGAACCCGAAGCTTGTTGTCATGCAAAACTAGCTTGGCGGTCGTGTGTTTCCCGTCACGGATCCCTCGTGATCAAAGTGATCTCTGAAACAAAGATGGTACCTACGGTAGCTAACTGTGAAGAATGGTGTTGAAAATTACCGTTGAAATATCTATCTGCATGGGTCTCTTTTCTATACACGGTGTGGCTCAAGGTGTAATTAGGAATTCCGAATTACTAACACATCCAGGAAAGCTAAATAATTGTTTGCCTCTAACTCCATTGTGAAATGAATTTTGGTAATTATGGAGCTAAGATGTTTAAAAATGCAGTAACTTTATCTAAAGGTGGAATTGTGAAAGTTTCTTCTACGTACCGCATGTAGAATCTTGGATTTAAGGGAGAAGTAACCAGGGTTTTCTCCTCAAAGTCTTCCATGAATATGTCGGAGACAGTGGGAGATACAAGTGAACCCATAGCCACACCATCTACTTGCTTGTAGTACTCCTCCTATTATTGGTAGCCAGATGTGTTAATATATTGTGTTAATATACCCGATAGAATATGTGAGAAGTAGCTTTATTTAAATAATATTTATGTATTATATATTTGTATACACATACTCACATAATAAAATGGTGAATCATTTACAAACTCGGTCGCTAAGGAGTATATTAGGGCTGAATCTGAGTGACAGGGTGAGAAATTGTGTGATAAAAGAAGAGTGTGGTTAGAAAGAATGAATGAGGAAAGAGTGACAAAGCAAATTTATGTTGCAGAAGTGAATGAAGAGTCGGAGAAGGACGTCTTAGGTGAAAGTTTATCGACCAAATTGACGATATATTGAAAATGGGCCAAATTAGGAATATCCTTAACCGACGAGCATGTGTGCGTAGGTATATGAATGTGGAGGAGGGAGAGAGGTGTGTCAGGATCGTGTCACATGGAAGTCTGTAATCTCTGCCTACCCTTCTGGGTAACAGGCGTGAGTGTTTATGCTTATTATGACATTATATATTCGTATACACATATACATATAATAAAATGGTGAATTATTTATAAACTCTGATAGTTAATGAGAATAACTGAAATAACTCTTAAACTAAATAACAGTAAAACGTTTGCCGTCTTAGTATAACAACTGTTTACCGTTTACATATTATCAAAGTCCATAGCTAATCATAGATTGCCTCAAAGAGAGACATTTGCCATAGTTGCCACGCAGGCAAGTGGGAGACCGCGGTTTTATTTTTTAGTTGTTATAAGGAAGATCTTGCTGCCTGTTCCCTGGTTCGTTTTTCTCTGTCGCCTCTGATGAAACCCACGGGACGATATGGTAAGTGGGATATTCTGCATATGTGCTACTATACAAGTCATACATACTATAGTAAAATGGTGGATAACTTCAAAACTCTGACAGTAAATGAGAATAATTGAAACAACTCTTAAACAGCAAAACTTTTACCGTCTTATTACAAAACTCAATTTATAATAAGTATATCAGATTGAAGTTTAATTTGAGTCTAGAAAACAAGTGAACCAAAGTGTATAAAATATTTATTTAATATGGAATTTGATAGCAAATTACGTCAAAATGTTGTGAAGTTTTGTTGACTGTAGCGCCGCGGCTAAAGGAGAGCTCTAAGAGGTTTCTGTCATAACAAAGATTCTTGCAAAGGCTAATAATGTCCTCCAGACCAAATTTAAATCTCACTGGGGACCAGCCAGGACAGCATTACTAGTGACCGAGTGTATGCGGAAGCACAGGAGCACTCTTCCCTCACTTTCATAGTCCAATGAAACGATAAACCGTCACGACCTTGAGAGAGATCAGGCGCAGTACTTACGGCTTTACGTGCTTTCTGAGGTACGTACCCCACACTAGGATATGCACCTGTATACGAGTAGTACGTAGTTTACGTACATAAACATCCAGATTCGGAACAATCGTTTGTGCGGGATTCGAACCCGCGGCCCTCAGTGCCGCGACTCATTAAGCCACTGCTCCACGGAGCCCTCACTAATATTTTTAAAATATCAACAATTCTGCATATATAGACCAGTTTTAGATATCAATTGGACACATGGCTGGCGATGGCGTCGGGCGCTGCGGATGACAAATGCATGCTTTATTCGATCGCGAACAGATGTATACAATACTATAAATCTGCTTACGGTGTCTGTTGCCGATGTGCCGTGAGTTATGGCGTCTGCTTAACGGCGATTCGTCACGAACGTTTTATTTATATTTACGGATTGTTAGAAGTTGTTGGATTTAAATGTAAGTAATCGTTAAGTAGAAATCTTCTTCTTCTTCTTTTTGTTGGGACTGCCTCATTGGTCTAGTGGCCTTAAACGCGGTTGCTGATCATGAGGGCCCGGGTTGGGATCCCGTATTGCACCAATGTCAGTTTTTGGGTTTTTCTGTCAAGAAATTCTACATTTCACAATTTATATGATATAAAAGCTTGTTGCGAGATTTACCTATTTTATAAAAAAACATATTTTGAAAACATATTAGAATCGCCTACTTAAGTCAATCAAGTAACATATTGTTTTTTTATTATATATTATTAAATTTATTTATGTTTATACATATACGGGTGACCTCTTATATCGTCTGGAAAAAAATAGTGTGTAACATGTGAACGGAGTAGAAGCACTGAAGGCACTGATATTTTACAAAAAAAAAAAGACGTGTGGCACTCGGGGACTGCCGCGGTAAAGCTATTGCATAGCATTTTTTATCAACTTATGCAATTATAATTAATTATTTATTTTATTTATGCAGTTAAGTCTTTGATATTAAATCAAGTTACACTTTTTGAGCGTGTTGACCGATAAGAAAACAATTTTTTTTCTCTTATTGTATAAATGAGAAGTTAATATTGTTTAAAATATTTTTAATATCTTACAATACATGTAAGTTATTCAGGAATTTTTATCATTCAGTTAGCAGCTAGTGTACACGCATACGACTAGTCGCACGCACACAAACACCGTGCTGAAGTCTGCCGAGTGCCGAAGTCTGCCGAACTGAAACGACGTTAGACGATGCACGGCTTTCAACGCCACACCTCCTTGCCCGTCGGAGTGGGGAGCGTGAGGTTTTTTTCGTTACGGAATTTCTGGATTCGGTCCCCGCGCTCAAGGCCCGCGATAGAAGCTATGCAATAGCTTAATAAAAACAAAAATTTTGAATGTCGTAAATAAATTAATTAAAATCTATCGACATTCAAATCATATCAACCTAACTTAACGAACGGCAATAAAACAATAAATTTAGTAGGCATCTTTGACCTTGTCACTTCGCAGGGTCACAGGCTCAAGAGCAAAGGTCAAAGGGCAAAGTAATTGTTAAAAAAAAATTCCAACGTTTAATTCAAATTTTTTTAATAATATAAGTGCCATAGGCTTCTACTCCGTTCACATGTTACACCCTATTTTTTCCAGACGGTAAAAATAAGTCATTTAGTATATACACAGGTAAATCTTCCGACAAGCTTTTGTATCATATAAATTGTGTAACGTAATAAATTGATAGGTTTGATTTAATTTAGAATTTATTTTCTTCTTTTTAGAACATTAAAATAAAAGCTTTTTTTTTAAATGTATTCTCTCTCTCTTCAATCTGTTCATTCATCATTCAGTTATTTGTTGTTTTTGATCGCCATCTTAGATCCACTATTTTAAATTTTTTTATAGCCAGTAGTTTATCCCTACATTTGTTCGAGCACCACCAACCTATCCCTTACCTTTCCTGAGGTACAAATCTATTAATTTTGTACGGTGGTCATCTTGTTTTTCCCCATTATGATTTTTTTTCACCACCGATAGAATTTATTCAACGAGTAGGTCAATGTTAGCTAAGACACGACCCCATTAAGTCTTATCGTTTTGTAGGGCTTTAGTAAAATATACCCTTGAAGAGACGTACACGGACGTCATTTTATTTGTATTCTTTTTGGCGAATCCTTTTATGTTATATCCACACTATAGGGGTGTATAAAAAACATTTTGGATTTAGAGTGACATAACTTTATTTTTGTATTCTTGTCAGCAAACTCTTTCATTTGATATCCATATATGTGAGTGCATAAAAAACGCTTTAAGCACATGTTCCGGCCATTGCATACTCTTTGTTTACAAGTTTACCGGCGCCAATATGAAAAACCAGGGGATTGCAGGTGCTTTACTGGCCTTTTAGAAAGAAGTAAGCTCTTTTTTTAAAAGTTTCTAAGTGGTAATGATCTGGAAAGCCGCTGGCGACTGTAAATTCCACAGTGCGGTCATTCGAGGCAGAAAATTCTGCATAGATTGCACGGTATTGGAACGCCCACCATCAAAATGATGAGGATGGAATTTCGCACATACACATTATATTTCCTTTTTTTTGGGTCCCGCATTTAAAGGGTAAAATGGAGCTCTTATAATGACTTTGCCGTCTGTCTGACTATTTGTCCGTATCTAGGATCTCCAGCTCATATACTAGGGTAAGTTTGAGTTTTCAGTTCTAAACCGTTTTTGTTACGAGGTCTATCTCAAAAATTAAACCAGTAAAGAATTTGAAATTCCTGTAGCAAATACTAAAAACATTGTTTCAAAATGTAGTTTGCAAGAAAGAATTTATACTGTTTTTGTTTTAATTTTATTTTACAGTAGGAATATACGAAGCTTTCTATATTATCTATCAATACCGCATAAAGTTTAGATTTTGTACGACCTAAGAACTGAGACAGAAAAAAATTACCTAATAAGTTATCTAGTTTAAATAAAAGTTAATTGCTCTTAATATCTATAGAACCCTTTTAGATTTAGCCCAGCTCGCACTTGACCTGTTTTGAAAATAATATTGGAGTTAAAAAGTAACTTTTAAAAGCGACAGTAGCCTAATGGCATGGCGCGGACCGCGAACTCAAAAAGGTCGTGGGTTCGAATCCGCCATTCGACTACTGGCGTGAACCACCCGTAACACAAGCAAATTTAAGCCTACCACGAGTGGTTTAGGAGAATATTAGTAATGTTTATAGCATTGTTAATATTCTTTAAAAAAAAAACTTACTGTTCACCCGATGTTAAGTGGTTATTGCAGTTCATGCACACCTGCAACCCATTTCAAGCAATTAACTCAGCTACCGCGTTGTCATTCCTGAGGTCTAAAATGAGAAAGAAAAGCTTAATTATAATGGCTCCTTATTCTTTATCAATAAATAAAATTCTACTACAGAACTTACTACCTAAGGATCTCGAATTAAAGATACTTTGCAGTTGAGTTGTAATTTCGCTTTTTGCTATGTCACGCTTAGCACACCCTTGATGCTCTTAATTTACGTCTGGAATTCGATATTCCTATTTATTTTGTATAGTCATCTATTCGATATTTCTATCGGTTTTTCTGCCAATTCCCATAGTCGCATTGACCGTAGCCGGGGCGGCGGTTTTAATCATTTTTTTAAAAAAATATTTAAAATGTATGCTCAATATGACCTTAGAATTAAAAAGCCTTTTCATTTGATATAAGTTTAGTTTCATTATGGAATCTTTGCAAGATCCACGTCTAAGAAACAATTTAGAGCCACATGTCCGTTACCGCT
The DNA here is from genome assembly GCA_036936625.1 of Parnassius smintheus behrii. Lineage (NCBI taxonomy): Eukaryota > Metazoa > Arthropoda > Insecta > Lepidoptera > Papilionidae > Parnassius > Parnassius smintheus. The sequence continues at coordinate 49,574,578 of JAUPFT010000008.1, read as the reverse complement.
GCGTAAAATCGTCAGTATTTGCATTTAAACAACCGATTACCTTTATTTAACGATAATGTTTAATTTTGATTTTTAAAAGTGAAACAATTATATCGGCATTTCAAAGAGTGGCTGAAAAACATTTAATGGAATGAAATTTCGTCGTAATTCCGCTATTTCGCTAGCTTTTAGGCCGTGTAAAGTCGACTGTTGAATTTCATAAGTACTCGACATGTTTTTAACGTCGTTAAAAGCTTGCATTTGTTAAAGCGATTCAAGCTATACACTTTAAACCATAATCGTAAACTTATTGTCAAAAATGCAATAGGAAATAATATAACTTTTTAGATATAATCAGACTAAAAGTAGTTTTACGGATTTCACTGATTTATAGAATTATAAATAATCCTATATATTAATATGTAAGGATAAATAATACATAATAATATATAAGAATAATGTAGTTTTCGCGCAAATATGAAAAATTATTTAGATATTTTTAGCTAAAATAGCTTATAATATAAGCCTGTGGTTGATTACTTTTATTCACCAGTTAGCAGTTTTTAGATGACGATGTTAAAATTTTGATTTTCTTTATGAGGATCATATTTATATTGTATTATATATATTATAAATCCTTGTAGTGTTATGCTTATACATACTTATATATCATTTTACACTATTTTTAATTTATTTTTCCATTCTGTTTTTGATGTTCTGCATTCGCCTCAAAACTTGATATTTTGCATCACCTTTATTTCCATAGGATCCTGTAATATTTTTAATTCATAAGAACACAATAACAAATCATTTTCACTTCGTATTTTTCATGCTATCAGCACTTTTTAAATCGGTGTCAATGGAGTCTACCTTTTTCGGTCTTTTACTTAGTTCTCCGTAACTCTGCAATTTCGGGTTTCGTGCGCGCTGTTGCGCTATTTTTTTTCCTATATAAATAATATCTCATTTTTCACTTAAATCTTGCCGTTTCTGTATTACGAGCCTAAAACCAAAATTTGACATGTTTTGACATCGTTGTTTATCAGGTTGTCATGGCAATTTTTATTCAAATATCGTTACCGGCCTGATGTTTTTACTTCAAAATACTCCTTTCTTCTTGGCCATTTACAAGAATTTGCTTTTAATTTAAATAATTTCAAATTTAATGAGAATAATTTTCAGTTCTTATGCCAGATCCGTCAAAAAGGGAAAAAAGCCGAACAATCGGCGAATGGGGGAGTCTGACTTGAGCTTTGATACTTGAAGCATCTCCTAAAGGCCTTTTCCGCACTGCCTCGGGATCCTGCAAGCCTCTGCCCGCTCCTTAAGTCGTCGCCTAGCCACGCCTACGCCTCCGCCTACTAGTGCGCTGTGTTTGCCTACTTCAAGCGCCGCGTGCACCTACTTCAAACGCTGCGTGCCTACTCCAGACGTTGCGTGGACCTACTCCAGACACTGCGTGTCTATTCCGGACGCTGTGTGTGTCTACTCCGGAAGTTGTGTTTGCCTACATCAAGCGCCGCGTGTACCTACTTCAAACGCTGCGTGCCTACTCCAGACGTCGCGTATACCTACTCCGGGTGCTGCGTGTACTTACTCCGAGCGTTGCGTGTGTCTACTCCAAGCGCTGCGTGTACCTTCTCCAGACGCTGCGTGTGCTTTCTCCAGATTCTGCGTGTACCTAGAGCAGGAGCTGTGCACCTATCATAGGCATAGCCTGTGCATACTTCGTTGCAGTATCTTTATCTTTGTTATTTTTTTTAATAATATTGTAAATCACTATCTTCATTACAACCCATCATCACCTTCATACCTTTTTTTTTTTATAAAAGAATCTGTAAAACTTTGAGAACAAGGTATTTTGCTATCTGGATGACATCGTTATTATTAGCGAGACTTTTGATGAACACATATCGCTTCTCATGAAAGTTCATGAAAAACTTTCATATGCTAATCTGACTATTAACTTTGAGAAGAGTCAATTCTTCAAGAAAGAACTGAAATACCTTGGTTTTCTAGTGGACGAGTATGGTCTACGTGCTGACCCAGATAAAATAAAAGCTATTTTAGAATATCCTGTACCTACTTGCAGAAAAGAAGTACGTAGATTCATAGGCACCTGCAGCTGGTTCAGAAGATTCATTCCAAACTTTAGCACCATTGCCTCTCCACTCAACCAACTAACCTGTTCCGGGAAGAACGCTCCTAAATTTTTATGGAATTCACAAGCTGCAGCTGCTTTCCAGAAACTTAAAGAAGCTTTGGTAACTGCTCCTGTCCTTGCTTGCCCTAACTTCGAACTAACCTTCTCTGTACATTGTGATGCATCAAATTATGGCATAGGAGCAATGCTTACTCAACATCAAGATGACACAGAAGTCGTGATTGCTTACATGAGTAAAGCACTAAACAAAAATCAACAGAACTACTCAACTACTGAAAGAGAAACATTGGCTGTAATAACTGCGTTAGAACATTGGCGATGTTATCTAGACAATGGTAAAGAATTTACAATATATACTGACCATGCTGCACTTAAATGGTTTCAGAACTTATCGAATCCATCAGGAAGACTTGCTCGCTGGACTTTACGCTTATCATGCTTTAACTTTGTCCTGAAACATAAAAAAGGAAAGGATAACGTTGTTCCAGATTTATTATCAAGACATAAGAATCAAGAACGTCCTGATACACGAGAAATTTCACCTCAAGGCGTACATCCTATTACGATTGAAGAACCACCTGATCGTGAACTTGAGCACTACAACAAAATTTTTCTCGGATGCTCCAACAACCCAGACGCATATCCCAACTACACTATCAGGGATAACAAACTTTACCGCTGCATCCATTCTCCCGATCGTCTAAACGATGACTTTATTTGGAAAGAAGTTCCACTACCTCGAGATAGGCATACACTTATTGAAGTTAACCATGGTTCCCCTTCAGAACTCCATCTTGGTATCTTCAAGACATTCAAGAAAATATCTTTAAAATACTATTGGCCTGGTATGTTTAAGGACATTGCCAAATTAATCTCGTCTTGTGAAACCTGCTTAACCTACAAACACCCTAATCATTCTCCCTATGGTCTTATGGGTAAACCCAAACTTTGTTCCAGACCTTTTCAAACTATATCCTTAGATCTTATGGGTCCATTACCTATGACTCGTAGACGAAATCAGTATATTCTAGTAATTAACTGCAATTTTACTAAATATACTATGATTTTTCCCCTTAAACGTGCTACTTCAGCTAATATTATTAATCTTTTGGAAAATTCAGTTTTCCTAGTTCATGGCATTCCCCAAACTATTATAATGGACAACGCGGTTCAATTTCAGTCGCGAGAATTCCAATCATTCTTAAATTCTTATAACGTTCCTTGTATTTTTCACACAGCTTTATATTGTCCTCAGGTTAATCCTACGGAGAAGTTTAATAGTACAATTATTACAGCTCTAGCATCTCTAGTAGGAGACGATCATAGATCCTGGGACAACCATCTTGCTAAGATTCAGTACGCAATGAACAGCGCTACAAATGTGGCTACTGGCTTTACTCCAAACTTTTTAGTCTTTGGTAGGGAAACAATACCTTGTGGTTCCTTCTATACTCCAACTCAGAACCTCGAGTAATTGATATTTATGCCTCGTGATATTTACGCGTCTAATGCTGGTCTCCTCTCATCTATTTTTCATAAAGTTCAAACTAAACTTCACATAGCTCACGCTAAAAATAGCGCTCGCTATGATCTTCGCCGGTCTTTTAAAGAATTTAATGTGGGAGACACTGTTTGGCGTAAAAACCATGTTTTAAGCAATGCCGGCGCTTACTTTAATGCTAAACTTGCCCCTAAGTTCATTAAGTGCAAAGTGATAGCTAAACTGTCACCACTAGTCTATGTGCTTGAAGACCCTAATGGAGTTAGAGGCAAGTGGCACATCAAAGATGTAAAATCATAATTTTTTTTTAACTTTTAATAAATGTATATATGTATAAATATCACCATCATTCTCGCCTTATTATTTTTATTTCTTTGTTTGTTTGGTGATCCAGTGTTCTTCAACACATCTTGCTTTAGGACCTCGAATTTTCGTTGGTTAATCTTCACTTTTTATTTCAGACACATCTCGTTAGTGATGTTGCTGATCTCTGGCTTTGAGCCCTACCGCTCTGGCCGTTCTTAATCTTTACTTAAGTCATAGCGACTAAAGCTTGCTTAAGATTAATTTCTTTATCTTTATCTTCACTCAGGAGCGGATGACAACTCCTTAAATAAGCCTGGATGTCCTTTCAAAATGTTTTTTTTCCACGCAGGAGCGGATGACAACTCCTTAAATAAGCCTGAATGTCCTTTCGAAAACACACTTTTAGAGTGGTAGTCATTGAATGTGAACTCCCTTACCTGAATGCAGATGATGAATGCAAGAGATAGTATATCTGATTTTGCCTGGTGATGTCTGTGTCTGCAAAGCTGTGTTTTCATGGTTTATTTTAGAATGTACATGTCAAAATTTTTGCTGAGTCAAAAATTTTCCAGGGTCGGGGGGAAAATGTAGTGTTATGCTTATACATACTTATATATCATTTTACACTATTTTAAATTTATTTTTCCATTCTGTTTTTGATGTTCTGCATTCGCCTCAAAACTTGATATTTTGCATCACCTTTATTTCCATAGGATCCTGTAATATTTTTAATTCATAAGAACACAATAACAAATCATTTTCACTTCGTATTTTTCATGCTATCAGCACTTTTTAAATCGGTGTCAATGGAGTCTACCTTTTTCGGTCTTTTACTTAGTTCTCCGTAACTCTGCAATTTCGGGTTTTGTGCGCGCTGTTGCGCTATTTTTTTTCCTATATAAATAATATCTCATTTTTCACTTAAATCTTGCCGTTTCTGTATTACGAGCCTAAAACCAAAATTTGACATGTTTTGACATCGTTGTTTATCAGGTTGTCAGGGCAATTTTTATTCAAATATCGTTACCGGCCTGATGTTTTTACTTCAAAATACTCCTTTCTTCTTGGCCATTTACAAGAATTTGCTTTTAATTTAAATAATTTCAAATTTAATGAGAATAATTTTCAGTTCTTATGCCAGATCCGTCAAAAAGGGAAAAAAGCCGAACAATCGGCGAATGGGGGAGTCTGACTTGAGCTTTGATACTTGAAGCATCTCCTAAAGGCCTTTTCCGCACTGCCTCGGGATCCTGCAAGCCTCTGCCCGCTCCTTAAGTCGTCGCCTAGCCACGCCTACGCCTCCGCCTACTAGTGCGCTGTGTTTGCCTACTTCAAGCGCCGCGTGCACCTACTTCAAACGCTGCGTGCCTACTCCAGACGTTGCGTGGACCTACTCCAGACACTGCGTGTCTATTCCGGACGCTGTGTGTGTCTACTCCGGAAGTTGTGTTTGCCTACATCAAGCGCCGCGTGTACCTACTTCAAACGCTGCGTGCCTACTCCAGACGTCGCGTATACCTACTCCGGGTGCTGCGTGTACTTACTCCGAGCGTTGCGTGTGTCTACTCCAAGCGCTGCGTGTACCTTCTCCAGACGCTGCGTGTGCTTTCTCCAGATTCTGCGTGTACCTAGAGTAGGAGCTGTGCACCTATCATAGGCATAGCCTGTGCATACTTCGTTGCAGTATCTTTATCTTTGTTATTTTTTTTTAATAATATTGTAAATCACTATCTTCATTACAACCCATCATCACCTTCATACCTTTTTTTTATAAAAGAATCTGTAAAACTTTTCAAATTTTTAAATAATTTATTTTATTTTGGTTGTTTTCGTTGTAGTTAAGTTAGGTTCTTTAGTTTTTATTGTCGCTTCACGACATCCTATGCGGTGACCAACCTTAAAAGTACTGTTGTGTTCGTGTGTGCGAGTGTGTTTGCGTTAGCGTGCGTACGTGCGAGCATGCATGTCTGTGCGTGCTTATGTACGTGATATAACGTGACGTATTTAGGATGTAACCGATACTAAAAAATAAGCTGTATTTTTACATAATATTTCTACATAAACTTACATATTATTTATTTTTAAAATAAAAGTAAAAAATCTCCACAAGACAATAGCCAATGAAATAGATCTCTAATAAAACCCATTATAGCGACTGTAGGGTACTAAGTTCGCAAACTGCGGAGACATGCATAGGGGGAAGGGGGTAGTAATTAATTGAAATCATATCACATCTTCTAAACATCTTGAAATTGTTCGCGGGCTAGCTATCGTCTTATTAAACTTCCAACGAACTGGAATGTTCGAGGCATAAACATCGTTGGATACTGCAAAATCGATGGCGCTCATTGAAGTAATATGTACTTACGTACTAGAACAGCTATTTTAAACAAAAAATGTGCGCTACTCTGTTCGCGCGGTTTGTTTTTTTTATCATAGAACAAACATAGGTAGAATGATCAGTAGGTAATAGTAGATTGTATTGTTAAACAGGTAAATTATATCGAGAACAATTTTTAAATTTTGTCATTTATTTTGCATATAAATATAATATTATATCACAATTACATTTTAATGATATTTTATCTCAATAACTTCAAACGTATCTATGTCAAACATTAAAAAACATACTAGATGTACGTTTAACAAAACTTAAAAATATTACATTTAGATTACAAATATATTTATTTAAATTAGAATAAGAGTCGTTCATAACCCCTGGGCACGAGAGAGTTAAAAATGGACGAATTTATTCCACATTGACTTTGATGTGGACACCTAAAAATAAAATGAAAGAATAAAGAGCAGATTTAAATATAGAATAGAATAGAATAGAATAGAAACTTTTTTATTCAATGTAGATTATAAAAATACTTATTGAAAGTCACTTTTTTAATTTACCACTGGTTCGCAAAAAAAACCTCTGTTCTGGGAAGAACCAGCAAGAAACCCAGCGGGACTATTTTTTTTAATAATAGCTTACAATCATGTTTACAATCAACAACACAAGACAAATTAGAAACAGCTTGGTAGCGATCACCCTTCCCAGGGGTTATTATCATCTATAAATTCCTTAATATTATAATAACCCTTTTTATACAAACTTAGTTTAATAACATTTTTGAACTTTGTGTATGACAAATTTTGTATATTTTCTGGGATTTTGTTGTAAAAGCGTATACATCGCCCCAAGAATGAATTACTGACTCGGTGGAGTCGAGTACTGGTACTACCAGCTTGTGTCTGCTCCTAGTATTTACAGAATGAATATCACTTATTTTCGTAAAACTACTCTTATTTTTGTGTACGTACATTACATTTTCATAAACGTATTGAGAGGCCAGAGTTAATATATTAATATGCTTAAATTTTTGTCTCAGTGACTCTTTTGGTTTTAAATTATATATTGCTCTAATGGCCCTCTTCTGTAAAATAAATATAATTTCAGTGTCAGTCGCGTGTCCCCATAGCAAAATACCATACGACATAATGCTATGGAAATAACTAAAGTAAACTACTCTAGCTGTTTCAACACTGGTAAGAGTTAAAAAATTAAGCCTAATTAAGATAATTAGACACAACAAGAGTAGCAAGTCTTATCCGACACTATTCCGATGATATCCCGGACGTCAGTCTAAGCGAGATTAGAATGGCTCTCCAGCACCTTAAAAACGGCAGGGCCCCAGGCGAGGATGGAATTACAGCGGAGCTTCTGAAAGCGGGTGGAACACCGGTACTTGAAGTCCTTCAGAACCTCTTCAATTCCGTCCTCCATGGTGGCACTACTCCAGAGGCGTGGAGCAGAAGTGCGGTGGTCTTGTTCTTTAAGAAAGGCGACAACGCTCTCTTAAAGAACTACAGACCGATTTCCTTACTGAGCCGCGTCTACGTGCTGTTTTAGAGAGCCATTACGAATCGTCTCGCACGCAGACTCGACGACTTCCAGCCTCCCAAACAAGCCGGTTTCCGAAAAGGCTTCAGTACCATAGAACACATACATACCCTGCGGCAGATTGTACAGAAGACTCTAAGAGTACAATCTGCCACTTTGCCTGGCGTATGTGGACTATGAGAAAGCCTTTGATTCCGTCGAAATTTGGGCGTTGCTACAGTCCCTTCAGCGGTGCCAAGTTGACTGTCGGTATATCGAAGTGCTGAAGTGTTTGTACAGTAGGGCTACGATGGCCATCCGAGTACAGAACCAGAGCTCGAAACCTATCCAACTGCAGAGAGGTGTAAGACATGGTGACGTTATATCCCCGGAACTCTTCACCGCTGCATTGGAAGACGTTTTCAAGCTACTGGACTGGAAAGGATACGGTATTGACATCAATGGCGAGTATAACTCACCTTCAATTTGCCGACGATATAGTACTTATGGCAGAATCGCTGGAGGACTTAAGCACTATGCTCAATGACCTCAATAGTGCCTCCCAACGGATAGGTCTTAAGATGAACATGGACAAAACAAAGATCATGTTCAATGTCCATGTCGGTAGTTGTTGGGAGCACTATGCTCGAAGTTGTTGACGAGTACGTTTACCTGAGACAAATAGTCCGACTAGGTAAGTCCAACTTCGACCGAGAGGTCAATCGACGGATTCAACTCGGCTGGGCAGCATTCGGGAAATTACGACATATATTCTCGTCAGGTATACCTCAATCTCTAAAAACTAGATTGTACAACCAGTGCGTGTTGCCAGTGATGACTTACGGATCTGAGACGTGGTCCTTCACTGCTGGCCCTATGAGGACGCTCAAGGTCGCTCAGCGAGCTATGGAGAGGGCTATGCTCGGAGTTTCTCTGCGTGATAGACTTAGAAATGAGGATTTCCGCAGTAAAACCAGAGTGACCGACATAGCCCAACGGATTAGTAAGCTGAAGTGGCAATGGGCCGGCCATATAGCTCGAAGAACCGATAACCGATGGGGAAGAAAGGTTTTTGAATGGCAGCCTCGTACCGGTAGGCGTAGTGTAGGGCGACCCCCCACTAGATGGAGTGACGACCTGGTAAGAGATGCAGGTTGCTCAGGACCGTGCTTTGTGGCATTACTTGGGGGAGGCTTATGTTCAGCAGTGGACTTGTGAAGGGCTGTAATGATGATGATGATGATACCCACAGAAATGTCACATATGAACAAATTAATTTCATAATCTATATTCCATGACACGAGATGGCGTGTTAGGAATAATTTGTTTTATTATTAATCTATAATACTTTTTTATTGAATAAGTATCCTGTTAACCGATGAAAAGTAATTCCTTGTTTTTTACTGATATTTCTTGAACTTTTTGTTCAATATCTAAATACACACGACGGCATGTTTTTACCAAAAGATTTTTTTAAATCAACACAACATGTATGACGCCTCCGTGGCGCAGTGGCTTAGCAATGAGCGCCTGCGCTGGTGGTCGCGGATTCGAATCCCGCACGAAACAAGTATTTGTATGGCCTACAAATGATTGTTCCGAGTCTGGATGTTTATCTTTGTGTAATTTATATTTGTAAACTGCTCCCACGATACAGGAGAAAATCCTAGTGTAGGGGTAACGTTTTTTTATAAAAAGAAAAAAAAAGAAAAAAGAAAAACACAAAACGTAACAACTCTACAAGTGCCTAACGAGTGACTGATTAAAGTGTGGTGTAAGCACCGCAGTTGAATGGAACAGACTAGCTGAATGCAGTGCCACCTCTTGTTACGTAGTACATAATAGCTCAATGATGGCGGTATGGCAGTTTATTCGGCTGTCGCTAACTTTATAATATACGGTATAAGTATAGAGTGGTAACAAGTAATCCTATATACGCCTAAGAGTCACGGTAACTCAGGTGCTAAGCGGTCGCCCTAAATTTCACAGTACGTAAGCAACCCGAGATCGATCCTCGCTGGCGCCAATGAAATTGTTAATTACAAATTTGTCATAAAAATTGTTAGTTACAAATCAAGAGGAACTCTAAAAGCCTGTAAAATAAAAAAAAAGTTAAAAATAAAATGAAGTCCGTCAACACGCGGCGGAATAATTGCTTCACATCCCTCTCAGAAATAAGAGCAGTGCTATATCCAGCACTGTGGGATGTATGTAGGCTGCAACTCTACTTACACTTATATATGTCCACCTGCAGGTGCATAGAACTCTGCTGCAGCTGAATAATATTGTTGTAGAACGAGTGGGTCAGCTCAACCAGGTAAGGACCACGATCTCACAGAATACCAGCAATAATTTACCACCGGTGATTTTTACCAACCTATACGACCTAGAGACCTTCAAGAAAAGAGCTTACTCCTTGCTAAATGGCCGGCAACGAATCTACAATTCCCCTGGTGGCGGCGGTAGTCACTTAACATCAGGTGAACCGTATGCTCGCTTGCACCCTCTCCTATAAAAAAGCTTAGTACTGCTATGTGTCATATGGTGAGAGAGAACCGGAGATACTTTTTACTAGAAACGAGCCATTCTATCTTAGTCCTTAGGGGTGATAACGCATCTGCATTTTGATTCTTAATCGACGCTAGATGTAGACGTCTATGGGCCATAGCATCCACTTACCCGTGTGAACCAGACTGTGTACTCGTTTGAAACCCTCATTTTATTAAAAAAAGGATTCTACAGCAGACTGCCGAGCAGCCTCAATGCATGATGTCTATCACATGATCAAGAAATATTTTACTAACATATATAGAGACTATCGATCTCGCCTTGGATTCTCTTGGGGGATTTATTAATGTGGCGTTAGATTTAAATTATTATTTAGATTTAAGACAATGCAAGTACATTTATTTTAACAATTTTTCGTATTTAAAAAATCTCCGTTTAAGCCTAAATCATTCCTAGCAGGCTTTCTATTTGTTTGTAAAGTTTCAATAGCTGCCTTTACACATACGCTCCTTTAACGCGTGAATTAGCAACAGCAAAACTTTTACAGTCTTAGTACAAAAATCAATTTATAATAAGTATATCCGACTGAAGTTTAATTTGAGTTTATATTAATAATACAATCCCGTGGAAAATAAGCGAACTAAATTGTATCATATTTATTTAGTAATGTCAATTTGACAGCAAATTACGTCAAAGTGTTGTGAAGTTTGGTTGACTGTAGCGCAGCGGCTATGGGAGAGCTCTAAGAGGTTTCTGTCATGACAAAGACTCTTGCAAAGGCTAATAATGTCCTCCAGACCGAATTTAAATTTCACCGGGGACCAGCCAAGACAGGATCATAGTGACCGAGTGTATGCACAAGCACAGGTGCATTCTATTCCCTCACTCTCATAGTTCGATGGAACGGTAAACCGTCACGACCGTACTTTCCGAGGCATGGGTTGAGACACCGCCAACTTCCTGTATCTGGGCTGTTACTGAGAATTACTTAGTAGGATAGCTTGGCCATGTCCGGCAATCGAGGCCGGGAGCAACAAACGCGTTTACGAGCACGGGACCACCGAAACAGTCAAGGCTTCTGTAGGCTATTATTTATATTGGACTTTTCTTTGTACCCGAGATTATCTACAAAGCATGTTTTACAAAATGTAATATTTTCCTTTTTTTTTTAAAATACGTTACTCCACACTTGAATTTTCTTCTATATAGTAGGTACACAGTATAAACGCAGTGTAATACGTACATAAACATCCAGATCCGGAACAATCGTTTCTGCGAGATTCGAACCCGCGGCGACCCATTAAGCCACTGAGCTACGGAGCAGTCACTAATATTTTTAAAATATTTTTAAAATATAATATAAATATAATATGATCTGCATCTATAGAGCAGTTTTAAATATCAATTGGATACACGGCTGGCGACGGCGTCGGACGCTGCGGATAACAAATGCATGCTTTATTCGATCGCGAACAGATGTATATGTAGGAAGGTAGTTATTACAATCACAAAATACACGGATCAAAGGTAATCAACTATAAATTGTGCTGAGACTATTTAATAGCTGAGAATAATAATTCGTTTTCACGAATTAATTATCCGAATAGTTAAGGATGAGCTAGTAGCGGGATACAACAAGTGCACCGTGCCACGCCAGCGCCAAGACTTGCCTTAAGGTGCGCTTACACGGGCAACTAAAATTGCTCAATTCCAGTCAATACTCGTCAACTATGAAGTCACGGCTACTTCAAGCAATTTACGGCAACGGCAACAAGCATCAATACCGCGCAATATAATATTGAGCGATATGGCGCAACTTCATCAACTAGGCAATACTGTCCCACACGAGCATTTCAGTATTCGTCGCTATGGATGACATTGTTCTTGCTGCGGCGGCTATCCTACTTCCACCAGACCTCTCGCTCTCCCCGCGGAAGCAAGACGGCAAGCCGCAAAACAAACAAGTGCGAATGAGATATATACAAAAATTGCTAGGAATTTCCAAGCCCATTAAATATTCGTCAATTCGTATCTGCGACATTGAGGGATATGAAATATCTGGAGCAATTAGAAGCAATATCGCGCCATTGCTTTGAAATTGCTCTATTAATTGCGCCAGATCAGTCCATTCGTGTCGCTGAGCAATTATTGCCCTCGTGTAAGCGCACCATTATGGTGCGCTTACACGTATGGTCCGCTCCGTCCGTTTTATACAATCGAGACAAGTAGACAAGTACCCGAGCGCCACTGCAGGTGCAATGCGCAAGTGTGCAGGTGCACGTGTTGCTTACAATAACAGAGGCGCTGCTGCACGTGCAATGGGGCTGGTACCGACATATACAATTCTATAAATCTGCTCACGGTGTCAGTTTCCGATGTGCCGTGAGTTATGGCGTCTGCTTAACGGCGATTCCTCATGAACGTTTTATTTATATTTACGGATTGTAAGAAGTTATTGGATTGAAATATTTGTAATCATTAAGTAGAAATCTTCTACTTCTGCATTGTTGACACTGCCTTGTTGATGTAGTGGCTTTAAGCGTGGTTGATGATCATGAGGTCCCAGGTTCGAGTTTCGGATCGGACCAAAGTCAGTTATTGGTTTTTTCTGTCAAAAAATTCTATAAGCAATTCAGGGTCAGGAAGTTGGCGATGTTTTACTCCGTGCTTCATGTCCTGTCGAATAACCATCCCATCGTACTATGGGTAACCTTGGTGGTAACCTTTAAATTAAATCAAACCCATCAATTTATTACATTTCGCAATTTATATGATATAAAAGCTTGTTGCGGGATATACCTATTTTATAAAAAACATATTAGAATTACCTACTTAAGTCAATCAAGTAACATTTTATTTTTTATTGTATATGTCGGATCTTGATGTTCATTAAAAATATTAAAATGAGCAGAACTATGAACTCCTTTCGAGTTCTCGGTTCCGCTATTAAGTTTGTCCATGACAACTCAATAACACACCACAATAAAATAGCAATTCGCTTATTATCTGTAATGAGAATAGTTTATTACACACAAATATAATAGAGTCCACAGTAATAACTGATTAACAGCAATAATAGCACGGTTTACTTATTTAATATCTAAATCACTTACAGTACTTGCTTTTTGCCTTTGCGCCTCAAGCGCAGACGAAAGAATGAACGTTTCAATGATTTTTCGGTAAAGGTGCACAACGCTACCACTCCCGCGCGGTAGCAAAAAGGTGCGGGCCAATGGCGTTGTGCGAGCCTTCTGTTTTTAGTCAATTTAATTGCATTTAAGAGGATAGAGTAAGTCAGCTCAAATTCTAATTTCGTCCCCACTTGCCCGCGCGTCGTATGCTATGTACCGACATGTTTGTAATCATTAATACTGCAAGTAGAAAGGTCGTTAGACACTTATTTCATTAGGTTTATCATATATATGCCTGTTTCTTAACGCCAAGCCAGCCGCTTCTTATTTTTATCACGGTTATTTCCCATTTTAATTTTACGTCGTACTGTTCCGTAATGTATATTCTGATCGTAAGCGACACAACCTCCGCCTTTAAAGGCCGAAGCGAAGTGACCGTGTGGCCGGAATCACGCGTCAAGAGGCCGATAGTTTAGGTAATTTCTTTTTACAGTGAAAATATTGGTATTTTAAAAAAAGTAAATAACATAAGCACTGCTTTATAGTTAGTTAAGTTAGTATGCAAAGTTTCATGATCTCATTTAAAGTATTTTATGAATAACAGCGGTTTATTGTTTACTTTGGAGGTAACTTTGGATTTTTTTTCTATCGAGAAAATTTTACGAAATCGTGTTTTCGTGTAACATAGTCCTTAATATTAATCCTCAACTTTACCATATATTTATTTCAAAATTAATGCTGCAATATTTTCGGCATAACGAAGGATCTTGCTAAGCCATTTGACATTATATTTCCCCTTAATCAAAATAGAAGTATAAAGTGTTTATTGTTTGAGTTCATAGTAAACCTGTAGGTACTAATAATTAAGACAGAATTTCTAACGATTAGAAAGCAATGATTGCTAATTATTAAACAGTTATTAATTAGTTGGAACTCGAATGCAATAATAACAGGATAGTCAAAGCACGATCCTTAAAATATGTATGATTGAGATATTTAAAACAATGTAATTACTATTTCACTGGTAGTTATTTTACATAGAATAATTAAATTACAAATATAGTAGGTAATAGTGCGTTAAATCTTTAATTAAGATTTCATTTGAAGACCGAAGTGCGTGCGGCGACTTATTATATTTTATATTATATTTTTATTATATGTAATTTTGTTTATACATATACGGGTGAGCTTTTTTATCCTCTGGAAAACAATAGGCTGTAACATGTGAACAGATTAGAAGCCAATGGAACTGATATTCTACTCCGTTCATATATTACACCCAATTTTTTTCCAAACGGTAAAATGGGTCATCTAGTATATACACAGGAAAATCTTCCGACAAGCTTTAGTATCATATAAACTGTGTAACGTAATGAATTGATAGATTTGGTTTAATTTAAAATTTATTTTCTTCTTTTTGGAACATTTAAATAAAAGTTTGTTTTTAAAAATATTTTGTTTTCATTCATCATTCAGTCATTTTTGGTTTTTGATCACCATCTTAGATCCACTATCTTTTTAATTTTTTATAGCCATCAGTTGATCTCTACAACGTTTGTTCGAGCACCACCAAACTACCTCTACCCTTTCCCGAGATACAAATCTTTATATTTTGTATACCAGCTATATTGTTCTTTGCCATTATGATTTTTTTTCACCACCGCTAGAATTTATTCAACGAGTAGGTCGACGTTAGTTTAGACACGACCCCGCTAAGTCTTACCGTTTAGTAGGGCGTTAGTACAATATACCCTTGAATAGACGAACGCTGACGTCCTTTTATTTGCATACATATATATTATAGGGATGTATAAAAAACACTTTGGATTTAGAGTGACATAACTTTATTTTTGTATTCTTCTCAGTAAACTCTTTCATTTGATATCCATATAATGTTAGTGCTTAAAAAATGCTTTAAGCACCTGTTTCGGCCATTGCTTACTCTTTGTTTACAAGTTTACCGGCGCCAATATGAAACACCAGGGGAATTGCTTTACTGGCCTTTTAGAAAGAAGTAAGCTCTTTTTTTAAAAGCTCTAAGTGGTAATGATCTGGAAAGCCGCTGGCGACAGCAAATTCCACAGTGCGGTCATTCGAGGCAGAAAATTCTGCATAGATCACATGGTATTGAAACGCCAATCATCAACATGATGAGGATGGAATTTCGCACATACCTACATATTATATTTCCGCATTTAAAGTGTAAACTGGAGCTCTTTTAATGACTTTGCAGTCTGTCTGACTATTTGTCCGTATCTAGGATCTCTAGCTCATATACTAGGGTAAGTTTGAGTCAGTTCTAAACCGTTTTTTTTTTTTTTTTTATATAGAAGAGGGGGCAAACGAGCATGCGGCTCACCTGATGTTAAGTGACTACCGCCGCCCATGATCAACCGCAACACCAGGAGAATTGCGGGTGCGTTGCCGGCCCTTTAGAAAGGAGTAAGCTCTTTTCTTGAAGGTCCCCAGGTCGTATCGGTCCGGAAAAATCGCCGGTGATAAACTATTCCACAGAGAGGTTGTACGTGGAAGAAAACTCCTTGTGAAACGTACAGTGGTGGACCGCCAAGCATCCAGATGGTGTGGATGATATCGGGACGTTTGCCGTGACGTGCGTTCACGAAATTTGGCGGCTGGGATTAATCCGAACAATTCCTCAGAGCACTCCCCGTGATAGATGCGATAAAATACGCAAAGAGATGCAACATCTCTTCGCAACGCCAGTGAATCGAGCCGATCGGAAAGCACTCGGTCGTCGACGATTCGAGCCGCTCTGCGCTGGATGCGGTCAAGTGGAAGGAGCTGGTACTGGGGAGCCCCAGCCCAGAGATGGGAACAGTATTCCATGTGCGGCCGAACCTGCGCCTTGTAAAGTTGCAGGCGGTGTGCCGGCATGAAATACTGTCCCGCTCTGCTGAGCACGCCAAGCTTTTTAGAGGCCAATTTGGCCTTCCCTTCCAAGTGACCACGAAACTGCACGTCACTCGATATGTCGACGCCGAGGATTCCGATACTGGCTGAGGCAACAAGGGGAGTGCCTTGAAACTGAGGGGATACGACAAAGGGGTTCTTTTTAGCGGTTAACGCGCAAACTTGTGTCTTCTGGGGGTTAAACTGGACTAGATTTAGTCGTCCCCAATCCGAGACTCTGTTTAGCAAAGACTCGACTTCAGACACAAGTTTGTCCCGGCACTCGGAGACGTTTTCCCGAGAAATATTGGTTTGGCCGGTGTAAAGAGCATCACCAGTGCTGTCATCTGCATAGCAATGAATGTTACGGGTATGCAACATATCATTGATATGCAGAAGAAACAGCGTTGGCGATAGCACGCAGCCCTGTGGAACACCAGCATTAATAGGTTTGCAATCGGAGCTTGCACCGTCTACAACGACCTTGATGCTCCGATCTGCAAGAAAGCTGGTGATCCAATCGCACATTTTCTCGGGAAGCCCATAGGAAGGGAGCTTCGAAAGAAGCGCTTTGTGCCAAACCCGATCAAAGGCCTTCGCAATGTCCAAACTAACGGCCGATGCCTCCCCCTTGAACTCTACTGCCTCCGCCCATCTGTGAGTGAGGTAGACCAGAAGATCACCAGCTGACCGACCACGGCGAAAACCGTATTGGCGGTCACTAATCAGCTCGTGATCCTCAAGGTACCTCATGAGCTGGCAGTTTACAATGGACTCCATTGTTTTGGAGAACAAGGAGGTGATGGCGATTGGCCGGTAGTTGGACGGGTCTGAGCGGTCGCCTTTTTTAGGGATCGGGTGGACGAAAGCCGTCTTCCATGATTTTGGGACTACGCCTAGGGAGTAGGAGTACCGGAAAAGACGCGTTAAAACCGGTGCCAACTCTGGGGCACACGTCCTCAGCACAATTGGGGGGATTCCGTCAGGCCCACTCGACTTATGGATGTCCAGGGAGAGGAGTGCTTTGCGAACCGAGCGCTGTGTGAACTGCACTTCCGGCATGGAGCACTCACACCGCGGGATGGTCGGCGGCGTACTCCCCCCGTCATCGAGAGTCGAGTTAGACGCAAAGAAGGAGCCTAGAAGATCGGCTTTCTCCTTTGCAGTATGGGCCAGTGAGTCGTCCTCCCTGTGCAGAGATGGAAGAGATGGCTGACAGAAATTCCCCTGGACAGCCTTGGCGAGAGACCAGAGTGCACGGGTTCCAGAAGGAAGGCGAACTAGTTTCTCACCAATTCTGCCTATGTGCTCTGACTTTGCCTTGGCAATGACTCTTTTGAAGGACCTAGAGGCGGAATTATACTTCTTTTTTAGAGCGCTGGTGTTTACATCCCGGGACGCTGATGCATCAACCCAGGCTTGATAGCACTCCTGCTTACAGTATTTTACAGGAGCGACCAAACCATGGCTGAGATTTGCCTCCAATGGGCACCACAGAGGAAGGAATAAAAAGTTCCATACCCTGAAGTACCACATCAGTAACAGAATCCGCAACAACGTTGGGATCATCCGGCGAGAAGCAAACCCGCCCCCAAGGGTAGGATGCAAAGAAAGACCGCATCCCATCCCAATCGGCTGACCTATAGTGCCAAACACGTCGGCAGCCTGCAGAATGCAACCGCGATTTCAGCGTGAGTGGCACAACACTCCGGACCAGACAATGGTCCGAGGAGCCTAAAGGGGCGTCGACGGAAATCTGATATCCGTCCGGGTGAGAGGTCAGCAGAAGGTCCAACAGGGAAGGTGCATGATCTTCCACATCTGGAACCCGCGTAGGCGAAGTAACCAGTTGTGTCAGACCATATGCCAAGGCAAAATCATGAACAGATCTCCCCGCATGATCGGTTAAACGTGAACCAAGCCATTCGGCGTGATGGGCGTTAAAGTCGCCGAGGATCACGATCTCTGCGGAGGGGATCTGCTGTAGCAACGAATCTGCAGCCATTTGGACGTGGTCGAAGAGTCGGTCTGTTTCGGCATTACCGCTATGGGACCTATAGACGCGCGGATGGTCGTCGCTGTCTACGCGTAGCCAAAGGATGGACAGGTCCGAACCTTCAAGTCTGCCGAGGCGTCGAGAACAGATGTCCTCTCTGACGTAAACGCAAACTCCAGCCCGAGGCACAAAGGAGTGTTCCAGTTTGTACCCCGGGTAGGAGAGATACGAGACATCAGCCGGAGAGGACACCTGCGTCTCGGTCAGAAAGAGCAGAGCCGGCCTCGCCGTCTCGAGATGGTAGTGGACGGCGTTTAGGTTAGAGTGAAGTCCCCTGATATTGCAGAAATTCACGGACAGCGTGGCAGGGGTCGCCTTGGTCTTGTTGCTCCGTTTGCCCTGAGCAGTTGTAGTCTTGAGCGGAATTTCGCCCCCCCCAGAATACGCGGGGCAGCCTGAGCACCCACGCTCAGAAGTGGAGAAACATGGTCGTGGATGCTCAGCGAGGGATTCTCCAGGGGTGCTGGTACCCTCCTGGGGTAGTCTACCTTTATTTAATTCCGCTACCATGTTGATGGGGGGGGGGGGGATTTGGGCCTCCGGCCACCTGCACTCACCAGACGAAACGCGGAAGCAGAGCTTCCACTTCACGCCGGTATTCTGTGAGGTCGTGGTACCACCCCGGTTTGAGCCGGCCCATACGTGCAACAGCAAAGCTGCCGCATGGCTCTACCACTGTTAACATTGTTACGAGGTCTATCTCAAAAATTAAACTAGTAAGGAATTTGAAATTCCTGTCAGCTCACAGCAGGAATATACAAATCTTTCTATATTATCTATCAATACCGCATGGAGTTTAGATTTTGTACGACCTAAGAACTGAGACAGAAGAAAACATTATCTATTAAGTTATCTAGTTTTAATAAATGTTAATTGTTCGTAATTTAGTTTTTTAGTTACAGAACCGTTATAGATTTAGCTCCAGCTCGGCCTTTACTTGTTTTGAAAATAATATTGGAGTTAAAAAGTAACTTACAGTAGAACCGATGCTAAGTGGTTATTGCAGTTCATGCACACCTGCAACCCATTTCGAGCAATTAAGTACATTACCGCGTTGTCATTTCTGAGGTCTAAAATGAGTAAGAAAAGCTTAATTATAATGGCTCCTTCTTATTCTTTATCAATAAATAAAAGTCTACTGCAGAACTAACTACTTAAGGATCTACTTAAGGACTTTTTGTTATGTCACGCTTGGCACACCTTTGATGCAGTTATTTTACGTCTGGAAATCGACATTTCTATTTATTTTGTATCGCCATCTATTCGATATTTCTATCGTTTTTTCTGCCAATTCCCATAGTCGCATTGGCCGTGGCCGGGTGGTTTTAATTATTTTGTCATGAGATAAGATTAAAAATAATCAGTCAACTTTAGTATTTTTATGTCTTACACAATCTTTTCGGTATGTTGAGTTTAAATAAAATGATTTTGTTTGTGCGCATTTTTTAGTTGAAGTAGATTAGATACAGACAAAAATACTTTTTATCTCTTTTGAACTCTCTACTGCAACGTCGCCTTAAATTTCAGTCACATATCCGTGACCGCTGCATAAAATCGTCAGTGTTTGCATTTAAACAACTGAATACCTTTATTTAACGATAATGCTTAATTATGATTTTTAAAAGTGAAACAATTATATCGGCGTTTAAAAGAGCGGCTGAAAAACATTTAATGGAATCAACTCGGCGCACGAAACGTGTGCATTTCGTCGTAATTCCACTATTTCGCTAGCACTTAGGCCGTGTAAATTCGACTGTTGAATTTCATAAGTACTCGACATGCTTTTGAAGGCAACGTCGTTAAAAGCTTGCATTTGTTAAAGCGATTCAAGCTATTCACTTCAAACCATAATCGTAAACTTATTTTTAAAAATGCAATAGGAAATAATATAATTTTTTTTTAGATATAATCAGAATAAAAGTAGTTTTACGGATTTCACTGATTTATAGAGTTATAAATAATATGAATAAACATATATAATATGTAAGAATAAATATTATACATTAATAATAAATAAGAATAATGTAGTTTTGCGCTAATATAACAAATCATTATTTAGATTTTTAAAGCTATTTAATGTAAGCTTATAATATAAGCTAGTGATTGATTACTCTAATCTACCAGATGGCAAACAGTTTTTAGATGACGATGTTAAAATTTGATTTTCTTTATTAGGATCACATTTATATTGTGTGTGCGTGCGTGCGTGCGTGCGTGCGTGCGTGAGTGCGTGCGTGCGTGCGTGCGTGCGTGCGTGCGTGCGTGCGTGCGTGCGTGCGTGCGTGCGTGCGTGCGTGCGTGCGTGCGTGCGTGCGTGCGTGCGTGCGTGCGTGCGTGCGTGCGTGCGTGCGTGCGTGCGTGCGTGCGTGCGTGCGTGCGTGCGTGCGTGCGTGCGTGCGTGCGTTCGTGCGTGCGTGCGTGCGTGCGTGCGTGCGTGCGTGCGTGCGTGCGTGCGTGCGTGCGTGCGTGCGTGCGTGCGTGCGTGCGTGCGTGCGTGCGTGCGTGCGTGCGTGCGTGCGTGCGTGCGTGCGTGCGTGCGTGCGTTCGTGCGTGCGTGCGTGCGTGCGTGCGTGCGTGCGTGCGTGCGTGCGTGCGTGCGTGCGTGCGTGCGTGCGTGCGTGCGTGCGTGCGTGCGTGCGTGCGTGCGTGCGTGCGTGCGTGCGTGCGTGCGTGCGTGCGTGCGTGCGTGCGTGCGTGCGTGCGTGCGTGCGTGCGTGCGTGCGTGCGTGCGTGCGTGCGTGCGTGCGTGCGTGCGTGCGTGCGTGCGTGCGTGCGTGCGTGCGTGCGTGCGTGCGTGCGTGCGTGCGTGCGTGCGCGTGCGTGCGCGTGCGTGCGCGTGCGTGCGCGTGCGTGCGCGTGCGTGCGCGTGCGTGTGCGTGCGTGCGTGCGTGCGTGCGTGCGTGCGTGCGTGCGTGCTTATGTGCGTGATATAGCCGTGACGTATTTATGATGTAACCGGTACTACAAAAATAAGCTGTATTTCTACATAAACTTAAATATAATTTATTTAAAAATAAAAGTGAAAAAATCTCCGCAAGACAATAGCCAATGAAATTGATCTCTAATAAAACTCATTATAGCGTCTGTAGGATACTAAGTTCGCAAACTTCGGAGAAGTGCATAGGATGAAGGGGGTAATAACTAATTAAAATCATATCACGTCTTCCGAACATCTTGAAATTGTTCACGGGTTAACTATCGGCTTACTAAACTTCCAACTATCTGGAATGTTCGGGGTATTAAGCTCGTTGGATACTGAAAAATCGATGGCGGTATGGCAGATTACTTGGCTGTCGCTAACTGTAAGTATAGTAAACAGTATAACTGTAAAGTGGGAATAAGTAGTCCCATATACGCCCAAGAGCCGCGGTAACTCAGGTGCTAAGCGCTTGCCCTAAATTTCTCAGTACGTAAGCAACCCGGGATGGATTCCCACTGGCACCAATGAAATTATTAATTGCAAATTTGAATGATGATTCGCCACCTGCTTAGCGGTGATGGAAATATCGAGAGGAAACCTACAAGCCTGTAAAATATTTTTTTTTAAAATAAAGTGAAGTCCGTCAACACGCGGCGGAATAATTGCTTCACATCCCTTTCGTTTATTGAAACTTACAACTATCATGACAGGAATAACCTAATGCGACAGTGTAGTTCTTTTTATGCATAAAAAATGTAGAAATTAAATGTAACAAATTGTAAATAATCCCACCCTAGTAAATTCACTCAAGGAGCAATAGAATAGGTCAATGTCTTCAGCCATTCTATTAAGAATGCGTAAAGTTCGCGTTAAAGGTGCTTTATCTAGTAAATTGTTTCGGGCGCGCGGCACGGAGAGCAGCCGCGGCCGCCGCCGTTTCCATACGTACCGGTCTGGAACACACAGCCCAATCCGCCCCAATATGTCACTATTATATATTTTTCCTCTAAGCTCTTTAAAAATATATAAAGCTAACACGAGGTATCGCCTTACCCTCAACTCGTTGTAGCCAACCATACCTAGAATTAATAAGGTTGGGTACATTAATGGGTACGTAGTGTAGACCCCATCATAGCGTATATATAGGTATCTAATAAATTTATTTTGCATATGTTCTAGCATTGTGCTATACCTTTTTTCATGTGGCGACCATATTAGGGTGTTACGCTCCAGATTACTTCTTACCAGTGTACTGTATTATACAGAGTAACGATTAAATTAATGTTAGTAAAATCGTGAACTGTGCTAAGAATGAAGCCCAAGTTTCTATATGCTTTTTTGCAGCAATACAGAATGTGTTCCCTAAACGATAATTCACTATTTAGCCGAACGTCTTGTTCTTTAACTTCTTTAACTCTTACCATTGGCAAACCATCGCCTTCATAGTTATGTTCAATGGGCATGCGCTTTCTAGTAAATGAAATGGTAACACACTGGAGGTGTTAAACTGTAAACGGTTATTATTGCTCCATGCCACTACTCTGTTTACGTCTTGTTGTAGCTTTTCACAGTCTGACAATATTTCTACGATATGATACAACTTCAGGTCATCAGCAAAAAGAAGGCACCTAGATTTCTAAACTACCTCCGGCAAATCGTTAACCAGTAATAAAAACTGAAGTGGCCCTAAATTACTGCCATGGCTTACTCCAGATTTTGTAATATATGGGTACGACGTATTGCTCGACTTCTTTCTACCTGTCATATAGCTGGCAAATAATTTTAAAAATGTGGAATGAAGCCAAATGCCGCTAACTTTTTAGCAAGACGTCGTATCCACTAAGTCAAACGCTTTTTTAAAGTCAAAGTAGACGGCGTCGTTTGCACCCCCCTATCCACTGTGGGCACAACTTCAGCCATGTAATGTGAAATACCATCCGGTTTCTTATAATTTTAATTTTTGGTTTCAACTTTTTCAAGGCGCATTGCATATCCTGAATACTCAAACTAGTAGTAGCTAGTGTGTACAGCTGCCCATAAAACTTTTCAATCCCACTTAAAATCTCAGGTGTCCTGAAAACGATGCTGGCACGCTCGGTTTTGAGCTTCGACAGTTGGCTATTTCTGGCAGACAGATCTATGGCAATGACTTTGGAGCCCTGGTTTGGCATAACCGCTTCTTCGATACGAACTGTTTTAAAGTTGCGTAAGTCCGGCCGCATGTATTTGGAGATATGTCTGTTTAGTTGCTCGTAGTGGAGCCGTGGTAGCTCAGATGGTTAGCGCTCGCTGTAAATTTCACAATACGCGAGCAAACCGAGTTTGATCCCACCCGGCACCAATGAAATTGTTAATTGCAATTTTAAGTGCTGATTTACCACGTGCTCGTCGGTGAAGGAAATCATCGTGAGGAAACCTGCACGTCTGAGAAATAAGAAAAAAATTATTTCGAAGACATGTGAAGTTCGCCAACACGCATTGGGGCAGCGCGGCGGACTATTCCTTGCCCTAAAACCCTCTCAGAAATGAGAGGAGGCCTGTGCCCAGCAGTGGGACGTATATAGGCTGTAACTTTACTTTACTTTTTAGTTGCCCGTATGCTGTCGAATCTGCTGAAGACTGCAGCTTCATTTCTCGTCTAACAGTCATGAGCAACGGCAACTTGTTCTATCACCGGGAGGCCGACCATCTGTCCCAGGAAGGTGTCGGATTTATCGTCCACAAGTCTCTCGTCAACAACGTTGCAATGGTTGGGAGTGTGTCGACGAGGGTCGCGTACCTGATACTCAGAATCACCAAACGGTATTCGCTGAAGGTCATACAGGTCTACGCACCACCCTCGGCACATTCCGATGAGGAGGTGGAGGAAATGTATGAGGATATTTCTAGTGCCATGCATTCCTCCAAAACCCACTACACGGTGTTGATGGGAGACTTCAACGCAAAACTAGGCACAGGAGAAGGCAGTGAGCTAAAGTTAGGGAAATTTGGAGTAGGGCAACAGCACCGTAGGGGCCAGCAGCTGGCTGACTTTATGGAGAAAGAGGGACTCTTTATGATGAACTCTTTCTTCCAGAAGCGGCCCCATAGGAAGTGGACCTGGTCGAGCCCCGACGGTTTGACAAAAAATGAGATAAGATAAGACTTCATTATGACGACCAGACGCCAACTGTTCAGTGATGTCTCAGTGATCGCAAAGGTGAAAACTGGCAGCGATCACGGAATGGTTAGAGGCACACTGAACCTAAACGTTAAGTTGGAGAGGTCTCGTCTAATGAAGTCAACGCTCCGTCCCCCTAGTGCTCTAATCCAGAATCCCGAGACTTTTCAGCTCGAGTTACGTAACCGCTTTTTAGTGCCTAGAAGATTGCAATGCAGTGGACGATATGAATGGCAAGCTCGTGGAAACTGTCCATGCGGTTGGAGCTAAGTTCTGCAAGACCCGCCGCAGAAGAACACAAAAACTCTCCGATCACACTCTTAATCACATGGCTGTTAGACAGGAGATGAGGCTGCAATCGTCAACAGATTTGACAGCATACAGGCAACTGGACAGAGATCTCCAAATGCATGCAATGACTTACGCAACTTTAATACTGCTCGTATTAAAGAAGCGATCGAGCGGAACCAGGGCTCCAAATTCTTTGCCAGAGATCTGTCTGCCAGTAAGAGCCAACTGTCAAAGCAGAAGACTGAGTGTGGCAGCATCGTTTCCGGGACACCTGAGATTCTGAGTGAGATTGAGAGGTTCTATGGGCAGCTGTACACATCATCGTTGGAGCCACACGCAAGTGTGAGTAACGATTCAAGAGTAAGTCTTACCCGACACTATTCCGATGATATCCCGGACGTCAGTCTGAGCGAGATTAAAATGGCTCTCCAGCACCTTAAAAATGGCAGGGGCCCAGGCGAGGATGGAATTACAGCGGAGCTTCTGAAAGCGGGTGGAACACCGGTACTTAAAGTCCTTCAGACGCTCTTCAATTCCGTCCTCCATAGTGGCACTACTCCGGAGGCGTGGAGCAGAAGTGCGGTGGTCCTGTTCTTTAAGAAAGGCGACAACGCTCTCTTGAGGAACTACGGACCGATTTCCCTTCTGAGCCGCGTCTACGTGCTGTTTTCGAGAGTCATTACGAATCGTCTCGCACGCAGACTCGACGACTTCCAGCCTCCCGAACAAGCCGGTTTCCGAAAAGGCTTCAGTACCATAGACCACATACATACTCTGCGGCAGGTTGTACAGAACACCGAAGAGTACAATCTGCCACTTTGCCTGGCGTATGTGGACTATGAGAAAGCCTTTGATTCCGTCGAAATTTGGACGGTGCTACAGTCCCTTCAGCGGTGCCAAGTTGACTGTCGGTATATCGAAGCGCTGAAGCGTTTGTACACTAGGGCTACGATGGCTATCCGAGTACAGAATCAGAGCTCGAAACCTATCCACTCACCTTCGATTTGCCGACGATATAGTCCTTATGGCAGAATCGCTGGAGGACCTTAGCACTATGCTCAATGACCTCAATGGTGTCTCCCAACGGATAGGTTTTAAGATGAACATGAACAAAACAAAGATCATGTTTAATGTACATGTTTCAACTATGCCAGTAGTTGTTGGGAGCACTATGCTCGAAGTTGTTGACGAGTTCGTTTACCTGGGACAAATAGTCCGACTAGGTAATTCCAACTTCGACCGAGAGATCAATCGACGGATTCAACTCGGCTGGGCAGCGTTCGGGAAATTACGACACATCTTCTCGTCAGGTATACCTCAATCTCTGAAAACTAGAGTGTACAACCAGTGCGTGTTGCCAGTGATGACTTACGGATTAGAGACATGGTCCTTCACTGCTGGTCGTATGAGGACGCTCAAGGTCGCTCAGCGAGCTATGGATAGGGCTATGATCGGTGTTTCTCTGCGTGATAGACTCAGAAATGAGGATATCCGCAGTAAAACCAGAGTGACCGACATAGCCCATCGGATTAGTAAGCTGAAATGGCAATGGGCCGGCCAAGGGGCAAGAAAGGTTCTCGAGTGGCAGCCTCGTACCGGTAGGCGTAGTGTAGGGCGACCCCCCACTAGGTGGAGTGACGACCTGGTAAGACTTGCAGGAATTCGATGGATGCAGGTGGCTCAGGACCGTGCTTTGTGGCATTACTTGGGGGAGGCCTATGTTCAGCAGTGGACTTATGAAGGGTTGTAATGATGATGATGATGATGATGATGAAGTCATGAGATTAAGAGTGTGATCAGAGAGTTTTTGTGTTCTTCTACGGCGAGTCTTGCAGAACTTAACACCGACCGCATGGCCAATTTCCATTCACATCATTCATATCGGCCACTGTATTGCAGTCTTCTAGGTAATGTTTTTGGGACCGTTGATTAGCGTAGGAAGGGGGCGGAGCGTTGACTTCATTACATGGGACCTCTCTAACTTAACGTTTAGAATCGGTGTGCCTCTAACCATTCGGTCATCTCTGTCAGTTTCCATCCTCGCGATCATTGAGACATCACTGAACAGTTGTTGTCTGGTCGTCATAATGAAGTCAATCTCGTTTTTTGTCTAACTTTCGGGGCTCGACCAGGTCCTTTGAGGCCGCTTCTGGAAAAAGAGTTCATCATAAAGAGTCACTCTTTCGCCATGAAGTCAGTCAGTTGCTGGGTCTCTTGGGTTCCGTTGCTCTATTCCAAATTTCCATATTGCTATCGCCTAGTTTTGTATTGAAGTCTCCCATCAACACCGTAAACTGAGCTTTAGAAGAAGGAACGCATGGCTCTCATCGGGATGTGCCAATATTGAAAACCTGTATGACCTTTAGCGAATACCGTTTTGTGATTCTGTGTACGTAACCCTCGTCGACACACTCCCAATCTTTACAACGTTGTTGACGAGAGACTTGTAGACGATAAAACCGACACCTCCTTGGGACAAATGGTTGCCCTCACGGTGATAGAACAAGTGGCTAGATTCGAGGATTACCGTGTCCTCTCACTCTCTTTAGACCTCGGATAATCCTATAATATTCCAGCGTAACTTGTCTACCTCTTCTCACGACTACAGGATCTTCTCGTCAGTCCTTAGGTTGCATGCGTTATATGTTGCTAGGTCGATTCGTCTTAGGTGGCAACCGAACCTCCATCGAAGATTCTCAGCACCCCCCACCCCGCCGTTACCATCACCACCACCTTAGCCAGGGACAGCGGGGCTGCCACGGACTGGGGGCCATTTGTGTCATTGCTCATGGGGGTATGTTTGCCATAGTTGCCACGCTTGGCGAGAGGGTTGGTAAAACAGTTTTTTATTGTATAACCGCTGTTATCAGGAAGATGCTGCTGCCCATCTGCTGCCTGTCTTCCTCTGTAGTCTGCGAAGATATGTGGTAGTAAATATTTTAAAAAAGATAAAAGGAGAATGAGAATGCACGTGCGCACCGCTCGCTTGAGTTACAACTTATACCTTAGTCATGCGTTGAAGTTCAAGTCACGTAATTTTTACACGTGCTGTTTCGTGAAAACGATTGTCGTCGTAAAATAGCGGACATTAGATTATCGAGCAAGGTTCTCATTACAGAGTTAGCAATATTAAATATAATTATATAATTGAGAATTATCTCATGGATGCCATCTTATGCTTGTTATTATTCAAAAATATATTAAAAGTGATATATAAAATAATAAATAAAAATTAATAAATATATAATCTATACGCTTAGACCAGCAAACAACTGCTTATGTTAAACATAATTCCTTCTAACTCCTTTGTCCATTTCTTTAGAATACTAGTCCTCCGAACGCGCAATATCAAAACTGCGTGTTTTTTTATACACTCCAGTTCGCGGAAGTGTGTCGTATAAATACACACGATGAACCTTTACATTATGCTTCTTCCTCTCTAAATAAAACTACGAAAGATTCAACGCGCATAAAAATTCATAAAAATAATCACTCACGATTAATCAAACTTTCCCGCGTAAAATCGCGTACACGCCGATCGCGACTAAGGTGGCTTCTACAATCAGTTCAACCTTTCTGAAGATTCGCCCGGTCTTAAGGGAAATATAACCTCTGAAACTCATTTTTTCCCTAACTGTATCCCATCCCTCCTTGATTTGGTTATCGTTTCTTCTCTTGACCATGTTGATAGTTTTGGTCAATGTGCTGCAAATGCTTTTTCGTATCATGATCTCCTGTTTCTATCTTATAAAATAAGACCACCCAAAGCCAAATCAAGGATACTTCTGCAGCGTAATTTTGAGAAAATGGATTTGGATAAGCTTCAAAAAGACGCTGCTAATATGGACTGGAGCGTTATAATGAAGGCTTGTGATGTTGACGAACAGGTAGCATTGTTTAATTCACTTCTTGTTCAACTTTATGATGCTCATGCTCCTGTCCGCCCAGTGCGAACACGTCATCCTCCAGCTCCGTGGTTGACCGAAGATCTTAAAAGATTAATCTGCAGGAAGAATAGTGCAAAGTCGAGTTACAGGTCAGATCCTAAGAATGACAGGATTCGGGAGAAGTACAGACTCCTACGAAATCAATGCAACAAGATGTGTAGAGATTTACGACGCCGCCACATCCATAAATCAGTACAAAACGAAGATCCATGTCGTATTTGGAACTTCTTAAGGTCTATTGGAGTTGGGAAAACTCGTTCATGTCCTATTCCAAATAACGTTGATTTAAATTTGCTTAATCAGCATTTTTCTTCCGTTTCTTGCCTGAACAATATGGCAAAATCAGCAACACTTACTCAACTTTCATCGTTTCCCACTCCTGACTTTTCTCCATTTGTGTTTAGGCAATTTGCAGATTGTGATGTTAGGAAACACATACTCTCTATCCATTCCGACGCTGTCGGAAGTGACGACGTCAGTCGTAAAATGATCATTCCCTTGTTGGACTTTTTAACACCTATTATAACCCATATCTTAAACTTTTCCATATCCTCATCTTCTTTCCCTTCCCAATGGAAGGACGCTCAAATCATACCTTTACCTAAGAAAACAAATCCTTCAAGTTTTTCTGAATATCGTCCTATTTCAATTCTTCCTTTCCTTTCCAAAGTTTTAGAACGCCTTGTCCAACAACAAATTAATTCCTTTTGTTTAAGAAATAGCATCCTTAGTCCTCTCCAATCTGGCTTTAGATCTGGTCATAGTACGACTACGGCGTTATTAAAAATCACCGACGACATTCGTCACGGTATGGAGAATCATCAAGTCACAGTATTGGTGTTGCTGGATTTCAGCAATGCCTTCAATACTGTTGATCATGATATCCTGTTAGGGATTCTGCGTTCTCTTAACATATCTCCAACTGCAATTTCCTGGTTTCATAGTTATTTGCACGGGAGCCGGCAACGTATTCGTGTCCAAGATAGACTTTCTTCGTGGCTTGATACCGTAGCTGGCGTTCCACAAGGTGGTGTCTTATCTCCTCTTTTATTCGCAATCTTTATTAATACGATTACATCCCAAATATCTTCTCTCTACCACTTGTATGCAGATGACCTTCACCTTTATATTTACAAACAACCATCGAAGATCTTGCCAAAGCTGTTGAATGTATCAACAAGGATCTGGCTTTTATTCTCGACTGGACACGATCTTATGGGTTGACGGTTAACCCTTCAAAATCGCAAGCTATAATTATTGGGAGTTCAAGAACTATTTCCAAAATTAAAAAATGTCAAATTCAACCCGTTGTATTTAATGGTATTCTTATTCCATATAATGAAGTAGTTAAAAATTTAGGTATCTTTTTGGATTCCAGTCTGTCTTGGACACCCCAAAATAATGCAGTGAGCCGAAAAATGTTTGCGGCTTATGCTTCACTCCGAAGGCTTAAATACTTTTTACCCATTTTCACCAAAATTACGCTTGCACAATCTTTGCTACTCCCTATCCTCGACTATGCTGACATTCGTTACCTTGATATCACCGAGGAGCAACTTAATAAACTTGAGCGACTCCAAAATCTCTGTATACGGTTCATATTTGGGCTTCGTAAATATGACCATGTCTCTGAATACCGCGCTAAACTCAAGTGGCTCCCAATCCGTCTTCGTCGGAATACTCATATACTTTCTGCGCTCTACTGCGTCTTATTTAATGTATCAAGTCCTCCCTATCTGAAAGAACGTTTTAAATTTCTTAGCTCTTGTCACGATTTTTCCTTACGGTCCAAAGAAAACCTTTCGCTCCAATGTCCTATACACTCCTCGACATTTTATGATAAATCTTTTGCTGTTCTTGGAGTAAGACTCTGGAACTCCTTACCCCAATCCATTAAAAGTGCTCAATCTTTAAATGTGTTCAAGAAACAAATTAAGGAACACTATTTGTCTCTTTAACTCCTCTCTCTTTCTCCTCTTAGTTATGGTCACTAATATACCTTAAGTATGTTGTCATTATATAGTATATAAGTTATATTTTTTTTGTCTAATTTAGTGCACCCTACCCATTATTCTTATTTTTAGTTTTATTAATTTCCTCTTCTGGGTTGTCTGGAAGAGATTGCTATGTAGCAATAAGACCGCCTTTTGTTTATCCCTCATTATTTTTTTCATTATTTATTAATGTTTTGTTGGTGTACAATAAAGAGTATTGTATTGTATTGTATTGTATTGTATTGTAACCTCAAATGGCTTTGGAACCGGGCGGCAGGAAACAAGCTTCAGGACGCCGATAGTTTAGGTAATTTCTTTTTACAGTGAAAATAATGGTAATTAAAAAATTAATAAAAAACATAAGCCCTGCTTTATGGGTACTTCAGCTAGTATGCAAAGTTTCATGATCTTATTTAAAGTATTTTACGAATAACAGCGGTTTATTGTTCAATTTGGAGGTAACTTTGGATTTTTTTTTCTATCGAGAAAATTTTACGGAATCATGTTTTCGTCTAACACAGATTATATATATATATATATATATATATATATATATATATATATATTAGTTAGTAGTATAGTAGTTTTCGTCTAACATATATATATTAATCCTCAACTTTACCATATATTTATTTCAAAATTAATGCTGCAATATTTTCGGCATAAAGGAGGACCTTGCTACGCCATTTGGGGTTATATTTCCCCTTAATGACATGCAAATACCCTATAACGCATACCCCCCAGTTCAATACATGACAGTTATTTCGATATTATTGACAGACATTTCAATTTTATTTATAGGTAGAAGAGACATATTGAAACATGTTAGATATATGCATATGTTTGTCACGCTGTATTCTTTTACCGTCGAGGATGTGAAAAATCAGTATTTAAAATAAATATTTACGTAAAATTTCACTGGTACCGAGAGAAATCAAATCGTATTGCTCGCTTGTGCTAAATGTAAAAAGATGATATTGAATAGCAAGGGATGCTAAGTGGTCCCATATAAATTTGGCGAAAAAATTCCATCTATGAGGGTAGCAAAATATAGGATAAAATTTGTATTGTACTATAATATTGAATGTAACTGTTTACTCAACATTATTATCCCTTGGTCCTTTCAAAGGGTAAAAAGAATAACTTTTAACAAAATAATTTTGTAATTATTATTAATATTTAAAATATAAAAGACGACTTCTAAAAATGGAAAAGAACTTTTGAAAGGACTAGATCCTATGAAAAGTGGTTTTAATGATGATGATGATGTCCCGTAAACTGAACCTTTTGTGTTATAGCTATAATGCGCTGGATTTTTACGTCGCTTTCATTCATAATAATAATATTCCACAACTAATAATAAATAATAATAATATCACACAACGCCATCTAGTCCCAAGCTGAGCAGAGCTTGTGTTATGGGTACTAGACAACTGATAAACATGCTTATATATTTCTAAATACGTAAATATTATAGATAAATTACACCTAGACACAGAACAAATGATCGCGCTCATCACACAAACATTTGTCCTGGGTGGGAATCGAACCCACGGCCTCCGGCATATCAGTCAGGGTCACTAACCACTAGACCAACAGGCCCGGCAATTCATAAACAACACGGGATTAAGTAACATATCAACATTAAATCAGTTTGACTTTGTAATAATTGCAAATAAGCTAATATCCCAAGTGATGGTAAGTGGATACTGCAGTCTTGGCAACTATTCATCATTGATTATAGCCGTGATAGGCTAGTTCAATACTGAACATAAGCCACCCCATACGTTGC
The DNA here is from genome assembly GCA_036936625.1 of Parnassius smintheus behrii. Lineage (NCBI taxonomy): Eukaryota > Metazoa > Arthropoda > Insecta > Lepidoptera > Papilionidae > Parnassius > Parnassius smintheus. The sequence continues at coordinate 49,542,048 of JAUPFT010000008.1, read as the reverse complement.
CTCTGCCTTAGTTGTCACATTTGGTGGGAAGGTGGGGGGCGGGCGACCTAAGTTTTTTTTTAAATGTTTTAGTTGTTATAAGGAGGATTCTGTTGCCCATCTCCTGTTTCAGTTTCCCTATGGATATAAAGAGGCGAGGGCTAGTTTGTACAGGATTAGGTAACGCCCAGGGTGGCTTGAATTTTCTTTCCTACAGATTGAGATCCATGCTCGATTCAATTAAGTAAACACCGGTATTATGCATAATACATGGCACTATACACTTTTAATATAAAGTATTAATGTAGAACTACCCTTCAGAGAAGACTGGATGAATGAACAGGTCATCTGTGAGGTCGGTAGCTTCATATGGTATACCGATGTGTCAAAAATGGGCCGCGACGTAGACTTTGAAATTTATGGGGAACATCCTAAATTCAAAATAAGTATGAATTTAGATATATTCACCTCTATTTTCCAGGCAGAAATTTTCGCCATACTTCAATGTGCGGAAATCAATCTACAATCAAAAATTTATTGGTTTATATTCAATTTACAATACCAAAAGGGAAAAGAAAAGAGGAAAATATAGGGTAGTGGATATTCTTACACCGCCACCATACGGTCATAGTCACGATGGCTTTTAACAAAGGATTCGTTATTACATTAACAAGGTAAAAATTAGTTTGTTAAAACTGCGTGTCTATTTTCACGCGTATATTAGCTAGTTAATTTTCACATATTTAATTGAATGCTTTTAAATCCAAATTAGGGGATATAATGCAATTCCACCGCCGAGTTGTTGCAAAAGCCTTCTTCTTCACTTTATAGACTCTTTTGATGCGTCAGATGGTAAAGATTATACGAAAGATTTTTTTTATAGAATTAAAGGTGACCAACGATCATACAAAATCAAAGATCATAAAAAATAAATAACACAAAAAGGTCACAAATATTGTTAAACTCCAGTGGAATACAATTTATTTTCATCTCATTATCTCACATTACCATAGAGAACGGAACAATGGAATGCAAAAAACAGTGCCGCTGCTTGGCTGCAAAAATAGAGGGTGGTATCTACCCAGACGGACTTCTCGGCAGAGAAGGAGCATTATCAAGATTAGTGATTCTTAACCTGTTAGTGATGTGGGACTATTTGACCAATATTTCTGTCTTGGCACGGGCCATCTTTACCACCTTTTAGCACCTTTTAGACACTATAAATTATGGTAAGGATGATTTTTTAAGTTTGTTCTATAACACACAAAATTTAATGTGAGAAATGAACGTTTATTAATCCTTGCTACATTAAGCAAAGCTGTATTATAAACCTCATCGGCAGTATCTTCACACCATCTCTAAAAACTTTTTAACTTTTTTATACGAGAGCTTTTTGAGAACTTTTTTTTTGCCTACAAGGACCACGGAACATCTGTTAAGAACCACTGATCTAGATAGAAGCTTACTTTTATTTAAATTTATTTTATTAATATTTATGTAAATTAAACAAATTTTGGTAAATTTATCGTTCAATAAAATTTGGTTTTTTACCATCTAGATACCAGGTGCTGGCTTATTACGAGTATGTAAGATAGTTCTATCTCGTTTGAATTTAAAATTGGCTACAGAAAAGGCTTTAGAAGAGCATTTAATTTAATATTTCACATGAAGTAACTGCTGTAAACTGAGCTGCGCCTTTATTAAAATTAAAAAAAGAGCTACGTGAGTCCAACAACTGAGCACAGGCCTCATCTGGTTTCTAAGAGTGTTCTGAAACTGCTTTTTTTACGTTCTGAACTATTCCGCCGTGCTGCTATAGTTCATATTGATGGATTTCACATGCCCTCAAAATATATTGTTACGAGCTTAGGGTTCGTGACAATAAAAGCTGCCGATTGAATTACCAAAATTGACACTTCAACTACCGAACACTAATTAAAACTTAAAACACACTAATAATTAACCACACTTAACACTTTAGTTCACTTTATTCGCTCCGAAGCTTCGCTTGTATCGACAATTCAATACTGCAGCTCTGGTCGCGGCCCGTAACGGCTTTATATAAGCTTTTTCCACCGAAATATCAAGAAGGTTCAAGCAAATAACGGTTCCGACCGACTAGATGTAGAAAATTCGAGTGTGGAATTATCTAGAAAGCTTAGTTCTTCTGTTCGATAATAGATGGTGCTAGTGCCATCAGCTGTGGCGCGCAACACTATTATTTCTCATAAATGCAGGTTTCTTCACGATGTCTATCCTCACCTTCAAGCACATGGAATATCAGCAATTAAAATTGGAATTAGAAAATTTATTGGTGCTGGCGGGATTGAACCCAGGTCGCGTACTGATTAATTTAATTCACCCGGGCGACGCCAGGCACGTTATCTAGTTTATTATAAAAATGTATGAACAAGTTTTTATAAATATTCAATTCAAAAACAACAAACGCAAACAAACGAATAAACTTGGCAGTAAATTATGTCCGTAACTCATATCGCCAATTTCCACAACTTTTGGTTAAGAAATTATTCCTGTATAAATCCCGCCGACATTATCTGATATACCTTTCGAGCGAACGCATAAACTAGCCTCACTTGGCCCAATTTTTCTCCTCCACGTGTTGGCAACGTTTTTGTTGTGTTCAGAACTTCAACCAACTTCATAGCTTGCGGTGGTCAGCGAAATTTCATATATAATTTTTTTTGCTATCCAACCGAAAGCAATTTTGAAGGCATACAGGCGCGACCCTATTACGTTGTTCGTTTTACTTTATCACGTCGACATTTATGTTTAATAGATATAAAGATGAGAAGCTTTTTTATAAACCAAGTGCAATGTTGTAGATAGAAACAGAATTTTATAATTATATGAGATTTAATTTTATGAGAATAAATTAAAAAAAAATATTATAAGTAGTACTTATTGAATGTTTAATTTACCACGAGTTCGATAAATACCCTTGGTATTGTTGCTGATTCTTCCCTTTCTCTGGATAGGAAAGAACTAGTAAGATCTCCATCGAGAATTAAAAAAAAACAGTTTACTATAATTCAATAACTTACTGAGATAATAATAGAAACAGGGGTCACATTGTCATCACATAACAATCACATCACAAGTTCGTTATATTAACGTGGAAATTAATTTTCTTAAATCTTAGCAATTTTTTACATATTTAACTGAGTGCAAAAAATTGATTCCTTTTATCTAAAGCAGTGAAGTTCAAAGCAAAGTTCAGTTCGGGAGAGAATAAAAAGTTAAATTAATGCTTTCCTTTTTAAGCTGACTGAAAAGATAAAATAAGGAGGTTCTCGATTGAACTGTATGTTCTTTTTTGTATGTTTAAAACGCGATATCTTTTGTTAATGAAAAACTGATTGCAATGATTAATTTTTTTATTAAATAAATTATACTTGAGGGGTGACTTCATATAAATCTGAAGATAAAATCTTGCACAAGGTGCTCGAAACATATGACCGAAGTTTTTTTTATATAATATTACTATTTAGTTTACGTTCTAGAACCTACCATGAGCTCGTGATATTTCTTAAAACAGAGTCCACTTAAAAGTGTCAAAAAATTAAAAAAAAAATGGAAAAGCCACATTCAAATATCTAAAAGAAATGAATTTGAATGTGAAATTATTTAATTCTTATTAGTTCTTTGAAGTCGGCTTTTAATATTTAATTAAAACTTAAATTTTTGAATCGTACTTTAGCGCAAAATATTGGTGCATATATACAATTAAATTGTTTAAAGTTGTATATATAAACCAACATGATTACGATTATAATAAGGTATACTATATAATAATTTCGAAATAATTAGTTTCATACCCATGCCTCGATAATCATGTAAAGTTCTACTCCACACGACGGATGAATATTCTCTGTGAATGAGGGATACTTAGTCTGAGACAGACTTCAATAATTATGTAGAATTTGTAAATAAAATTCTAGGGGTTGTTCAAGGGCAAGTTTCTTAATTTTATCACTCACTCACTCACTGATTGATCGATCATCAAAAGTCTAGGCACTTCTAGAACACTGAGGCTTCAAATTTAGAACACAATTAGTGTTTAGTGTATAAATTAAGCAAAAACTAAAACATTTTGCAGTTTCGGTCCAGTTATTTAGATACATAAACTGCATAAATAACTTTGTAATCCTATATAAAATATATAGAATTACAAAGTTACATTTGCAGTCAATAAATAGGTGTACCTGTATATGTATAATATAATGGAATAATAGGTGTAGATAGGTACGTTGTTGGTATTCAAGAAGTTGAAGATACCGAAAAGGAAAAAAGTATGACTATCTAAACAAAGAAATGAGATAATGATTTCTTATATTTACGCGAACACTACACATGATTAAAACTACTTTTACGGATTTTATCGCGTTTTTTTTTACTTTTTATTTTTAATTCCCGACGTTTCGGGCGCTTTCCAGCACCCATGGTCACGGGGGACTGAGATGACTGACGTCCCGATGTCATTGTTAAACCCGGAGTACCTTCAGCTTTTTTAATTATTGTTTATGGTCCGATCTATGCAAAATGAACTAACTCTGTCTTGAGGTCTTGCAGTGGTATGCTTGAGTTTAGTTTTAATTTTATTGATTATAGGATCCCAAGCAGGTGGTAGTACCCAGCCTCCTTCTCTATTGAAATTAGGATGTTTTTTAATTTCAATAGCCTCACGTATCATCCTTGGTAGGAATCGGTGTTCTTTCGCGAGGATTTGTGGTCTATCAAATCTGATGTAATGGTTGGGGCCGTCTAGGATATGATCACAAACTGCAGACTTCCCGGAACGTTGATGCTTCACATCAGCTATATGTTCTTTTACGCGGGTCCTAATTGATCTTTTGGTTTGTCCTATATAAGAGAGACCACATTCACAATCAAGCTTGTACACTCCTGCATCTTGTAGAGGAATATGACACTTGACGGATGGTAGGAACTGACTAATCTTCTTCGGCGGCTTGTAGAATGTTCTAATAGAAGCTCGCTTCAAGATATAGCCAATCTTGTCTGTGACACCTCTGACATATGGTAGTACAGCAGGCACACGCTCGACTGTGGCCGGCTTCACTCGGTCACTGTGACGTAGGCGCGGGACCCGAAGCTTGTTGTCGTGCAGAACTTGCTTGACGTGCTGAAGCTCGGCGGCCAGGTGTTTGCTGTCACAGATCCCTCGTGCTCTCTGTAACAAAGATTTGCCCACGGTAGCTAACTGTGAAGGATGGTGGTGAGATTCACCGTTTAAATATCGGTTTGTATGGGTCTTTTTTCTATACACAGTGTGACCAATGGTGTTATTAGGATTTCTGATGACTAACACATCTAGGAAAGGTAAGGAATTATTTGCCTCTAACTCCATAGTAAATTGAATTTTAGAGTTTATGGAATTAAGATGTTCTAAAAATGCAGTTACTTTGTCTGATGGTAAAATTGTGAAAGTATCGTCTACGTAACGCTTGTAGATCCTTGGTGTAACAGGTGCGGTAAGGAGGGCTTTCTCCTCAAAGTCTTCCATGAATATATCGGCGACAATGGGAGATACAGGTGAGCCCATCGCCACACCATCTACTTGCTTGTAAAACTCTTCCTTCCACAATAGATAGCCAGATGTAAGGCAATGTCTTAGTAATACTGCATATTCTGCTGGCATGTTATTTTCCTCTAGTTTCCTAGTTATAATTGAGATGCAGTCTTTAACAGGTAGGGATGTAAATAGAGACTGAACATCAAAACTGACCATGGTTTCATTGTCAGTAAGATGTAGGTCTTTTATCTCACTGACAAAATGGTATGAATCCTTAGTGTGTGCTCTTGTGTGTCCTCTGAGTGGTGATAATATTTTAGCTAAGTATTGAGCCAATCTGTAAGTTGGCGAATCAATCTGACTCACTATTGGACGTAAAGGAGCATTCGGTTTGTGTATCTTTGCCATAACATGCCAGCAGAATATGCAGTATTACTAAGACATTGCCTTACATCTGGCTATCTATTGTGGAAGGAAGAGTTTTACAAGCAAGTAGATGGTGTGGCGATGGGCTCACCTGTATCTCCCATTGTCGCCGATATATTCATGGAAGACTTTGAGGAGAAAGCCCTCCTTACTGCACCTGTTACACCAAGGATCTACAAGCGGTACGTAGACGATACTTTCACAATTTTACCATCAGACAAAGTAACTGCATTTTTAGAACATCTTAATTCCATAAACTCTAAAATTCAATTTACTATGGAGTTAGAGGCAAATAATTCCTTACCTTTCCTAGATGTGTTAGTCATCAGAAATCCTAATAACACCATTGGTCACACTGTGTATAGAAAAAAGACCCATACAAACCGATATTTAAACGGTGAATCTCACCACCATCCTTCACAGTTAGCTACCGTGGGCAAATCTTTGTTACAGAGAGCACGAGGGATCTGTGACAGCAAACACCTGGCCGCCGAGCTTCAGCACGTCAAGCAAGTTCTGCACGACAACAAGCTTCGGGTCCCGCGCCTACGTCACAGTGACCGAGTGAAGCCGGCCACAGTCGAGCGTGTGCCTGCTGTACTACCATATGTCAGAGGTGTCACAGACAAGATTGGCTATATCTTGAAGCGAGCTTCTATTAGAACATTCTACAAGCCGCCGAAGAAGATTAGTCAGTTCCTACCATCCGTCAAGTGTCATATTCCTCTACAAGATGCAGGAGTGTACAAGCTTGATTGTGAATGTGGTCTCTCTTATATAGGACAAACCAAAAGATCAATTAGGACCCGCGTAAAAGAACATATAGCTGATGTGAAGCATCAACGTTCCGGGAAGTCTGCAGTTTGTGATCATATCCTAGACGGCCCCAACCATTACATCAGATATGATAGACCACAAATCCTCGCGAAAGAACACCGATTCCTACCAAGGATGATACGTGAGGCTATTGAAATTAAAAAACATCCTAATTTCAATAGAGAAGGAGGCTGGGTACTACCACCTGCTTGGGATCCTATAATCAATAAAATTAAAACTAAACCCAAGCATACCACTGCAAGACCTCAAGACAGAGTTAGTTCATTTTGCATAGATCGGACCATAAACAATAATTAAAAAAGCTGAAGGTACTCCGGGTTTAACAATGACATCGGGACGTCAGTCATCTCAGTCCCCCGTGACCATGGGTGCTGGAAAGCGCCCGAAACGTCGGGAATTAAAAATAAAAAGTAAAAATAAACGCGATAAAATCCGTAAAAGTAGTTTTAATCAAAGAAATGAGATGTCATCAAAAACATAACTTGTAAAAAAACAAGACTCGCAACGTTCTTCTACCGTAAAAAGTTATGAGATCCATGTAATACCAAGTCGGTTCATTTATTTAGTCCTTACTTAAGGGTCCTTCTGTCTTATGTAATTACATAATAAGCTAACATAACAAGATCTTATTGTACATAAAAGTATATTTAATACTGATATTAAAATACATAAAAGTATTTTAATATCAGTATTAAAATACTTTTATGTTTTAAATAAATAGATTGACTTGGCGATCGCACCAAATAATCTAATTTCATATAATATATTTTACTTGTGAGAAACATTGTGTTTCATGCGATGGCCTTTTTAATATTGATATGGTCACAATAAGATATTGTTAGGTAAGCTAATTACGTGATAACTTAAGACAGAAGCACCCTTAAGTAGGGACTGAATAAATACAAACAACTTTTTACGGCAGAAGAACGTTGCGAGACTTGGTTCTTTTTACAAGTTATGTCGCTTTTTCTTTAAAACAATGTTAAATTCGGGTAAATCTCGATTCTTTCAAGAATCAAGTTTTTCGACGACCGAACAGCTATAGAGTAGTCGTTGCCAAGAAATCAGCCTAAACGCTATCTCGAGACCCACTCTCAAACCTTCGTTACTGGATAAGTTCAAACAGAGTGGGCGATTCGTTCTGTTACTTAATATCAGTGCTATACATGCGGAATATGAACACATCATGTGAAAGATTAGTACAAATTTTTCTAATGAAGCTATTAATTTCACACAAATAATATTTGGATTGCTTACCTTACCCGCACAATTTTAGTTGTAATTTGTTTTCAAAAGAACATAAACTGACTTTCATATATACACATACATACTAGCTTAAAATCACCAAATTTTTGAAATCCGTCGCAGTCGGGAAATAAGGCATTTAGCAAGTTCAATAGTTAAGTTTTAAATTTAAAAATGTAAATAAAAAATCGGTTAAAATTTTAAAATAAAAATATTTTAAAAGAAAAACTATTCCTACTTAATAGACCAATGAATTCGCAAATCAGAATTTGCAACAGACGGCTCAAATTAAGCCCGGACGCCTCATAGGCAGTACCTTGATAGAATTATTCATGACTGCTCATGGCATGCGATCGGATCCCTACTGGCGTCATCATCCTCGTTGAAATGGGTCCGTTCAAATATTCACAGATAAAGGATTTCAGTATACTTGATCTTTATGGCCTTGCATAAACAAATATTAAAAAGGAAGTTTTAATTACGTATACATTAGGTATTTTTAATGAGCGGTCCAGTATCTGTGTCATTCATTCTTTAATTAATTTCTATTCAATCAATTACAGCCTATTAAAGTCTGAGAATAGGCTTCCCCACTGTTTGCCGAATAAGGGGAATATTTTCCGTAGTTACCATGCTTGGCAGGCAGTTTGCCGACCGTATTTTTTTTTCTAGTCGTTAATGAGAAGACGCTGCAGTCTATTTTTTTATAGGAAAAGGGTGACAAGCAACCACACAGTCCATCTGATGGTAAGTATTTTCTGTGGCCCATGGACATCTACATCTATCCTCGTTTGCGAATCAAAATGAAGATGCGTTGTCAGCCTTGATGATTAAGATGGAATGCCTCTTTTCCAGTGAAAAGGGTCTCCAGTTCTCTACACTCACCATACGAAACACAACAGCATTAAGTTGCTATTTGACGCTGGTATTCTGTAAGAGCGTGGTCCTCCCCCGGTTGAGCCGACCCATCCGTGCTACAACTATACAATTAATATAGCTGCAGCATGGCTCTACCACGTACTTCCTGGCTTCTTTCCCTCTGTCGCCCCTTACGACCCCGATTCAGGGCGGTTGTTACGTTATTTGACTGAATCTGATGTAATATTGTTCTCATGAGGTTGTACCACAGTAATAATAATAAATTTTTATTCACACCTTTATAAAATTGGATACTAAACTAATAAGTTTAGTATCCAATGTTATAAAGGTGTGAATAAAACAATATTACATCAGATTCAGTCAAATAACGTAATAACATTAGAAGCTTAACAAAAGTCGTTATTTGATAATTATGTATAGTGTAGTTTCACTGAGAGGTTAACGACGTCAGCAATACTAGTATTGACTGTGTCACAGCTGCCTGCTTCTTCCAGAAAGGTAATATGAAATTATCACATGTGTGTGTGTGTGTGTGCGTGTGTGAGTGTGTGTAAGTGCATGCGTGCGTGTGTGTGTGCGTGCGTATGAGTATGTGTATGTGTACACATAGCCGCAAAATAGAAGAAGCCTCAATTTTGGATACGATTTCCAGTTTCAACGAAATTCGTTAGTAGCAACCAATCTCGGATCACTTTTCTTATCATTTAATTTTTTTACTTTTTTTTTTGACTTTTTCACTATTTTTATAGTACACTGCAAACAAAGATCATATAACAATTTGTGTATATTTCTGGAAAGACGTAATTTTTTTATTTAACTATACTGATACAGTATCCAATCAAATAGTAACTGCCAAACTTAGATGTATAATGCATTGCAAATTCAGTTTTGTCACTGAATAGAAATTTATAAATTCAATAGCGCTGCCAATAGCCTAATTTGTTTGGCTACAGATGCCAAATCCTTCGCGAGAAATTGCGAGTTTATATTAATGTTGAATTTATACGTAAATCAATACGTATCCTTGATTTTCTTATAAAAATATATGTGCAAATTATTCTGGTGGGGATGGAAAATCCAAACTGATTAACTATTCAATGCAGGATTACGTTGCAGCCTGCAACAGTGTTATAGTTACAGAACGAATGGATGAACTCAGCCGGGGAATGACTACGCTCTTGTAGACTACCAAAGTAATAGTACCATAATGTTGCTATAAATGGTGAGTGTAGGCAACTGGATACTCCTTTTACTGGTAACGAGGCATCCAAGTTGGATCTTCAGAGGTGAAAACGCATTAGATTCTTGACTGAGTATAATTGCAGTAGTCTTGAGGCCACAACTTACCATCATACCTCACTTAATAAAAAACGAATACCACCAGATATGAATACGATATCAGATTTCCAAGTGTATGTTGTAATTACAATTAATTAAAATATAATATATATATATATATATATATATATATATATATATATATATATATATATATATATATATATATATATATGTATAGAGAGAGAAGAGTTTCTTTTATTATCTTATTACAGTCTTTCAAATCGTACTGCTGGCATTGCGTCGTTAGTGGGATATTGTCCATACGCTTGGTTTGACTGGGCGCGTACGAAACCGCCCTATATCCCAAAAATCCATATAAAATAACAAAGCTTTAACATAACAACTTGGATGTTAAATAATTTAATATATATATAAATATATAATTTACTAATCCCATATAATTTTTAGGAAATATTTCATACCTACAGGTGAAAAATAGGGGATAAACATCCAAGTTGTTATGTTAAAGCTTTGTCCTTTCTTATATTTCTTAGTCCACTCAAAAGAGTAAAATAGTTTAACGTTTTGAATTTAATTCTTCGATAAGCTATATCCAAGCACCGAAGCGATATCTGAAAATTATTTAATCCTTTTTTTGTTTAAGAAATCAGCTTTGGTTTTTTTTCTAACTTTATTTCACCATTATCATTATTATATATATTTATCAAACGTTCACTCGTGATATATTTACGAGTGAACGTTTGATGCCCCAATATATTGTCTCATTTTTCCATAGTAGCCTCGCTTAGCAGACGTGTTGAATTCCGGTTTCATTATTTTCATTTGTTTTCTGAGAGATGCTGCTGTCCATGTTCTGTTTTGGTTTCTCTCTGTCGTTTTTACTTAACCCGTGGAATGACATGATGTAGGTTATATCCTTTCGCCACCACTGCACATAGTTTAACACAAATTAAGGAAATATAAAATTTTCTATGAAATTTAAACCGCGATCCAATAAGTTGTGAGCACTCTCACATTGTTTCCTTTAAAGCGCCACTTATTAATAGAGCAACCATGATTTTAAGTCATTGTGGATATAAATTCAATGCGAAAGCTTTATTCAGGAGTTAGCTTTTAATTTTGATTCTCATTCACACCTCGTAATAAACGTAAATGAAAATGTTATAGTTGTGTGTGTTTAATTATCACATATGATCTTTGAAAACATTAACATTTCAGTTACACACTAATTCCTTCAGTGTTTACTTGTATGTTTATCGTCGTAATCAATAACATGCTCAACACAGGTACTGAACACTTGTGAATCTCGTTTATTTTTTATGGGATAAGGATGGCAAACGAGTATCAAAGTACATAAACACATCAAAAGGTGATCACTAGCAAAAGCTGAAATATTTTTGAAATTTAACTTTATCAAGAAGAAAACACTTTCTTACTTCCTTTCACGTTGTATTTTTTTAAAATAGAAATACACTGTTTGAAATTAAAAAATGAAACTCTTTTTTATTTTTTAATAACAAAAAATGAATAATTGAATCCTAATGTAATTGTAACAGAAATTTGACGAAAAAAAAAATATATTGTTTCAACAAACTTATACAACAATTTATTAAAAGAAGGTTTTTATTTAATGCAATATAACTCTTCCTGGCTTGGGCACACGCCGAGTTATCCAGCATTTTTAAACAACCTTTCCCATTCTTGAATAGTGGCTTCCCTGATCTTTGGCACTGTCCGGGGAGGTGGTTAACGGTTCCAAACAGCTTGCTTAAGAGCATCCCATACGTGATCTTAGTTGTGAGGTTTAAGTCAGTCGAACCGGCAGGCCTGCCAACCTTGTGATTTCGTATTCTCGGAGAGCAGCATTGACTCGTTCAGCTTGATGTGCGGGCGCATTATCATCGATCAGTACGGATTGGTGTCCGTGATTTACAATTTGTGTGTATTATAATTTCTTCTTGTTTTTAGGTTCTATACTTAAAATACAAAATTAGAATATAAAAGAGTTAAATTGTTTTTCTATATAAAAAGAAATTCAATCCAAGATTAGCTCATTCAGAAATCTGACATAGTCAGCTTTAACGGATTTAAATTTTTTGCGACGCGAATTTAAAAGGGTCTCCAATTCTCTCAGTATACAAACACCAAAATCACCACCAAACTCCAAAATCAATTCGTGCTGCAACCAAAACATAGCTGCGTATATAATGTAATATAGCGTGACTCTACTACGATTTAAATTAATGACAGGAATAAAACTCTAAACCTTACCATGTGACTGTATATTCATTCACACGATTTACATTTACAGACACTACGGCAACAAAATAAAAAGCTAGGAATAAAAAATACGGTGCCATTTGTCTCGGCTTAGTGACAGCACAACTGGTTACACTACGAACAAAGCGTCCTTGCCAAATTTCAACCTAGCCCGATATCAAGGAGGCAGCACTCGCCACTGCGATTTATAACGAGTCCCGTTGCCAAGCCTACCTACATTCAACCTGCATTACCCCCTCCTATCGTGTTTACGGCAAATAAAAAGTATTTAAAGTTTGCCGTCTCTGAATTGCCGTCTCGATCTGTTTTATTGTCAATTTTCTGCGCGACTGCCGTAGAATTCGTAACGTTTATGTGCGATGATATTATTTGTCATATTTTAATGGAAACTATTATTATTATGTCACGTTTGGATTTTATTCTAGTACTATCTGATACCCGCTTGCTTCGTTGGGTGCACGATAATATTTTATTGAGGAACATAGCTGTAAAGTATCAAGATTGTTTTTTATAGGACTATCGTAAAATGAGTAACTATACTAAATTTCATCAAAGAGGTCGTGATGAGTTAGTCAGTGGTATTTTGCTTATATATATATATATATATATATATATATATATATATATATATATATATATAAATTGAGATTGTTATATCAATTATTTTGATTTTTCGAATATATTATGTGTGTATTTATGTTTTAAATATTTTGTTAATTGTTTTGCAATAAAGCAACGCAAAAAGAAGATTACATTCGATAAAAAATATGTTTAAGTGCTCCTAAAATGGTTAGCAGCGGAGTTCAATACTTACAAAAAAATATCTAAAATACCTAAAGAAAAAATATATTAAAAAAATCTTTGGATGTTTTTGTGTTCGGACATTTTTTATAAAGTCCAAGCTAAATACTTAACGCAATAATTCAATTTTATATATTTAAATATTTAAAAAATTAGGTTTGTATATTAAGTGATTTTTTTACTGCGATCAATTAATATGATACTATAATATAATATGCAGAATGCTTAGTTAAGAAAAATAGTTTTGTGTTAAAATATAATTAGAATATAATTTTTAATTGATACCTTTATTTCTCGGCTAAGACTAAATTTTAACATAATACTTATTTTTAATTTACGCGAAATCCACACATAAAATAAAAAAATAATTCTATTATTTTTAAAAAGCCTTAAATTTTTTTTTATTTAAAAACGCCAGTTACATTTTTAAGCCCGCTGTCATTTCTAAAAAGTCATCTGTGATTGTAATTTGTCGTAATACCACAGATTAAATAATATGGTCATACCAACGATTGGTCAGACCTCAGGTCGGATGTCATCATTCTACTTCTGTCATATATGTATTGGTTGAAGCCACATTACGAAGCCATGATAGCACTCAGAACGGCACTTATCTTAAATAGGTGATAAAGCTCGATTTCGGCGGTTCCATTGAAATTAAAGGTCGCAATTTTGAGCATTGATTTTCCATGAAGTCTACGATCTTTTCTAATATGAAGAAAATATTTCGCAATGAGGAAAGAAATAAGTGAAGGCGCCCGGGAATAGAATTCACTAGACTAGCAGATGTTATTGCTTGTAGCCTATTGACTCCTTCAAACAACTCCAAACAACAAGGTTAGAGACGTGTGGCTATCCTTGAGGGCTAACGTGAAATACCATAAAGCTTCTAATTGTACTGTACTTGTCGTCTTGTTTACTATAGTTATAATAGCCACGCGTCTGTAACCTTGTTGTTTGGAGTTGCTAACTGCTTAGTATAATAGTTAATTCTGTGCAGAGTGTACTACTGTTTAGCAAATAAAGATAAGAGGATGATATCAACCTAGATGGACTCCTAGCCATGTTTACTTCAGTTGTTTTTGTCATTGTAATATAACTATGGAAATAGATACTTTTTTATTTAATATAAATTATGAATAACACTTATTAAAGCCACTCCTATGTTTAATTTATCACTGGTACGGAAAATACCTCTGTTCTGGGAAGAAACAGCTAGAAACCAAGCGGGATATTTAAAAAGTATAGTCAACAATCAAGCAAGTCACACAATAATTAACAACACACACAAGTTAGAAATATCTTGGTAGCGATCAACTCTTTCCCAGGGGTTATTATCAATCATAATTGCTTATTTTTTACGTTTAACAGTCGTTGTTTAATAAAATTCCTGAGAGTGCAGTAAGAGGCGACAGAGGTAAGCAAATCAGGAGATGGGCAGCAGCGTATTTCTAATAACGACTTAATAAAAAAATGCGATTGCCAGCCCGCTTGCCCGACGAGGCAACTATGGAAAATATGTCTACGTTCAGCAGTGGGCCTTAATAGGCCTTACTGGTAACGGTTTGTTACAGTTGCAGCATCATTATAGTTCTACCAAGACAATGCTAGAATGAATTGCTGACCGTGTTCCTGATACTACTAACTTCTTTTTTTATAAAAAAGGGTGCAAACGAGCATACGGTTCACCTGATGTTAAGTGACTACCGCCGTCCATGAACAAGCGCAACACCATCTGCAATTCCAGATGCGTTGCCGGCCTTGAGTCTCTTTCTAGTTTTTTTTTAAATTTATTACCAATAAAAAATCTACAATTAATAATACACATTAAACACAGCGCAAACCACTAAGGTTTAGTAGCTGTGCTTGAGATTTACAGAGTGAGTATCACTTATTCTTTTAAAACTACATATATTTTTCTTTACATACATTAGTAAATTTATTGAGAGACCAAAGTTAATACATTAATTTCCTTAAATTTCTGTGTTTGTAAACGTATTTACTACCAACATGCAATATAAAAGCAAAATTAAGTTACACATTTTATCTACGGCGCATTGTCTGGAATAGCAAGTATGCACTGTCGAACATTCGATAAACTTGTGTCAAAGTTAGGCCAGAGTTAGGCTAGGTGAGCAAATGTGTCAAAGGAATTTCCAAGTTGGTTTGAGTTTGGGGAAAGACTTGCATGCATCATCACAGCGTCATGTCTATCTTTTATAACTATAAGTGGATAGATATTGTCAGGTATGTAAAAGTTGTATATTTAATTATACTGTATACTGTATGTGTAAAGGGGTTAGGAAATAGTCGACATGAAGCAAACACTTTTCACGAACGCAATGCAAATGAGCATATGGTTCACTTGGAATAGCCGCAAGGTGGACCATATGCTCCTTTAGATTTTACTTATAAAACTACTAATTACTTACTTACTACTACTTAAAACACAAACGACCAAATCACGAAATTATCCAAATTAAGAAAAAAATACAAATATTTTACTGGGAAGAAACATTTTTGTACTTTTGATATTGTATTTATTTATTTCAACTATTTATTCTACTATCTAATAGTGTAATCTTTTATTGTTGCCCTTATAGCTATTCGAACTGCTTCTGGTCTCCTTGGCATACTGCTAATCAAGTAATCAATTAGAAGTTGAGAGATTGTGTTCCATTCTTCCCGTAATGCGTTTTTAAGATCTGTCAGATTATGAATATTACGAAATAATTACATAAAAACAAATGAAATTCGAAAAACTCATTCCGAAACATTTTTCAAATAGCATTTATCAATGTTTTTGGCCAGCACGCACGATAATTACAACAGTAGATAGTAAATCTTTTTTATGCGTTCCTCTAAATTTGTGCTTACAAATATGCCAATTGTGTTTGTAATAATTTTTGTAACACGAGGCTTTCTGCAATTCTTATCAAGTTTTCCCTTCACGTTTTAATATATACTCGTAGATAACTCTCATATGGACCATAAGCTTTTACTGTAAGGAAATTATATTAAAAAGAACTTTCGCCTAGTGGAGCTTACGTTAATAGATATAACCTACCGGTCCTACACATTACAGCTTAATTTTTCATTGTTTACTTTATTGTTGTTCGATAACCATTACAGCCTATACAAATATTTCTGAACATTTCCCTCCCTCACAGGCTGCCTCATATTTTCAAATCCCAGAATACGGGTAACAAACACTGAGTCCACTTGACGGTAAGTGGATGCTGTGGCCCACACATCTATATCTAACATCGGTTAAGAATCAAAATGCAAGTACTTTGTTAACCTTGAGGACTTTGATGGAATGCATCGTTTGCAGTGAAAAGGGTCTGCGTTTCTCTACACGGATCATACGCAACACGGTAGTATTGATGCTACTATTTTACGCTGGTATTCTGTGAGAGTGTGGTCCTTACCCGGTCGAGCCGACCATTCGTGTTACGACTACAATATTATACCTCAAGCTCTACCAGGCTCATAGGGGGGATATTTGCCATAGTTCGGATCGGGACATCCATGGGATAATAGATATTCTTACACCGGTACTACACGTAGAATATGTTACAGTATAAAAGTTAAAAAATTATTCACGGAAACATAATTAGATATTTGACCCTAGTCCATAGTTACACTTTTAGAAACCTTTAAAACAAATATTTGTATTAAATATTGTAAGAGAGTATAGTGTGATAATACTGTAGTTGTTGTAGTACGCCGTGTAGTGGCGGTTAAGAATATCCACTACCCCATATCTTCCCGTGGGTGTCGTAAGAGGCGACAGAGGGAGACAGGCAGGAGATGGGCAGCAGCATCTTCCTGATGACAACTGTGACGTAATAAAAAACTGCGGTTGCCAACCCGCTCGCCAAGCGTGGCAACTACGGCAAATACCCCCCAATGAACAAATACACAAAAAGACGGCCCCCAGTCCCCGGCGGCCCCGCTATTCCTGGCTACGGTGGCGACCATGGTAACGGCGGGGCAGGGGGTGCTAAGAATCTCCGGTGGAGGTTCGGTTGCCACCTACGACGACTCGACCTGGCAACATATAACGCACGCACCCTGAGGACTGACGAGAAGATACTGGAGCTGGAAGAAGAGGTAGACAAGTTGCGCTGGCATATTATTGGATTATCCGAGGTCCGAAGAGAGGGGGAGGACACGGCAATCCTCGAGTCCGGCAACTTGTTCTATCACCGGGAGGGCGACCATCTGTCCCAAGGAGGTGTCGGATTTATCGTCCACAAGTCTCTCGTCAACAACGTTGTAAAGATTGGGAGTGTGTCGACGAGGGTCGCGTACCTGATACTCAGAATCACCAAACGGTATTCGCTGAAGGTCATTCAGGTTTACGCACCAACCTCGGCACACCCCGATGAGGAGGTGGAGGAAATGTATGAGGATATTTCCAGAGCCATACATTCCTCCAAAACCCACTACACGGTGTTGATGGGAGACTTCAACGCAAAACTAGGCACAAGAGAAAGCGGTGAGCTGAAGGTAGGGAAATTTGGAGTAGGGCAACGGAACCGAAGGGGCCAGCAGCTGGCCGACTTTATGGAGAGAGAGGGACTCTTTATGATGAACTCTTTCTTCCAGAAGCGGCCCCACAGGAAGTGGACCTGGTCGAGCCCCGACGGTTCGACAAAAAATGAGATTGACTTCATTATGACGACCAGACGCCAACTGTTCAGTGATGTCTCAGTGATCGCAAGGGTGAAAACTGGCAGCGATCACCGAATGGTTAGAGGCACACTGAACCTAAACGTTAAGTTGGAGAGGTCTCGTCTAATGAAGTCAACGCTCCGTCCCCCTCGTGCTCTAATCCAGAATCCCGAAACCTTTCAGCTCGAGTTACGTAACCGCTTCCAGTGCCTAGAAGATTGCAATGCAGTGGACGATATGAACGACAAGCTCGTGGAAACTGTCCATGCGGTCGGAGCTAAGTTCTGCAAGACCCGCCGCAGAAGAACACAAAAACTCTCCGATCACACTCTTAATCTCATGGCTGTTAGACGGGAGATGAGGCTGCAATCGTCAACAGATTTGACAGCATACAGGCAACTGAACAGACAGATCTCCAAATGCATGCGGCGAGACTTACGCAACTTTAATACTTCTCGTATTAAAGAAGCGATCGAGCGGAACCAGGGCTCCAAAGTCTTTGCCAGAGATCTGTCTGCCAGAAAGAGCCAACTGTCAAAGCTGAAGACTGAGTGTGGCAACATCGTTTCCGGGACACCTGAGATTTTGAGTGAGATTGAGAGGTTCTATGGGCAGCTGTACACATCATCGTTGGAGCCACACGCAAGTGTGAGTAACGATCCAAGAGCAAGTCTTATCCGACACTATTCCGATGATATCCCGGACGTCAGTCTAAGCGAGATTAGAATGGCTCTCCAGCACCTTAAAAACGGCAGGGCCCCAGGCGAGGATGGAATTACAGCGGAGCTTCTGAAAGCGGGTGGAACACCGGTACTTGTAGTCCTTCAGAGGCTCTTCAATTCCGTCCTCCATGGTGGCACTACTCCAGAGGCGTGGAGCAGAAGTGCGGTGGTCTTGTTCTTTAAGAAAGGCGACAACGCTCTCTTAAAGAACTACAGACCGATTTCCCTTCTGAGCCGCGTCTACGTGCTGTTTTCGAGAGTCATTACGAATCGTCTCGCACGCAGACTTGACGACTTCCAGCCTCCCGAACAAGCCGGTTTCCGAAAAGGCTTCAGTACCATAGACCACATACATACCCTGCGGCAGATTGTACAGAAGACTGAAGAGTACAATCTGCCACTTTGCCTGGCGTATGTGGACTATGAGAAAGCCTTTGATTCCGTCGAAATTTGGGCGGTGCTACAGTCCCTTCAGCGGTGCCAAGTTGACTGTCGGTATATCGAAGTGCTGAAGTGTTTGTACAGTAGGGCTACGATGGCTATCCGAGTACAGAACCAGAGCTCGAAACCTATCCAACTGCAGAGAGGTGTAAGACAGGGTGACGTTATATCCCCGAAACTCTTCACCGCTGCATTGGAAGACGTTTTCAAGCTACTGGACTGGAAAGGATACGGTATTGACATCAATGGCGAGTACATCACTCACCTTCGATTTGCCGACGATATAGTCCTTATGGCAGAATCGCTGGAGGACTTAAGCACTATGCTCAATGACCTCAATAGTGCCTCCCAACGGATAGGTCTTAAGATGAACATGGACAAAACAAAGATCATGTTCAATGTCCATGTCACACCTATGCCGGTAGTTGTTGGGAGCACTATGCTCGAAGTTGTTGACGAGTACGTTTACCTGGGACAAATAGTCCGACTAGGTAAGTCCAACTTCGACCGAGAGGTCAATCGACGGATTCAACTCGGCTGGGCAGCGTTCGGGAAATTACGACATATCTTTTCGTCAGGTATACCTCAATCTCTAAAAACTAGATTGTACAACCAGTGCGTGTTGCCAGTGATGACTTATGGATCTGAGACGTGGTCCTTCACTGCTGGCCGTATGAGGACGCTTAAGGTCGCTCAGCGAGCTATGGAGAGGGCTATGCTCGGAGTTTCTCTGCGTGATAGACTCAGAAATGAGGATATCCGCAGTAAAACCAGAGTGACCGACATAGCCCAACGGATTAGTAAGCTGAAGTGGCAATGGGCCGGCCATATAGCTCGAAGAACCGATAACCGATGGGGAAGAAAGGTTCTCGAGTGGCAGCCTCGTACCGGTAGGCGTAGTGTAGGGCGACCCCCCACTAGATGGAGTGACGACCTGGTAAGACATGCAGGAAGTCGATGGATGCAGGTGGCTCAGGACCGTGCTTTGTGGCATTACTTGGGGGAGGCCTATGTTCAGCAGTGGACTTGTGAAAGGCTGTAATGATGATGATGATGATGACTGTAGTTTTTATATTTAAAGAAGCTTGCTAGGCAGACGTTGTTGAGTCCTTTTTGACGACTCTTTGTCATGTCCTATTGAAAATCCTTAAATTCGCAAAAAAAACACGTAATTTATATATATTAAGATTACCATTTTCTTGCATATTTGTTGGCAGCCGCAGTTTTTTATTTGTTCGTTGTTATTAAGAAGATGCTGCTGCATATCGCCAGGTTTGTTTACTTCTGTTACCTCTTACAGCACCCGCAGGACCTCTTCCAGAATTCTTACACTGCCACTATACGTTAAATGTGTGTCGTGGTCAATTGTCACGGTGTGCTGTTTTAAATGTCGTAAACGCCTAATACCAAAAAACATGTAATAAATAACTTCGTTAATAAGAACTATAATAAAGTTTCTTTTTCTTGTAAGGGTTATAACAACATTGTGTTAGTATTTTCATTCCTTAGTTCTACACGCTAGGTTTAAGCAGCTTTAAGTACTAAAGTAAATTTATGATTAAACCGGTTTAGACTGAAAACAAACGGAAAATAAACATGCAGTAAGCAGAATTTAAGTCTTATAATTCTAGAGTTTAATTCTTAAGCTTTTAAGCTGATTAGATGAGATTGGATCGCGTAAATCTCGTTTTAAATGACGTCAATCGTATTTAAAATCGTAGCAGTTAACCTATAGATGACGTCATTCTGACGCCGTGTCGGCGCCACACGCATTTCTCGACGCTACAAAGAAGAGCGGCGCCTGCCATACAAACAATAACCACCATGCATAAACTCTCTCTCGTCTGCCAATCACCCCTTTTGCACCTTGTGAAAAAGGGACGAGGGGCGCGCGGTAGGTCATACTACATTGATCGTGTTTACAAGCTATTCCCTCGGCGACTCTTCAATACAATGAAGCTTGAGTCGAGTATAGCGCAAAGAGGTGTGCGGCGAAAACGTAGAATGAAGTATACCAGCACTTTTATGTCAAGGGTGTGAATGGGATAAGGGCAAGAGTGTACTCTTGTTTATGAAAAAGTCGCATATTTATGCACAGGCACTTAAACAAAAATTATGATTATATTTTTTTAAATACGATTAAATTAGCTTTTATTGTCTATGTCGTTAATTTAAAATTGGTATCTGTGTTATTATAAAATCCTAAGACACATATTCTAAGTCATATATTCAATAGGTAGTCGGTTTTCTTATCCACCTATGAGTTCTGGATAGATACCACCCTGTTATTGTACCTATTTCTATCGCCAAATGGAGTTTCTGCCCCGAGAGTATAGTGAACCAGTATATTTACAGACTTTGAGGCATTCCATCTAGTGTTCAGAGATGATAACGCGCTGTGACTTGCTTTGTCAAAAGTTGACTGTAGACACTTACCATCAGATGGACTGTTAGTTTATTTGTCACTTCGTTTTATAAAATAATCATAAGAATCAAATCTTGGAATCAGCAACATGTCAAATCAATCAATAACCAATGTTTCAGCGGGTTTAACAGTTTACGTCACGTCGTCTTTCTTCGCGAACATTTCCCCGGAGAAAGGAAAACTGTGAGGTGGCGCGTATGCTTATTTAAATAAGTTTATGAATCATAACATGGTGAATATACTAATAGTATCACAGAAATCTAAATAATAAGACAGTTTATAACAAATTTATATTTAGATTTCTGTGAATAGTATTTACAAAGAGAACATTTGATGAATGATGGATCAGAATACATACTCCAACGGATTGTGTTGCGCAATTTATATTTTTTATAACGGAACTAGAACATAGAAACATGTGTGTGATGAAATAGAGATATATTGGTAAATTATTGCGTGTAGCTAAATTGTAAACATTGTATCCGAAACACATAAATAAGCTATCTGAAGCTACGCTTGATTCCGCTTTTCCATCATCTCTCTAATTGTAAGGAAAATTTGGCTTAATCGTCACGCTTGGCAGATTGACATTCGCATTACCAGACGTTTGGTACTTATTACAGCCTGCTCTTAGTATTTTACGTCTAGTTTAAACGATATGATTATATTGCAATCTATCGTAATCTATAGAACCCTACATCACCACCAGACTTCATTTTTTTTACAAACATAAAAATATAATTAGTTTACCACGTGCTTGGCGGTGAAGGAAAACATCGTAACTAAACACTGCACCGTGACCTGCATGTCTGAGAAATAAGAAAAAAATATCTCGAAGATATGTGAAGTTCGCCAACACGCATTGGGGAAGCGCGGCGGACAATTACTTGCCCTAAAACCCTCTCAGAAATGAGCGGAGGCCTGTGCCCAGGAGTGGGACGTATATAGGCTAATATATAATAACTTAACCAGTTTATAAGTTAACATTTAATTAAGAAATATTAGTATATACTTTTGAAACTATACATTTTAAGGCAAATAAAGTCAGTAAAAACTGTCAACAAACGTCGAAAATGTTGTTGTATTATACTTTTTTTGTAGAGTAAGGGTGACAAACGAGCACACAGTCCACCTGATGGTAAGTGGATGCTGTGGCCCATAGAAATCTACATTTTTATCCTCGATTGAAAATCAAACCAGTGTCACCTCTGAGGACTCAGATGGAATGCCTCTTTTCCAGTAAAAAAGGGTCTCCGGTTCTCTACACGAAACACGGCAGTATTAAGCTGAAATTTTCTGCTTTTATTCTGTGAGAGCGTGGTCCTTCCCAGGTCGAGCCGGCCTATTCGTGCTACAACCACAATATACCTGCAGCGTGGCTCTACCACGTAATAAATAATGTCTCATACAGCATCTCCTCCATTTAGTCGTTTTGAATACTTTTGTTTATTAAAATATGGTATACTGTCTTTGTTTATTAAAATGAAACTCAAACGTATCAACGCTTTATAGTCTAATATGTTAGACTATAATAAGTGGATTCCAAAAAACTGCTCAGGCATTATAACTTATTTGAGCAAAAATCCCTTAGCCTAAAAGATATACCGTTTTAATACAAAATGTGTAGAAAACGTTCTATATTAACATTCTATTCAAACAACGATAACTCCACGTCCCAGCTAACATATTCAATCTTTTCGTGATTCTAAAAAATAAATCCGTTGGAGCGTACATACATTATCGGACTTCTATTTAGAATCTTGTTGCAATACGTGCCGCGCTATCGTAGTTGATAGTAACCATCATAGATCAAGTGACAAGCGAATTTAAGAACAGCTTGGTTATAATATACGAGTATACGTATACTGCGAAATACAATTTTGATTGCAAAAACACCTTTGCGTATTAACACATTCGTCGTGCTACACCAGGCGAACGATGACCTTCTTCCATATTGAGGAGCACCTTAAAGCGTATTTTTGTAAATAAGAGTGGCAAACGTCCATACAGTACACTTGATGTTAAGTGAATACCATGGTCTATAGACATTTTTATCTCCGAATAAGAATCAAAATGAAAATGCGTTTTGTCACCTCTGAAGACTAAGATGGAAGGTCCCGTTTCCAGTAAAAACAGTCTCTGGTTCTCTACAATTACCATATGACTCACATACACAGCAGCATTAGCTGCTATATTACACTGTTGTTCTGTGAGAGGGTTGGCCTACTTCGATCGAGCTGACTCATTTGTGCTACAACTATAATATAGCTGCAGCCATATTAAACCATAATATTGCTCTATCACATAAAAAACAATCTTAACGAGTATATATAAATATATTCTTTGAAGAGATCGAGCTGACCCTTAAGTTCCAACTTCAAAATGGGAAACATCAAGGTGAAGACGGATATTTTAAAGAAGGAGGTGAATCTATACTCGGAATAGATGTGTCGTGCAGTGATGATCACGCTTTACTATCATTATCACAATCCCCGTCATAAGTGCACTGTTGAGCCGCTTGCATCTATCGACTACCTGCGTGTTTTATCATCACTCCGTCTAGAGGGTCACAAAACACTGCGCTTGCCAGTTTGAGGTCGCCACTCGTAAACAATTATTTCTTATTGGAAGACCATGTTTTGGCAAATATAATGTGTGACGCCTTCTTGAATTGGTGGAGTAACATTCTGCCGAATATAGAACCTATATTCTTCGAACTAGCTGAAGTCGAAGATTGGGCCAAGTAGCTCGTCTTGAGCTTACGAAGACCGTATCAAGCACACTTTTGAGGAGCAGTTTCTTCAAGGTACGATTATGAAATGTTACTTGTGTTGGATACATCATATTTTGTGCGTTGCATCGTATTGTGTTTTATGGCAAGGTTACTTTTTGACGTGAAGGAGAAAATACTCATCTTTTACATATTTTTTTTGCGCCCGAAGCAAATATGGGCAACCATCCGGAAAGCGGGGGAGGGAGGTGGGGAATGTTCATAGGATACCACGCAGCCGGCTGCGTGGTTGTGTGGAGACTTTTACCCACTAAACCCTACCTTTAAGGATTGGCTTACTGATCTGACGAGAGATCTCTAAGCCGTATACGAACGCGATCCTCCTTGGCAGAAAGGAGGGCGCAAGCGGCGAAAAGCCGCTTAGAAGTGTTCCTAACTAAGGCAGATTAAGGGATGTGTTATGTAGGCTCGGTCTGAGCCACCAGGAGGCAGTTCAGGTCAGCCGAAAGCTTGTTGGGGGGGGGGGGGGGGTCCGAGAGAGAGTTTCTCGGTCTGCGCATACTATAGCGAGTGTAGAGAGGGGCTCCATAGGCAGCTGTCTCGCGAATGAGATGATTTGGGTGGGACTCTGGGGCTTTGAAAAATCTCTCAGAGAGTGATTTAAGGAACTGCTGGATTGTTGGGATCTCTAAGTCTCGGTGTAGATCAGCATTACGGACATAATAAGGCGAGTTAGTGGCCCTAAGACAGAATAGATTTTAAACTATTTGTAGTTCATTTATAACTTTGGGTTTAGCATGTGCGAAAATGGGGGCCGCGTAGGTCATAACAGGTCGTATACAGACCTTATATAGGGTTCGCTTGTTGCGGAGGGACATTTTAGTGTGTCTGCCCAACATGCTGTTGAGCCTACCCATGTAAAATCGCGCGGTGTGAGTTACCTTCTTGATATGGGGCTCGAAAGTAAGCCTTGCATCAAGGGTGACGCCTAAATATTCGGCTTTTTTTGCCATGGGACAGGGGTTCCTAACATCCTGATTGCTGGAGTGGCGGTGAGACGGCGTCGTTTATATTCGAAACAAATGGCGGAGCTCTTCTCCGGATTTACGTCGATACGCTATTTTTGGAACCAAGCTCCTAAGTCGTTAACTGACTTTTGGATCTTGTTCCGAATCTGTGGCAGTGGGTTTCCTTTAGAGTAAAGGGCTGTGTCATCTGCGAAGAGGGCTTGTTTAACACCATTCGACGGGATAGAGATGTCGTTGGTGAATAGTATATATAGGAGGGGGGCAAGCACAGAGCCTTGAGGGACACCAGCTTTGATTTGACGAGTAGAGGATAGCGTGCCTTCATGTCTAAAACGAAAGGTACGATCCTTCGAATAGGAGGCTACAAGGCGGACGAGGCGGTCAGGGAGGCCTAAGTCGTACAATTTGTAGATAAGGCCCCCATGCCAGACTCTGTCGAATGCCTTGGCAATGTCGAAAAAGACCGCGATGGTCTTTTGACGACGAGGATAAAAACCGCTGAGGATATATTCCACTATGCGGTGAACTTGCTGGGGGCCTGAGTGTTTGGCTCGAAATCCGAATTGTTGAGGGATGACAAGAGGGTCGCCGTCTGTAGAAATCAAATGGCGCCTCATGCGCACGAGAACAACTCGTTCGAAGAGTTTGCCCATGACCTTGAGGAGGCTGATGGGACGATGATTGGAGGGGAGGTTGTAAGGTTTGCCTGGCTTGGGAATGCCAATGACAATTGCCTCTTTCCAAGAGGTGGAAAAATAGCTGAATTCGAAGCAGGCGTTGAAGATTATGGCCAATAAGACGATTACCTGCTCCGGAAAGTGTTTCAGGGCTAGGTTGGAGATGCCATCCGCGCCCGGTGCTTTTTTGGGCTTAAGAGTTCTTAATGTATAAGTAAGAATAAGTCCTTTGATGGTAGATGAAATCTCATCTTTGGACACAGTGATAGGGTCAAAGGCGGTGGGGGGCGAGTTCCGGCGACGGACTTCGTCCTCCACTAGTTGGATATGTAGGGGGTCAGTGGGTTTTGAGCTGGGAGAGCATTGAGCGGCTACGCTGTCGGCGAAGCACTCAGCTTTTTCTTCGTCCTCGAAGGCAATAGAGCCGTCGGGACGAGATAGAGGGGGAGTATGCGTGATAGCGTCTATCCGGAGGGCTCTCGCCATCTGTTAGTACGCTGTGTGAGAGGGGGAGATTTTTTCCATGAGATTGCTCCTTTCGAGGTCTCTGAAATCTTTGAGGCGGTAACGGAGTTTGCATTGAAGGCGGTGGACCGCGAGTCTACACTCGGGAGCGGGATAGCGTGCGGCTCTACGGAGGGCAGCTTTTTTACTTTGAGCAGGTTGCTAATATCTAGGGGAAGACTAGTTTTAGCAACCGGGACAACCTTGTCATTCTCTTTAAGAGAGGATGTTATAAGAGAGGTGAGGTTTTCGGCCGCGGTGTGTATTTTCCCCGTACTGTCGAGAACGTCAGAAGAGAGGGTTATGGGAGGATTCGGAAAGTCCATAGCCGAGGCTAGAGACTTCTTGAAGCCCTTCCAGTTGGTGTAGGTTTTGGAAGTGGGAGTTAGAGGTGGCTGATGGCCAAGAAGGAGGGATACAGGACGGTGGTCGGATCCTAGATCATCGAGAGACTCGATTGCTCTAAGGTTGAGGGAGACTACTTTAACTAGAGCAAAGTCTAGCACGTCAGGAGCGTAGTTAACGTTGTTGGGATAGTTGGTGACAGCGAGGGGGCTGTAGACAGGTAGTTCGGGAGACTGAGTAATATCGAGCAGCACCCTGCCACTACTAGTAGTAGTGCGGCAGGTCCATTCAGTATGCTTGGAGTTAAAATCTCAAAACATAATGACGGAGTCGCCTAGTGCAAGGAAGGCCTCGAAATCACTCTTCACGGGGAGGGTTCCGCTAGGGATATAGCAAGAGGCTATAATGATAGACTGGTGTCCCAGTCACGGCTTAGTCATAGTCATAGTGGCTTCAATACTGGTAAGCGTCGGAGTGGGGATGTGGGAGCAATGAAGGGACTTTTTGTAATAAATGGCAGCACCGCCGCCTTTGCGGTCAGGTCTGTCATTACGAAGAAGTGAATAACTTTTGATAGAGAGGCCTTTAGAGACCTTAGGGCTGAGGTGGGTCTCCTGAAGAAGGAGGAGGTCGGCTTCGCGAGCTCAAAGAAAGAGCCTAAGCTCTGGGAGGTTATTTCGCAAACCGCGGATATTGAACGAAACAAGCGACAAACCCTTTGGTTTGATACGACCGCGCGATATCGCAATATTGCGCGGTCGTATCAAACCAAAGGGTCTGTCGCTAAAAAAAAAACACTATGCTGGAGCCCTCTGCTCTGCGGGAGCATAGGGCTCCGGCATAGTGTTTTTTTTAGCTTTTACAACGACCTTAGTAGATCGATGTGCTTAGCAAGAGCAAGGAGACGGTCCTGAGGGGACTGAGCAGCGCGCAGTTTACGCGCAAGGATAGAGATTTCCCTATATTGATCTTACTCATAGTGCTAGACACTAGGGTTAGATCATCTACTATAGGGTCTGCCTGTTTTTGTGGGGCGACAGAGGGCCGCGGGATATTTGTTGCCTTTGGGAACCATGGGTTTATTGGGAGCGGCGCAGGCTGGGAGAGCGGAAGGCTCATAAGGGGCCGAGGAGGGCCCTGAGGTGGCCGATAGGGGCCTTGAGGGTACCGATAGATGCCCTGTGTGGTCTGAGATGAGCCCTGAGGGGGTTGTGGTAGGGGCAGACCCTGGCGAGGCATGCGGCTTCCAAGAGCCGGGAAAGTTCGGTCATTGACCTGAGGTGGAGCTTTGTAGCTCAGAAGTAGGCGAGGAGTGCGAGGGCAGCCTCTAAAATTGGCCGGGTGGCTTGTTTGTCCGCATAGGACACATGCGGGTGGGGATTCGGCATTTTTGGGCCGAGGACACTCTTTCGAGTGATGGGGTTCTAGGCACTTAACGCACCTGGGTGGGGCTGAGCAGTTGGCTGCCGCGTGCCCATAAAGTTGGCAGCGGTGGCACTACGTTGGGTAACCGCGCTGGTGTGGGGCTTTGACCCTTACACGCGACAGGCCGCAGACAGTGCGTAACTCACGGAAGATGGCCTTCGCCTCCGGCACGTTTGAGAGTACGAGTAGGGCGAGGTTGAACCTCTCGCCCCCGCTGCTGTGCATCTTGTGCATAGCCTCGACATTGAAGCCCTGGGACTTTAAATCATCTAAGATGTCCTCGTTTGCGAGTTCGTGAGGAACTCCGCGGAGGACTGCTTTTATTTTTTTTTTCGGTACGTGTGATAGGACACGCGCTCGGCCGTGAAGTGACGAGTGATGTTCCGGAAATCATCTATAGACGCCGGCATGATTTTGATGACCTCGCCGACATTGGTGGCTTGGTCATATTTGAAACCCTTTTCGTAGAGGGCATTTGATAGTGTGGTGAATTTCGCCTTGTCTCTGAGAAAGACAGGGGGCGGGACTTAGTTTTTAGCCAATTTGGGAGCGCAGTGGGTTGCTGGCTTGGCGGTAGTGTCTTGCGACTGAGAGGGGGCAGCGTTTGGAGCTGCGGAGTTAGGGGCAACGATGGAAGCTGCGGAGGTTGAGGCAGTGGCTAGGAGGGTGCGTGGGCGGCGGCGACGGCCGCCGGGGCGGGGGGAGTGCGGGAAGTTGCGGCGCGCTTCGGGCCGTGCTTGGATTTCACTAGCGTGAATTGGGCTGAATCGGTGACCGTTCCTTCGGAGTCGGATGACTCCGAAGAGCCGGTGGAGCTGTGGGCGGTCCTCTTCCGGGAGGAGGGCGAGAGGTTGCACT
This sequence comes from Parnassius smintheus behrii, assembly GCA_036936625.1. Classification (NCBI taxonomy): domain Eukaryota; kingdom Metazoa; phylum Arthropoda; class Insecta; order Lepidoptera; family Papilionidae; genus Parnassius; species Parnassius smintheus. The sequence goes on along the minus strand of JAUPFT010000008.1, from coordinate 49,512,912 downwards.
ACCGCACGGGGACGGAGTGCGGACTGTATGCACTACCACTTGGGAGCGGTGCGCAAACGGAACTCTTTTCATATTGTATGCGTATCTATTTTATAATGGGATTTTTAAGTTGTTGATACATAATATTAAAAAAAAACTATCATAGAGAAAAATTAAAACTAAAAATTTATATCGGCATACAGTTCTACTCTCCGTGGTATCGTGCCAAGAACGCTGGCCGCGTTTCCTCTCAGAATAGTTATACTTAGCCTTTGAGCGAGAAAAGACTTAGCCCTCTTATCACCGGCAGCGACGAACAGTCATGGATACATTTCCTTTAGGAACTTCACTGCACGTGAACCTCACGGACCGATAGTCTCTACAGCAAATGCAACAAATATGTAGTCATGTTTCAAAGACTCATATTTGCACAATTTACTTAATTCAGCTACCACTGATGCCACCCTGATTCCAAAAGAGGTACCGCCTAAGTGTCTACGGAAGTAGAATCCTGTATTAGGGCTTTACCTCTCTCTCAAGGGACCAAAGTCATACGGTTTGGTCTCTTGACATCGTCTTCAAATATTCTAAAAGTTTCTAAAACCAAGGCAACATTTATAGAGACAAGAGCCCTTCACATAACGTCATAATATTTACATTTCTCGAAGAATTTCGAACACTATTCTAATGCAGAGTAATTCGTGTGATGCAATAATATATTCGTGGTGTAGTGGCGTAAATAAGAGGAAGGAAGGGAGGTGACAGAGGAATATGAAACAGAAAACGGGCAGCAGCAGGTGGTTTCGAGTCAAAACTTGCGTTACCATCCATACCATCTGGTGAGGACTTAGTGACGTCAAGAAAAGTGCCTACTCCTTTTAAAAGGCCGGCAACGCATCTGCAATTCTCCTGGTGTTGCAGTTGTTCATGGGCGACGGTAATCACTTACCATCAGGAGAGCCGTATGTTCGTTTGCTCCCTCTGCTATATAAAAAGGCATCTTCCTGATAACAACTCAAAATAATAAAAAAACTGCGGTTGCCAACCCCTGCCAAGCGTGGCAAGTATGGTAAATATCCCACTATGAGGCAATCTATAGGAATGACCTATGTTCATCAGTAGACTTTATAGGCTATAATGGATGAATCAATAAGATATTTGTATTTAATAAAATAATAGACATCAGGTGCAATTGCGACTTGGTAATCTTGCAAATTATGCAAGTTTATTCACGCAATGCAAAATCCAATGGTGGGTAACGTTTTTCTGATTTATTAGTCGTAGCACCTTTTACCTCGTTTTTGAATACCGGCGTAAAGTAGCAGCTTAATATTGCCGTGTTTCGTATGGTGAGTGCAGAAAACCGGAGACCCTTTTTACTGCAAACGAGGCATTCCATCGTAGTCCTCAGGTGTGATAACGCATTTGGATTTTGATTCTTAATCGAGGATAGCTGTAGGTGTCTATGGACCGCAGAATCCACTTACCATCATGTGGACTGCGGGTTTTTTGTCGACTGTGTTTCACGGTAATTTATATTAAACATTTACAAAACTATAAAACGCTTATTTCTTTTAATTTGGATTTTAGAGTATAATAAAGTAGTTGTAGTTAACAAGTATGTATTATTGAATAAAACTGTATTAACGGATTTTATCGCGTTTAATTAACTATTTTAACCTATTTTTAATTTACGACATTTCGAGTGCTTTCAACACCCATGGTCACGTGGAGGAATGAGATATTTGCGTCCCAATGTCATAGTTAGCTCGGCTACCTTCAGTTTTTGAATATTTGCTCATGGGCGCTCGTTCTGCGTAGATCGGAACAAAAATTAATATTCATAAACTGAGAATATCTCAGTCCCCCTCGTGACCATGGGTGCAGTAAATCACCCGAAACGTCGGGAATTAAAAATAAGTTAAAATAGTTTATTAAACGCGATCAAATCCGTAAATATAGTTTTATTCAATGTGTAGTGTTCGCGTAAATTTAATAAATCAATATATAAAATCATTAGGTATGCATTATTTTAGATGGTAGGACTCCTTCCTGCCTCGGGGTCCATCGGGGTAGGTTCTAACCTCTTACCTTATCTTCCGGCAAATGGAAGTGCTTGTTTTGCTCTCTGAAGGGAGAGAGTCAGCACAATTATAGGCTGTGAAGTATTCCATCTTAATCCTCAGAATGGACTGCAGCAGCCACTTACCGGGTGGATTGTAATTTCGTGTATCACCACAGTTTAAAAAAAAGTTCTTAGTTATTGTACGTTGTAAAGCCACGCTGCAGCTATATTACGGTTGTAGCATGAATGGGTCGGCTCGACCGGGGAACGACCACGCTCTCACAGAATACCAGCGTAAAATAGCAGTTTAATACTGCTGTGTTTCATATGCTGAGTGTAGAAATCCGTAAACCGTTTTTTACTGGAAACGAGGCATTCCATCTTTGTCCTCAGGGGTGACAGCGTATCTGCGTTTTGATTCTTAATCGAAGATAAATAAAGATGTCTACGTGCCACAGCGTGCACGAACATCAGGTGTACCGTGTGTCTAGATTAAAAAAAGATTAAAATAAATTTTATCGCTCTCACTTGTGCTTTGGTCGACTTCGATACATGTATCGAGGAGATTGGCCGGGGACGTATTCAATTTCGCACCGTGCCCTATCTGCTAGCTCTATTAGCCAACTTTGATGCCAATACATTCCGCCAGCACTGTACAGTTTGTTTGAATAAGAACTCTATTGAAATGCGCGACTTGTATAATAAAGATATGTTTTACTTTGTTTAATGCACTACTTTAAATTATTGATTTTTCACAAACTTTTGATAGCTTCATGTGAATCTATATTTATGTACATATTGTATATATCTATGTAACCGAAATTTTTTATGTAATTTTCAGCAACTTTTAGACAGTCGATCAACTTGAAAATTTGTACTCGTATCAAGGACCAATGACAATACAATAATTTGATAACTTTATCCTGGTATCCTCATCAAGATCACCAGGATAAAATAAAATAATCACAGCTCATCATCAATAAGCTTTGTTTAAGTTTTTTAAGGTATTAAATTATTTCATATAAAAATTCACAGAGTTACTAAGAATTAAGATAAAAACAAAAATTGTTTCTCGTTAAAGAACACAATGTTGGTTTTAGTTGACATTGAAAGCAAGTAATTGTAACTTCATATTCGTTACTCTAATAGCTAAGTTACAGGACCTCTTTTCATTATCATCGTTATGATTATTACATTCCAACATAACTCCACTGCTGGAGATAGGCCTATCCCAAGGCATGCTACAGAATACAGTTCTAAGCCTCATGTCTTTATTGACTTCCTGCATTTTTACCACTCGTCACGCCATGTAGTGCGAACCAGAAAAAAATAAAGCCTCCCCGGCTTTACTTCCCCCATTGGTACGTGCTTGTCACTCGCTTTCTTCCCTATATAGGTTTTTGGAGCTATAGCTAGCTAACTCGTTGAGTTAGGTGGCTAATTATTCGATGTGTCGTATTCTTCTGAACGCTGCCCAGACGAGATGGATCCATCGATTGACCTCTTGCTCGAATTCGGATGTACCTGATCGACAATTTGTCTTCGAGCTTTCTCCCAATGATGGCATAGGTGAGACATGGGTGTTACACGTGACTTATCCATATTTATCTTAAGACGTATCCGTTGCGAAACACTATTGATATAATTGAGCACAGTGCTGTCCCTATAGCAATTCTGTCATAACAACTATAATACTTATGTGGTTGACAAATCGAATGTGAGTGATGTATTTGCCGTTGATATTAATACCGTATACATACCAGTCCAGTAGCTTAAAAAAGGCTTCCAATGCAGAGGCGAAGAGTTTCAGAAATATACATCTTTATGCAGTTGGATAGGTTTAGAAAACTCTTCGTCTCTTATGTATAAATATTTAGAAATTCTTGCTGTCAGACAATGATCGGAATGATGAAATTTAGTCTAGGTGTAGCCATGCAGTAAAACAATAATAATATTACAATGTATTTACATATTACAATGTATTTAATGTATTTTTATTTTTTAGGCTCGTCAAGCCCACTCGGAGTAGTTTCCGTGGGTAGGCCCTTCACCTCGGGCCAGCCATGTGGACTCCTCTTAGTTCACCACTGGTAACCAAGCGACGGCTGCTAGCTGCTGCTGCTGCTAGCTGGGGTGTTCGGGGGAAACTTAACCTAACCTAACCAAAATATTTGGTGTAAAATGTTGATGAGTTGTAAATTCAGTGACTGAGTTTTTGTTGCTCAAAACAGACGCTTATCATACGTTATTTTTAGGGTTCCGTAGTCAACTAGGAACCCTTATAGTTTCGCCATGTCTGTCTGTTCGTCTGTCCGTCCTCGCTTAATCTCTGTGACCGTTAGCACTAGAAAGCTGAAATTTGGTACCAATATGTGTATCAATCACGCCGACAAAGTGGTAAAATAAAAATTGGAAATAAATGTTTTATTAGGCTAGCCCCCCTATATAGAAAGTGGGAAGTGATTTTTTTTTTAATTTCAACCCTAACGTGTGATATATTGTTGGAAAGATATTTAAAAATGAATAGGGGTTTACTAAAATCATTTTTTGATAATGTCAATAATTTCGGAAATAATCGCTCCAAAAGTAAAAAATAATGTGTCCCCCCCCCTCTAACTTTTGAACCATAAGCTTAAAAATTATGAAAAAAAAAATCTGAAAAGTAGAACTTTATAAGGACTTTCTAGGAAAATTATTTTGAACTGGGATGGAAACAACAGTACCCACTACCGGGAGCAGTTGCAGGAGCGCGGAGCGCTGCTGGAGCGCGAACATAATGGATACCCACCTTAAAACTCATAAGTGGGAACACTTATTGTGACGGACGGAAAACTACGGAACCTAACACTGAGCGTGGCCCGACACGCTCTTGGCCAGTTTTTGAAAATTGATTACATTTACCAAATGTAAGGTGTAATATTACTTACGGTACCAACACTGCGTTATGTATTGCAAGGCGTGCACTTTTCACCACGCCTTATTATATTACACCTACACCTACACCTCTCAAAAGGTGTAATATTAACCGGTAAAATTAAATTATTCATTACTTTTACCTTCAATCTTAGTAATTATTAATGATTTTCAATTAATCACACTTACCAAAACATATACATAAGTATATATAATTAGCTACTAAAAAAATAAATATATTCAATAAATTTAAGATATGTGCATATTTATACGTTTTTAATAAAAATAAAAAATATTTAAAACTAGCTGGAAATGCAGATGTTATTCTGTCCTTTCGGGTTGGTTGCGTGAAAAATTTAATTTTTACAAACGTACACTTTTCTATAGATTCCTTAAACGCTATACACAGACATAATGACAGTAAAAAAAAGGAAAAACATAACCCTTTTTTAATTTTGCGTAAGCGGATGAAAATTGCTTCACGGTCTTTACATAATACATACAAAATTTCATAAAAATTCGTCCAGTAGTCTTTGCGTGAATCATGAACACACTTTTTTACAGTTTGTAAATGTTTGTTATATGTATAGATAATAGGATTTAATTCATTGCAGCCTATCAGAAATTCACTACGGAATATGTGCCTTCGCCATATGTTACTTATTTCTGGTGAAAGTTGCCACGGTTGGCAGAGGAGTTAGTTAGCGGCGTGTTTAATTATTTTTATGTGATTATATGGAAGATCTTGCAGTCCATCTCCTGCTTCGGCTTCCGACACCCACGGTATCATATAAGATAGTGAATTATCTTACGCTACTTTTTTATAGGATAGGGTAACAAACTAGCACACAGTACAACTGATGGTAAGTGGTTGCTACGGCCCATAGACATCTACATCTATCCTCGATTATAAATCAAAATGCAGAATCGTTGTCAGCCGTGAGGACTAAGATGGAATGCTTTGTTTCCAGTAAAAAGGGTCTCCGGTTCTCTACACTCACCATACGAAACACAGCAGCATTAAGCTACTATTTTGCGCTGGTATTCTGTGAGAGCGTGGTCCTTCCCCGGTCAAGACGACCCATTCGTGCTACAACTATACTACTACTATAACTGCAGCTATACCACGTATAAAAAGTATTTCATATTTCTTATATATTCCTAGTAAATGCATTAAGTGCTCTCACAAATATGTACTAGCACATTATCTATAAAAAGTTTCGAACATTTACATAAACTGTAAGTTCTTATAGTATTTTGTTGCTGAAAACGACGAAGAAAGAATTGCTCTTGCAAATTTGTTAGTTCCAAAGTACGCTTTCCTTACGTGTCTTCCTTTTGCAGTGATAGCAGTTCGTCGCTTAAAGCGTCTCCGATCTCCTTACCCAACTGCATCTAATTCTTTTATAGACCGTCTTACCCGATACACTCGAAGTTTACTCTTTTGCAAAACAAAACTTGTGTAAAACTTCCTTGGCGTATGCCTCATTTGGCGCTGGGCGAGTTTCCGACTCCATTTAAATAGTTAGACGCTGATGTGTACGAGTATACAGAACTTGGTTATTTATTGCCTCTTTAAGTAAATTTGAAGTTTTTTCTCTTTAACGGAAGACATTAGGGGCCATTAAACCAATCTATGCCTTATTTTCGAAAGATAACGCAAAATATTTTAATACAAAAAAGTAAAGTGGTCTTTAAGAAAACCTATTACTTCATTTCATCCAGTGGGTGTCGTATGAGGTGATAGAGATAAATAAACCAAGAGATGAGCAGCAGCGTCTATTAAAAACAACTAAATAACGTTATAGAGCCATGCTGCCACTATATTATTGTTGTACCACGAATGGATCGGCCCGACCTGGGAAGAACTACGCTCTCACAGAATACCTTAATGCTTATGTGTTTCATACGGTGCATATAGAGAAACGCAGACCCTTTTAACTGCAAACGGTGCATATCGTATAAGTCCTCAGAGGTGACAAAGCATGTAATAGATGTCTATGGGCCACAGCATCCACTTACCATCAGGTGGACTGTGTGTTATTTTGTTACTCGTATTCTATAAAAAATAATCAATGGCAGTTGCAGAGCGGTGCGGTGTTGGCGTCGGTGACAGTGTCGCGCTGAAGCGCTAAGCCCCCGCAGCTTGAGCTTACTTCATCGTGTAAAACTAGCTTAACTAGGATGAAATGCCTCTACATTTCATCACACGAAATTTTGAGCACACATCATTATTGAGCTGCTATTCTCAGATAGTTGAATTGAGTGCTGAAGAGTCACGCTGATCGCACGTTCCAATGAGTGCTGACGAAACGAGTCGTTATATTTACACCGGGCGTGTTATTGTTAAAGTTCGATTGAGAAATGCAAGAATAGTGTCTTAAAGATATTGTTGGTGCACTCTGTTTGAAGATCTGCTTTATAAAATGAAAAACTCAATAGGTAAAGATAGGTAGGTAGGTGGTGATCAGTGCTAGACTGAAATAGCGTAAGGACTACCCACTTATACTTTAAAAATACAAATATTTATTAATGTATTTTATATGTACGAAAGTATAATATGTTTACAGGTCGACTGGTAGAAAATGCTTTAAGGCATAAAGTCCGCTCTCATATATGTACATTTTGGTGCTACAAAGTTCAAATAAATAAATATTATATTCCAACCTTAATTTAAAAAATATCTCAGTACGTAAAATTAAAATATTCTGACCTGTTTTTATCGAATTTCAAGTCGACTGGATCAGTTAATATTCTTACTGTTCAATTTCTGTGTGCTTTTTGTATAAATATATATGTTTTGTTTCAACAGAGAACTAGACGTTTTTTATCGAAGTAAATATATATGACAAACAAGCAAACAGTAAATGCTGTGACCCATAGATAATCTAGATGTTTAAGGCTGAAACTGTGATGATTTGATATGACTACTGTGATTATATTAGAAATACACCTGATCAAATATAGCTTTGAAAGAGATAGCAAAGCCGGACGTTTTGCTGTATTAAATAACACGAGCAAAATTATAATATTAATTGACAACTAAGGGATCTATCAGACAGAAGGCGTTCAAGCGTTCAAGCGTTCCGCGTTTGCGTTCTGCGTTCATTGTGTTGTATTACGTTACAAAGACATACCCAGACAGCAGGCGTTCTGACCGCGTCGGTCAACCAAAACATGGCGTTTGTGATTCGTGAACAACTGAATGCTCAAACGCAAAACGCGAACGCGGAACTCTTGAACGCGTGACCGCTTCCTCTCTGATAGAACCCTCAGTGAGAGGTTTTGATAACGCTAGAGTCAAGAACGCTTTATTTGTCAATCACAACTAATTGCCACGAGCAATGAATACAAAATGCCTTTTGCGTGATAAAAAAACACTCGTTTTTATACTGTTTAAAGCAACTTAACGTATGCTACTTCATCCTGCTGGAAACTTCTTAGTTGCCTGAATAATATTTTAAAAGTTAAAGTTATAGCTTTCGTACGTCTCACTGCTCGGCTCAGGCCTACTCTCATTTCTGATAGGGTTTTAGGGCAAGAGAGTGTCCGCCGCGGTGCCATATGTGTGTTGGCGAACTTAACATGTTTTCGAAATATTTAATTTTCTTATTTCTCAGACATGCAGGTTTCTTCAGGGTGTTTTCTTTCACCGCCTAGCACGTTGTAAATCTAACTTCATTGGTGTTGGTGCGGATCAAGCTCGAGTTGCTCGCGTACTGTCACGTTTACAGTGAGTGCTAATCTGAACTGTTTAAACTGGATTTTCCACGTCTCAAAACAAAAATAATATTAGTGTTAAAACTCCTCGACATGCATTAATTATGAGCTTTGATTAAGATCATCAAAGCTCATGAGAATACTGGACTTAAGTCATGAAATTATTGTATTGTCATTGGTTCTCAATACGTCCGCAAATTTTCGAATTATTTAGACTTCTCTTAGAGGAAAGCTAAATTAAAAACTTTCCTTACTTTTATAAAACAAACATTGACTATAAATACGTACGTACAAACGTAAATAAAAACGAGCGAATGAAGTAGTAGGTTTAAATCTATAAACGTAAATACACAATAACCACTATGCTAGTTAGTAACTAAATTATGAATTGAGAGAGGTGAGGCAACTGCGTCTTTACACTAAAGGAAATTTTCTAAATTAAAATTTAGAGAACCTCCGCTTGAAATATATTTCAGTCACTTGTACGCTATTCACAGAGCAGTAAATTTTAAGCTTTTATGGTTGTGCTACAGACGTTAAGAAGTGTGGCTCCGCATCTTGGATGGATTGGTTTCTACGTGAAGTAATTTGGACCTTTTACCGTTTTAATTATTTTGAACACGTAGGAAACGTTGCAGATTTATTACCGTAGTTCATGACAGGGGTGTTTTTCTTACAAGGTGCAGTATAACATTTTTTAATAAATGACGTGTTACTTAAAGAAAATACTATTTTGTTGAATGTAGTATATTGAATGTATATATATTATACATGTCATAAACACATTTGGAAAATCTGTCTGTATTCATGACGGCATAGTACTGTAGCTTCCTGATTAATGTTTCATTGTGAACACAGTTGAAGGCTTTGGAAAAGTCACAAAATATACACAAAGTATCCTCTGAATTCTCCTACGTACAAAAATATATTTAATAAGCTCAACTCCAGTGTCAGTTTTCGAGCGATCCCTTAATAAACCACATTGATTTTTATAGAGCAATTTAGTTATACTAAAAAAACTTAACATCTGATCTAAACTTATTTTTCCAAAAAATTTAATAAATGTTGGTAGTACAGATATTAGTCTTAAATTAGCTGGATGTACTACCGGGTTTAAATTAAGACAGGACCTTACTATGTTTCATTAAATCAAGAAACACACTAGATTGAGCGCTTGTATTAAAAATAGTGGCTAGATAATGTACTAATATATCTATTACAGATGCGATAAATTTAACGGAAATCCCCCATAAGTCTGCCGTTTTCTTAATATCAATAGTTTTAAAATATTTAACGATATATTTTGGTAACACTTTATGGCATTCAAAAGTATTTAAACAAGTATTTACATTTTGTTTAAGAAGTGATTTGGCGACAAAAGGAGAAGAATTGAATGATTTTGTCGTCAAAAAGAGAATATCAGTAAAATGTTTCATAATTGAAAATTCGAGTTGGGTGGTTTGATCTTGCCTATTATTTATATTCCAAGTCATTTTAATTTTATTGGATTAATTTTGTTGCTTCAATATAAAGCCTTAGTTGTGAAGCACACTTTTTTAAATATTTCAGTTTAAATTAATGAAATATTTATGCTTTTACATATTCTCTGAACATAAGACTATGATCATATGTTCTTTCATTATAAAGCTCGTATAACCTTCGTCTATTTTTACAAATTCCTACTGTCGCCCATTCATCAAATGACAGAATTTTTTGATTTCTGGAGTAAACTAAATATGTGATTTTTATGGCACTTTCCATAGTCACTTCTTACAATACCGGCAAGAAGAAATGGAATGTGGAATTCTCTATTGGTTTTACACAGTTAACACAATATATTGTTAATTTTAAATAAATGACTACTAATCTCTAAAGCCAATATCTCGTACCGGATTTAGTTCGATCAGTAATATACAAGTGTGTGAGCATTCTGTTGCGACACAAACCCTATCAATTACGGCACAGCTCAATAAATCGTGGCTTTGTGTGGAAACAAACCGCCGCCTCCATCGTTAACTGGTCAGCCGTGATCTATGATTGCGGTGGACATGTTTGTATAAAGCCAATTAGAGATAACGTATTCTTAATTGTTTGTACTGTATCGCAACACCAAATGACTAAGTGTGCAGAGTACCTCATCACAGAGTCGTAGTTCCTGGGCCGAAATCGTAGTCAACTTTTGTGTGGGTTTCAAAAATACAAATTCGTTCTTTTTTATACGGATGAGATGTAATGGTGCAAAAAATACAACACAAATTCGGTTGAAAATCGAGTTATAATATGTGTGGGCTGATCATATATTATAACGACATATATCAACAGACAAATAGTGTAAAAGAAGTGTTCTCGAGTGGCAGTTGCAGCTTAAGTATAAGGCATCCCCTCAATATTGAATGTGGGAAGAGCTGTAGAGATAATAATCTTATAATATAGCAAAATAAGTTTTAATGTTTATACTATTCATCATTTAAAAAGTTACATTCTCCAGACTGAGTCAAGGCGGGAAATCTCGACGTAGACTGGCCATCTGCGCAGGACAGGATTATAGTGCCCGAGTGTATGCGCAAACGCAGGTGCTCTCTCTTTTTCCTCACTCTCATAGTCCGGTGAGAGATTAAGCGTTACCAACGGCTTTACGTGCTTTTTGAGGTATGTGTATTAAACATCATCAACAACCTAACTCGAGGCTCCTACTGAGAATTTTTTGAGAGAAAAACCATTGAATAAAACTATTATTTACGGATTTTATCGCGTTTAATTACTTTAATTTATTTTTATTATTATCCCAACGTTTCGGGTGCTTTACAGCGCCCATGGTCACGGGGAGGAGTGAGATGTTTGACGTCCCAATGTCATAGTTAGTCCGGCTACCTTCAGTTTTTTAATATAAATTTTTGGTCCGATGAAAAACCACATAAATGTTTCTGGATTGACCCGGGATTTGATCCTTAAGGGAGTTAGTTTTCTATAAACTATGTCTTTGCACCAATATGATCATTTAGAGCATCTGGATGCTTGGTGATCCACCGCTAGGAGTTTTCTTTCTCGCACGACTTCTTCGTGGAATCGATTACCAACAAGTATTTTACGGGATCGATTAGAATTACATTTGCTGGCAGTGCACATTTAATTCGCCTGTTGTTGCAGTTATTCAGGTGAGCCGCATCCTCGTTCGACACCTCTTCTATAAAAAACTTTTTCTTTAATATATTTTTTGTTTTTCCATATCATAAACTACGGACTTCCATTTGGCACAGAGACACACCTATCTTGCTCATTTCATATCCATATATGTATGCATATATGCTCGTCCTAGTTATTTATTTTTGAATAATGTGAACGGTAACCATACGTAAATATCATAGAAAAATAATATATTTCAAGTAAGAATGGTTCATTTTGCCACAGTGAGCACTCTCTAAAATCAAATCTCATCTTTTTCGAATCTAAGCTTGTTTATGAATATTAATATATCTTGCTTTGGCAATTCTCACTGTCTCCTCTAATGATATCCACAGGACGACAGGATGAGGTGATGTTTTCTCTTTCACCGCCACTACACGGTAATATTGCATGGGTTAAGCGCAAAGCGCGTAGGTATGTTCTATTAGCGCCTATCTAAAAAATTAGGAATCCAACGATTTGTCGCAGAAATCGTATCTTACAATCATATTAAACGTAGAAATGATATAAAAACACATTGTCGGACAGATAAATGATTGTTGAACTTGTAAATTTCTTTTTAAATCGATTAATTGACATTAAAAAGTGGTTTTAGTGGCTTATAGTGTAGATTTATCAAGGCCGCATGGAAGGGTAAACACGATAAACTTTTAAAATATGAATTGCTAAAGTCAATCTATTTTTTATTCTCTTCATCTATCATGTGGGAAGTCATGGAATGTAAATGGCAATTAAATTTTGTGTTGTTTGGTTATAATAATTTTTTTCGGCTGAGAAATTCTGAGTTTTCGGTATCTTGAGCAGCCTTGTTATAATATATTTTACTAAATACACGTTGACTCATTCGTCATTCCGGGCTCGGCCACCGTCGTGCGTGGATCAGTGTATCGTTTGTTTACAGCGGCTTGTGATAAAAAATATCAATCGCTGTAGAAATATAAAATATTCCAAAACCAAATTTAATACATATTTAACCAAGGTAAGATATTATCCTTATTATATTATGTAACGATTAATTTGTAAAATATATTAGGATAAAAATACGAGTATATCATCATCATTCTCACAGCCTATCAAATGCCGCTGCTGAACATAGACTACTTCCATATAGATTGCCTCATTCAGGATATTTGCTATAGTTGCAACGGTTAGCAGGCGAGATGTAAACTTCAATAGTTTATTATTTTAAGTTACTATCAGGAAGATGCTGCTTCTCATCTCCTTTTTTTATTTCCCTCTGTCATCTCTATGAAACACATGGAATGATTAATGGTAATGGATCCTTTTACACTGTCTGTACACGGCGGTAAAAATTGCGTAATAAAAATTTATGCAGAAATTGTATGAGTAAGAGTAGGTGAGTATGTAATAATACAAATAACGATAAATAATTCTGCGCGTGATCGGTAAATTATGGTTACCCGAGTAACAGATAAGTCACAATATTGAAGTACTGAATAGACATAATTTGTATTGAGTTAGTGATGATTTTGAATAGTTATACCGTTGTAAATCAATATCAAATGATAATTTTCTAATATTTAAAAAAATAGGTTTTGTTTTTAGTACTAAGCTCTAGATGTTGTTATTATTTTAAATAGGTACTCATTATTTAGTGTACTTTTATCTTCGTCTATCGTCTACATAAAACCTAAGATATTCATCTTTTCGGTTGTCGAATGGAGGATCGATACAAGTATCGACAACTAATAATTTGCGAAAGACCTAAGACTAGGTGTATCTTTTCCTGTAATAGTCTCAATCAATATTCGCGTTTTCATTGAGTATCGTCAAAATTTTTGTATAACATTCATATTTGATTTGTGCAAATATGATCATGTTTCTTGTTTTCGTAATAAGTTTAAGTGGCTTCCTATTCGTCTTCGTCGAATTGCTCATATTCTGTTACTTCTATACAATGTTCTCTTTAATACTTCCCATCCTTCTTATCTTAAGGATCACTTTGAAGTCCTCCACTATTCCCATTCAAATGTTTCGAGATCATCACAAAAAATTTACATTACAATGCCTGCCTATAGTAGCAAGTTTGTGGACAGGTCGTTTAATATCCTAGCAGTTCGTCTATGGAATGCCCTAAGTCTGTCAACAAGACGCGCCCAGTATTTATCTGTTTTTCAGAAACTTTTACACAATCACTATCTTAATCTTTAAGTTCGTGCTATTTATGTATGTATATTCGTATTTATTTGTTATTTATATCTATATATTATATGCATATATTTATAAATAGTGTTTATGCATCACCGAACCACACAATTTACTGATTTTTGCGATGCTGTCCTTTCAAAGGTTGTCTGGAAGAAATCGCTTTTAGCGATAAGATCGCCCGTTGTGACACAATTTATATTTCTTCTTTCGTTTATGTGCCGATTTGGTGTACAATAAAGAATTATCTATCTATCTATCTATCTATCTATCTATCTATCTATCTATCTATCTATCTATCTATCTATCTGTCAACAACAATGATAATCTTTATATCTATACATATAAATAAAATTGAAGTATCTGTTTGCAACGTCAAAATAAGTTTTGTGAGAACAATGTACCGAGGGTTATACAGTTACCCTTAACCTAGGAGGGAGGTTAACCTAGGAGGTTATTTGCATGCCATTGAGACATTTAACCATTTTTAAAATTCTTCGCTGTCTGTCCGGACATCTCTTCAGAATGGTTGAACTGGATAGTAATTAAACATCACGAACAGATACTGAGCAATGTCGGAAGTGATTTAGGCTATATTTTACCGAAAAACTTGAAGATTTGTTTGAAAAAAGATAGAAAAAATGGTCTTTGATTATCTCAAATATAAATAACGTCATATTAATATTTTCTACCCAGGCGAAGCCAGGGTACATCGCTAGTTATTACATGTACTCATAATTTTGCATACATTTTCGTTATTTATAATTATGTGTTTTATAGCATTTTGCACTATACCAACGTTAGTAGCAATAAACCACGCATATTCTTCGTTGAATTCACAAAATTGCTATTAGATTATTTCACCTCCACCTTCCCATTGTGCAGTGAAAATATCGCAAACTGCCGAGAATCTGGTTTCACGAATTGTTTGTGAGCACAAAGGGGCCTCTTTCGTAATCTATTTGATTCCATTTCTCTTTGTGGTGGCTCGAAATTCGACGCTAATGAAAAATACGCACGCCTTGGAATTCGGGCATCGATCCCCGCCGACGCATCTTCGATGTTACGTGACTTAAGCTCACCTGAGCTGTTTACGAGTATGCGAACCTTATACCAAAAAATATTAAAGTTATATTTATATGACATCGTCATCATCAGTAGTATGTATATCATATCATCAGTTTATATTTACATTATCGTCGAAATATAATACGATAATGTAAATATAAACTGATATTAAGGCATCGTTAATTTTGTGATTAAACGTGTAGTGGTGTTTTTTATAGAAAAAGGGTGATAAACTAGCGCACAGTCCACCTGATGGTAAGTGGATGCAGTGACCCATAGGCATCTACATTTCAAAAATGTCACTCACCCTTGAGTTCTAAGATGGAATACCTCGTTTCCAGTAAAAATGATCTGTGGGTAACAACCCATATAAAACACAACAGCATGAATCTGGTATTTTACTCTGATATTTTGTGAGAACGTGTTCCTACCCCTTTTTACTGGAAACGAGGCATTCCATCTTAGACTTCAGGGGTGACAACGCATCTGCATTTATAAATATAGATGTTTTAAGTACAGATGGAAAGGACTACGCTCTCACACAATACCACCGTCAAATATCTCAATGTCACTGTGTTTCGAAAAGTGTTGAAAACTAAAGGCCCTTTTTACTGGAAACGAGGCATTCCATCTTAGTCGTCGGAGGTAATAATGTGTCTGCAATTCGATTCTTAATTGAGGATAAATGTAGATGTCTATAGACCGCAGCATCCACTAACCAAGAGGAGGATTGTGTGCTCGTTTGTCACCCGTATGCCCAAGGGCATATACTTATTCTGCTTTAGGGATCGTGGTCATCAGGGGCATTGACTATCGCCCCTTCCACGTTTTTTCGAGTAATTGACTTGGGTATTTTTGTTGGACAGCCAACGAGATATTTTACGCTTAATTAAAAAAAATATCGTTTGGAGAAGCCGTATTTAACAGAGAAAGCCAAAATAATCTAAAAAATTCTTGTGGGTTTTACACAACGGCATGATAACCCACATAACTTAAGTATTTCTTCAGTGCCTTAGAATATTGGAACAATTTATGCGAGGACCTTCGTAATTTAGCAGACCCCACAAATTGAACCTATGAAGGTGTCAGCTTAGATCGTTTCCTGAATTTCGATGTCGAAAATAGCTTTAATAATATCGTGGGTCTGTCTACTTACCTCATTTCTTTTAAAGAGATACAATATAAGTTGATAGAATTTCATGTAGACAATTTAGAAATTTAATATAGAATACCATACCGTATCTCATTAGATTATACTGTTAAATAACACATAAAACACTAGGCAGAAATACTACTTTTCGGCTTAGGAGTCGGTCTGGACAGGTAGCAACATTTTTATCATATTTCTGACGAAATATAGTATTACCGACACTTTAGTGTACCGGTTTGAAGGGTAAAGAGAGTCAGTCTAATTTTCAGTACAATTTATTACCACCAGGTAGACTGTAAGTTTGTTTGTCACATCTGTTTTACTTAACAAACAATATAATTCAGATATGTAAGTTGTTTGTAGAACTTGTTCCTTGGCAAACGGCGCGATTGCGATATCTTCTTTTCTTCTTTTTCAGCTCGCAAGAGCCCCCTGTTGGACATGCGACTCTAGTGTTATATGAAGGATTTTTTACCTTTATAAGCCAGTGATTGACCACAATCATGATTTGCCTTTATGGTCACTCTAGGCAGGCGAATGTACAATTGCAATACTATATGTATGTACGTATGTTATGTCTAGTTATTAATATTTTATTATTTATTTGTCTTCGACAGAAGAGGTCTGTGTCTGGAAACCCTTACGGCTGATGAAGAAGAAAAATAAGAAGTATAGATTAATCTCATGTTGGTCTCATACGTCTCATGTTTTTTTACAATTTTTCATCTAAACATGAAAATATTTCATCATTTAATTTTTAGGATAAACACTTCGGAATAATTATTTGGTATATTGAAGTTCTGAAGTGTTTGTACAGTAAGAATATGATGGCTATCCGAGTACTGAACCAGAGTACGAAACCTATACAACTGCAGAGTGGTGAAATCAGGGCGATCCCCGCAACTCTTCACCGCTGTATTAGAAACGTATTCAAAGTACTGGACTGGAAAGGATATAGTATAAACATCAATGGCGAATAAATCACTCACCTTAAAGGAGACGGGAGAATTTGGGCCTAACCATTACACAAATGAAATAATTATCAATATTTTTTTTACAGTTTTTTTGTAGTTAATAATGAAATATTAAGCGGCTTTATCATAGCAAAAGAAAATAAATATTAAATAAAAATAATACTGATTTACGTTCTTTTCATTTTTAAACAATGCTGCCGGATGAAATAGGTTAGTTAATCGATTTTGATACAAAAATAGAAAAAAAAGAATAAAAAGTAGTTCAGTATTTTCTTCTTTATGTAAGTTTAAGAAAATTATTATTTAAATAATGGTTTCCTCGTGACTTCAATGTTTCAAAAAAGTCGTAAAAAATAAATTGACCGAATAGATTAATAAATCGATTTTACAATCGATTATCCATGTTGTATACAGGCCACAAAGCGAAAATGTCAACGTCAGTTCAAAAACTCAAGCGTCAATTAAATCGTTTGTTACATAGATTACTGTATATCATAGATTACTGTATATCTGTATATATACGTTTGTTACGTTTGTTTGGCTCTGAGCTCACGGTGGTAGTGAATATTTTCTGTTGTTTTTGTGTGCAGTAATAATATTCTGATCTTTAACGACTCTGCCTACGTATAAAGGATTTTGACGGTTTCTTTTCTGATTTTACAAGAATACATATGCAAAATGATAACTTAAATGATTTTCCCCAGCTCACATATAGTGATTTAATAGAAATATCTTTAGGTATTTATCAAATGAAGTAGGCTAGGTCCCATTATGTGGAACACATACAAGATGGGAGATACGAAATAGAAGTGTGTCGAGAAACGGTCAGCAACCTACTAAGAGAACTGTCAATATCCAACCATTCTAGCTGGCTATTAAGTGGTCGAATAAAATCGAGACATAATTAAGCTCAAAAACATATTTTACATATATTTTAGTTGACAGTTCGCTTAATGGTGGAGGGACCATCAAACAGTATTATTTTAATTGCTTGGTAGGAAAATGAACTGTAGGTTGCTGTTGTTATGTAATGTCCATAATATGCACAGAGTACATTTATGGTACCTAAGCTGAGCAAGCGTCAGGAGAATTTGATACCGCATGCACCGTTTTTAGACGATATTTTATTTGTTTATGATGAAGTGGACGATTAATAAGTCAATAAAAGAGAAAGTGTTTTTAATTCATACTCCCTCAGCTTTTTTATAATTATTTCAAACCTGTAGAATTTAGTTGGACGGCGGCGTCTGAATCCTCTATGTGTGAATGTCCTACAACTACAATACATAAAATTACGTTATAGTCTAGTTTACAATAAAGTCTAATAAATATTTTCTTAAAGTGTAATGTGAGAGCTTGGTGTAAGTATTACATTGTAAGCGTAACGTAAGCAATAACATTGTTTTTATACAAATCAATTACATCCTATATTTTTTTTCTACCGTGAAGCAGTCGTAAATATTTTAGTTTTTTTGAAATGGTATTGGTATATAAATAAAATAATGCAGTAATCGTTACTGTAACATCAGGCTCACCTTTCTATGAACTTTCGCCCGTCTCCTTTACCGACGATATATTTCTTATGGCAGAATCGCTGGAACACGTAAGCACTATGCTCAATAGCCTCAACAGAGCGTTTCCACGGAAAGGTCCTAAAAAAACTAAACATGCACAAAACAAAGATCATGTGTAATATCCATGTCACACCTATGCCGGTATTTGTTGAGAGTACTAAGCTCGAAATTGTGGACGAGTGTTTATACGTGGTAGAGCCATGCTGCAGTTATATTAGAAGTATAGTTGTAGCACGAATGGGTCGGCTCGACCGGGAAAGGACCACGCTCTCACAGAATACCAGCGTGAAATAGCAGCTTAATGCTTAATGGAAACGAGGCATTCCGTCTTAGTCCTCACGGGTGACAACATACTTGCATTTTGATTCGTAATCGCGGATAGATGCAGATGTCTATGGGCCACAGCAACCACTTACCATCAGGTGGACTGTATGCTCGTTTGTTACCCAATCCTATAAAAAAGAGTATGTTTATATAGGAAAAATAAACCAACTAGAGAAGTGCAACTTCAACCGAGAGATCAATCGACTGATTCAACTCGGCTGGGCAGCGTTCGGGAGATTATAACACATTTCATCATTAGGTATACCTCAAAACTAAAAAATAAGACTGAACAACCAGTGCATGTTGCCAGTGATAACTTATGGATCTGAGACGTGGTCCTTCACAGTTGTTGCTTGTATGAGGAAGCCTAAGGTCGCTCAGCGAGCTATGGAGGGGGTCATACCTGGGGTTTTTTTGCGTGATAAATGTAGAAATGACGATATCCGCAGATGAACCAGAATACGCATATATATAAGCTATGTTGGTACAGCCCTACGGATTAGTAAGCTGAAATGGCAATAGGTCCGCCATATAACTTGAAGAATAGATAACCGATAGGTAAGAAAGGTTCTCGAGTAGCCTCATACCGGTAGGCGGAAATAAGGGCGACCCCCCATTAGATGAAGTGACGACCTGTTAAAGTATGAAGTACGTCGATGGATGCAGGTGGGTCAGGACCATTCTTTTTGGCATTCCTTGGGAGAGGCCTACACTCAGCAGTGGACTTGTGAAGGGTCGTAATGATGATGATGAACAACGACTTACTCGTATCACAGCTGCTTGCTGCTCCTTGAACTATTCAGAAATTAAAGATATGACGCTATTTGTGTAAGAACCGATTAGCAGATTGGTGCTATGGTTAAGAAATTTTATGTTTTTTTAAGGCATCATATTGGCTATAAAATACATCTATCCACTCAAAAATGGATAGTGGAGTAGTGGACTAGTGCTTAAACTTGTAACGGCTTAGTACGTTAGAGTCAGTCACTCAGAACCGCCCGGGGACCTTCCTTACAGTTTCTCTCGGGAACTTTTTGAAAAAAATTTCTTCTTCAAAAAGTTCCCAATATTCTTCTTTAAAATTGCATTTTTAAAAATCTTCTCGGAATCTTTACTTATACATCTATATACAACTTACACAATATTAAGGATAAAAACAATTGGAAACATAGATATTCCATTAGTAAAAATTTAAAAGTAATTTATAATAGAATTTATATATGCTAAGGGCTGTAAGAGAGATTACTTTTTCTTAGTTTAAAATATATTAAGAATAAGATTTTTGCTAGAAATCATAAAGGGTTTTACATACTTAACTAAAATAGCCGATTTAAATTACCTAAATCCTCTTTAAAATGAGTGGTGTTAAAGATGCAAGTTCCGAAATGCTTATCACCGATACTGCCAAGAGTGGCCAATAATTATATTATTTTACATAAAAAGCTGTTCAGGTATTTCAAGATCAATATAATCATTTATTGTGATTTTTTCATTCATTTATATATTACAGCCTAATAAAGCCTACTTATGAACACAGATTTTCTCCATATATTGCCACATTGAGGAGTTATTTGTCGTCGAGTACGTCGTTTTTGGTTGTGATGAGTTTGGGCTACGTGGGTGATCGTTAAAAATATTTAAACCCGATATTGGATCAGTTTTTTTGGGGATTCAACTCGTGTTAGATGCATCATTTCTCTCACGTTATTACCACACGCGGATGGAGTTCAGTAATTGATTTGAAACTAACTTTTATACATGGTACAGCCACGCTGCAGCTATATTGTACTTGTAGCATGAATGAGTCGGCTCTACCGGGAAGGACCGTGCTGTCACAGAATTCCAGCGTATAGCAGCACCTTAATGCTGCCGAGTATAGAGAACCGGAGACACTTTGTGACACGGGTGACAACGCATCTACAAATATATAACATTGGATGGCAATTTAAGAATATGAAAAATGCGTTGTATATTAAAAAGTTTATAAATATTTTTTTTTATTTCGCTAGTTATTATTATAATAAAATAATAGTGAAAAATTTTGGCATCACAAAAAATACATCCAAATTACACTATTTTACATTAAAAGGAAAATAATAATAATAATGTTGTCATCAGCTCAAACACGGGGATTAGTAAAAGAAAGAACAAATATTCCACATAGTGACATCTTATATTTCCAAAAAATAATACATCACAGGGTATACATAATATTATAGCAAACAAGTTCACTCGTACTTACACTTTCAGTCTTCCAATAATTAAATATCAACCACTTCTGCGCTTTGTTGCTTACGCCTTACTTCGTCTGAACCAATGTTAGTTTCTCTATCTAGTCTGTGGTCTGAACCTCGAACTATGCGTAGTATCCTCTTAGTAGTCCGTGCTCGAACTAGAATTAGAATGACTTTCTCCTTTTGCGTATTAGCTTCCCTCCCTTCAATCCCCTCCACTTGTTTAGTATGCATTCGAATGAACGACCGAATCTATGGTTGAATGATTTAATAACTTTGGGTTGCCATTGTACAAGTACCCGTCATAAATGAGCAGTATAAATACAGACTTATTTAGGGTTACCAGAAAGAAGCTAACAGTTCGGCCATCCTGTTTCGAGTGCGTCCTCGCACTTAAATAAATTTATAATTATGCACATTACATTCTTAATTCACTATAATATTGTGAATACAAAGTGACCTACTCGATGAAAATATAAAAAATATAAATATAAATATAATTCTAGTATTACATTATATTATATTCCATTAATAATTTTGTCATATCATATTGCATACAAAAAAAACATTATACCTTTATATTTATATAATCATAACTTATTTTAATTACACAATTAATTGAAAATATTTAAATTTAATCAAAATAAATAAATTGATATCATGTTTAATTACAAGCAATGTACTGAAGTATTTGTGTTCTTATATATTTTAATCTTATTTAGTCCTGTTTTACAGATAATCTTTAATTAATTATATATAGCATGAAATACGAGATTAATTTTCTAAATATCACTATGGCTACATTTATTACCACTACTTGACAAATCTTGAGAGAAATTCAGCGAAGGCTGCATTTTGTACAGAGCGATTACAGGCTCGTAACGACGGCCATTTTTGCGAGTCAGTGGGGTGTTTTCTATTTAATATCTATCGTTGCAGCACTTTTACTACCCGATAAGTTCCTTGGACTTTAGTCACAAATTTTTGGGATTTACCATCATGAGGCACCTGCCTCTCAATTCTGATTTTGACCTCTCAATTTTGATTCTTGACTCTTTTAAAATATTCTTATGGGTTGATTTTTTACATAATTTGGGATTTTAGATTGAATTTGGAATATTTATTGGATCAAGTTATATTTAAAGGTAAATTTGTATTTAAATTTAATGAATTTTAGTAAGCCAATTTAAAAAGAGAAAAACCAAGTAAGTAATGTCTTTTTTACTTAAAGAATGAAAAGAGATTTTCAAAGCATAGAATCAACAAGTGTAGGAAACACTAAGTCATATATTATACATGTGGCCATAAAATTTCAAACACACAAAAGATCTTTAAAGAGGCTAAGATAAGAAGAACTGTTAAGTATAATGCTTTTGCGGTTGTGATTTAGTCTCGTATTATAAATTCATTGTGTATTTAAAGTGCGGTACTTTTCACAAAGAGGTTTTGCATGAAAGATATAAAAATACACCAGGTCAGCGTTTCCACTATGTAAATCATTCGTTTTCCAGCTGGAAAAGAATTTTTTTGTGAATAACATTAATAGAAATAGAGAAATATAAAAATAGTACTGATATTCTTAATAGATCTATCAATATCTAGGTAACTAAATGGAATTGATTAAAGTTTGACATGTTCTCAGTATTATTTTGTGATCTGTTTTCTTTTCTTTGACATGGTATGATGAGTAATAGAAAAATAAAGATTGTTACAAGTTCGTTACGATGGCACAAATATAAATCATTAGGTTTGTAGCTTAGAATAAGAACGTACTATTGTAACCCTTAATATAAGGTTTGCAATGAGTGCATGTTGTATATTGGTATGTATTCTAATAAGTAGCATCAAAATATTCAAACACAATTTACAGAGGTTGTCATTGTTTACGTATTCGGCGAAACATACTTAATGAAATAATTTTGCAAAGTTCGCAAATTGACGATCTTAATGATGTAACAAATGAGGATATTGCCACTTTCGAACAATCAATACTTACCAATCTTATACGTGGTAGAGACACACTGCAGTTACATTTATTATAGTTGTACCAAGAATGGGTCGGCTCGACAGGGACCTCACAGAATACCAGCGTAAAATAGCAGCTTAATGCTGCTGTGTTTCATATGGTTAGTGAATAGAACCGGAAACCCTTTTTACCGGAAACGAAGCATTCCATCTTAGTCCTCAGGGGTGACAACGCATCTGTATTTTGATTTTTTTTTATAGAAGAGGGAGCAAACGAGCATGCGGCTCACCTGATGTTAAGTGACTACCGCCGCCCATGGTCAACCGCAACACCAGGGGAATTGCAGGTGCGTTGCCGGCCCTTTTGAAAGGAGTAAGCTCTTTTCTTGAAGATTCGCAGGACGTATCGGTCTGGAAAAATCGCCGGTGGTAAACTATTCCACAGAGAAGTTGTACGCGGAAGAAAACTCCTTTTGAAACGTACAGTGGTGGACCGCCAAGCATTCAGATGGTGTGGATGGTAACGGGATGTTTAACGCGTAGTGCGTTCACGAAATTTGGTGGCTGGGATTAATTCGAACAATTCCTCAGAGCACTCCCCATGGTATATGCGAAAGAAAATGTGTGTATGAGTGAATCGAGCCGATCGGAAAGCACTCGGTCGACGATGATAAGAGCCGCTCTGCGCTGGATGCGGTCAAGTGGAAGGAGCTGGTACTGGGGAGCCCCAGCCCAGAGATGGGAACAGTATTCCATGTGCAGCCGAATCTGGGCCTTGTAAAGTTGCAGGCGGTGTGCCGGCATGAAATACTGTCCCGCTCTGCTGAGCACGCCAAGCTTTTTAGAGGCCAATTTGGCCTTCTCTTCCAAGTGACCACGAAACTGTACGTCACTCGATATGTCGACGCTGATACTGGCCGAGGCAACAAGGGGAGTGCCTTGAAACTGAGGAGATACGATAAAGTTCTTTTTAGCGGTTAACGCGCAAACTTGTGTCTTCTGGGGGTTAAACTGGACTAGATTTAGTCGCCCCCAATCCGAGACTCTGTTCAGCAAAGACTCGACTTCGGACACAAGTTTTTCCTGGTACTCAGAGACATTTTCCCGAGATTATTCTCAATCGAGGATACATGTAGATGTCCATGGGTCACAGAACCCATTTGCCATCAGGTGGACTGTATACTCGTTTTTCATTGTTATTCTATTAAAAAATCCAAACATTCAAGAGCTGACTTGTGAGAACATGTACATAAAAATTTTTTTGGGATAAACTAAGTTACAGCCCCGATGGCAAATGAATCCTGCAGCCCAGAGACGACAGCAAGCAACTTCGAATAAAAACGCTATGATTGTAGACAGACTACCAGATACAAAAGTGGTCATACCATCTCGTGATAGATCTAGATATGTATTCAAAATACAAGTAAAACAATTGCAAAATGAATATCAATTTAAAAAATAATCACCATTTTAATATAAATAAAATGTCGGAAATGGAAAATATCTTTTTAATAAACTATAACAGGAGGAATATTTTCTCTGGTTCGGACAGAACACAGAGACATAGCATAAAGGGATTTGCTAAAAATATAAAAATAATGGAAAAGGCTTCCTCGAAAAGTTTTGTAGAAATAAAACAACAAAGCTACCGATTTATTAAAACGAATAGGATTCCATTGTGAGACATTTGTAATAAATTCATGTATTTTTTCCTTTAAACACAAGAAAAACCATATCATATGGTTAAATAGGAAATATTTGTTAATAAAACGATTTATAATTATTTTTCTATTAAATTATGAACCGATGTGTTGTAATTTTCTTGGTTTTTAATAATATTTTTGTTAAAAGCAGATTATGATAAATGATAATTGGATGAATTCTCTAGCAAATAAATCTTTACAAAATGATCATCTTTACTAACTTTAATACATCTAAATATATGTATGAAAGTTATGTTAGGTAAGGTTAGAAGCAAATTGTTGCACAACATAGTTGCTTCATTTTATACTTTTTACCCTTAAACTACGCTGTTTTTACTATTTTATTATTTAACTCCACGCCTGCTTCTCACAGGTGATTTCTGGATCTCCAGCTACCGGGTTAAATTGTGGATTTAAACCGTCTAGGGACCTATTTAAAACACACAAAAAATTCATCAGAATCGGTCCAGCCAATTTTATCGAGAGTAACGGACATCAAGTGATTTTTATTTAAAGAGATTAAGGTAATGCCGGCTTTGATTTAAGCTTTGATAAAAACAGTAAACGTTCGACTGCGTTAAGTATTAACGGGCATCCATTTCCTCCACTTATTTTAATATAATATTTTAACGTATTAATATTCATTAAAATTTCTTAAAATCATCGTGTGACCTTTGCTTTGTATATAGATGTATGTATACCTCACTACAAATATCTATATTCCGAACGTGCTAAAGTAAACACTATTATTCCCTAGACAAAGCTTAAATTATAAAATTAAGCCGTTTGCTTCAGCTTCATTATAGCTCTACCGTAATAAATATATCTGAGACAAAAGGTCGCAGATATTTCAGGCGACTCGCTTTTACAACTGCATTCAATCATTTCGAGTCCAATTTTGTCTCATGTGAGGTTTATGACACAAGCTTTTAGCAGAGGGTTACTAAAGTGATATAACAATAATTGCTATATAAAAAAGAATGAGTAAAAATGGAAATTAAAAAAAGAATATAATCATCATCATAATCAGTTCTGGAAACAAGAACACTTATTTGGAGTCATTTAAGTTTTACCACTGATTCGGAAAAAAAACCTTTGTCCTGGGAAGAACTTTTTTAAACATTAATTTACAATATAATATTTTATACAATTATGTATAAAAACAGTATTTTATGAAGTATAGGTACAATAACACTTATTAAACAATTGTTGCTTAGTAAATATTTTTGGGCAACCCCCAGTAGATGGAGTGACGACTTTTTAAGACATGCAGGAAGTCGATGGATGCAGGTGGCTCAGGACCGTGCTTTGTGGCATACCTTGGGGAGGCCTATGTTCAGCAGTGGACTTGTGAAGGGCTGTAATGATGATGATGATGAAATATTTTTTGGATAGATAGGTCCTGCATATTTTCTGGGACTTTTTTGTAAAGCCTATACTCCTACATTGTATATACCCATGAAGGAATTACTGACTCATTGGCGCGGAGTAGCTTCTACAAAAACTGTGTGTTTGCATTTCCACAAGCTAGTTAATATACCAGTTAGCAATACCAGTTAGTTATATAAAAAAGCGACAGTAGCCTAATGGCAGGGCGCGGACCGCGAACTCAAAAGGTCGTGGGTTCGAATCCACCATTCGACTACTGTCGTGAACCACTCCTAACACAAGCATTTTCAGCTTACCAGGAGGGGTTAAAGGGAATATTAGTAATGTTAATTAATAGGATTACTAATATTTTCCACAAAAATAATATAAGGACGTAAACATGTATATTTATATGCTATTCATTAAATAGAAAAATATTTCGTTATCAAAACAGAACCAGTGAGAATCGAACGCCTCTCTAATTTTATGCCTTAGGCCAAAATGTTACAAGCAAGCGTTTGCCGGCGCTCCCAGAGGTCTCCTATCACAGGCAACCGGGCCTGGCTTAATCTAACGAATGCTACACTGACACAAGTTACTACAAATGGAATTC
Organism: Parnassius smintheus behrii; assembly: GCA_036936625.1. Taxonomy (NCBI): domain Eukaryota; kingdom Metazoa; phylum Arthropoda; class Insecta; order Lepidoptera; family Papilionidae; genus Parnassius; species Parnassius smintheus. The sequence continues at coordinate 49,485,913 of JAUPFT010000008.1, read as the reverse complement.
GATTCCCGATTTAACTAAGTGCTTTCATAGATGATATTCAGAGTGTGCGACTTGTACAATTAAGGTGCACGTTGGGAAGTTAAGTCGGAAACTTAAATGTGTAATAATACGGCACAGCATTTTCTTGTGAATTTCTTTATTCATGCGTTTTTAGAGTAACTCTCACACTAGGATTATAATTCGTATATCCACGCTCTAGGTATATTATAGTTGCAGTACGAATGTGTCTGCTCGACCGCGGAAGAACCACATTCTCATAGAATACCAGCATAAAATAGCAGCTTAATGTTTCTGTGTTTCAACTGATGATTATAGAGAAGCAGAAATTCCTTTTACAGTAAACAAGGCATTCCATCTTAGTCCTCAAGGGTAGCAACGCATCGCATTTTGGATTGTTAATTGAGGATAGATGAAGATATTTATGAGCATAGCACCCACTTAACATCAGATGGACTGTGTGCTCGTTTGTCACTCTTTTCCAATAAGAAATCTTTTAAAACAATAGAATTTTATCCTTTATCATGGAAGTGGCTCACATTAACAAATTTTATACAAATATTCGGAAATTGACTGAATTTCATGAAACGCTGGTTCCGTGCGGAATACGAATCCGCGGCTGCGTATCACTACAGATGTTATTTCTGTGGAAAATGCTTTTACATAACCACCTCGCGGAGGCAAAGACAGGTCATGTTAGATTAACACCATTTAAAACTTTATAGTGTTCTACCTTTACACATGTAGCAAGGCTACGGGAACGGTTCTCAATTATATCCGAACCAAATTAATCCAAATTAATCTCCGATCTAAATCGAACCAATCCTAGTTAATCCAAATTTAAGTATGCATGACTCAATTAGTCTTTTCTACGTTACGTGGCAGAGCCATGCTGCAGCTATATTGTGGTTGCAGCACGAATGAGTCGGCTCGACTGGAGTAGGATCACGCTCTCACAGAATACCAGCGTAATATCCCAGCTTAATGCTGCCGTGTTTTGTATGGTGAGTGTAGAGAACCGGAGACACTTTTTACTGGAAACGAGGCATTCAAATGCGCAGGGATCCATTTACCACGAGTTCTTGCCATGTTTTTTACACTGTGTCTAGGTCACTCGTATTTGCCTGAGGGACTGATGCGAACAATAGTGGTACCAATTATTAAAAATAAGACAGGTGATGCTTCTGATATTTGCAACTACAGGCCCATCTCACTTGCTACCACCGCGGCGAAAGTACTTGACAGTTTGTTAAATGGTTGCCTCATAAAATATGTGGATGTACATGATGCCCAGTTTGGATTCAGGGTGGGATTGTCGACGGAAAGAGCAATTCTTACATTGAAGCATACTGTTGGTTATTACACGGCTAGGAGGACGCCGGTATACGCGTGTTTCCTCGACTTGTCCAAGGCTTTTGACTCGGTCAATTATGATATACTATGGAGCAAGTTGAGGGACGCAGGTGTGCCGGCGCATTATACTTCTCTGATCGAGTACTGGTACAGTAATCAAAAAAACCAGGTGAGATGGGCGGGTACGCTATCAGATGAATATAGACTAAAATTTGGTGTCAGACAAGGCGGTTTAAGCTCACCGTTGTTATTTAATTTATATATTAACCAGCTTATCGTGGAACTGGTTAGCACACATGTCGGCTGTCATATTGACATAATATGTTATGATATGTGTTAATAATATAAGCTATGCAGACGACGTGGTGCTGCTCAGTCCATCTATAGGTGGGTTAAGAAAATTATTGTCTATTTGCGAGAAATATGCGGAGGACCACGGCTTGAAGTACAACTCGAAAAAGAGTGAAATTCTTGTTTTTACAGCACCGAAACAACCGCCGCGTTGTGTTCCTCCCGTATACATCAATGGTGTAGCCCTAAATATTGTTAATACTTTTGAGTATCTCGGTCACATTATAACGAGTGATTTAAGCGATGATTGTGATATAGAGAGGGAGCGCAGGGCGCTGGCAGTTAGGAGCAATATGCTTGCCCGCAGGTTTGCTCGATGTACAGATGACGTAAAAGTTACTCTTTTCAAAGCATTTTGCCAATCTTTTTACTCGAGTAGCCTGTGGGTATCATACAGGCGACGAGCTTACAGCGCCCTTCGCATACAATACAATAACGCTTTTAGGATGCTATTAGGACTTCCATGGCGGTGTAGTGCTTCGAAAATGTTCGCGGATGCTAGGACTGATGGATTTCATGCTGTTATGCGAAAGAAATCAGCCTAAATGTTACAGCGTCTGCGAAACAGTAACAATAGCATTTTAAAAATGATTGCGGCGAGACCAGATTGCCACTTTCCGCGACACTGGGTAGAGCTGGCAATAGGACCAAATTTCAATGAATTTTGTATGTATATAGTTATATATAGTACATAGTTATTAAGTAAACTTTGTTACTAATATACTTACACTTAATATGGACGAATTATGTCTGAAATAAAGTGATTATTATTATATATATTCCATCTCAGTCCTCAGCGCCGGCAACGCATCTGCATTTTGATTCTTAATTGAAGATGAAGTGAGTGTAGAGAACCAGAGACAGTTTTTACTGGAAACGACCAACCATTTTGTTTCTTAATTGAAGATAAATGTAGATGTCTATGGGCCACAGCATCCACTTAGCATCAGGTAGACTGTGGGCTCGATTATCACCCCCGTTATATAAAAAAGTATGATATTACTTACATTTGTAATTAAAATGCTTAAACAGAATGTGTAAAAATTTATAAGTTTTCAAGGCAAAAAATGTTGATTTTATATTTTGTACATTATGAGATATCTGTGTTTTATGTGTAGTTGAAAGTGAAAACAAACTGGTAAGCTTAAAAAATAATTTTATGTGTAAGCTTAAAAAATAATTTTGTATATTAAGCCAGTTCAAGCCGGGTAATGGAGGTGTAAGAGTATCCATTACCCCACATCGTCCCCTGGGTGTCGTAAGAGGTTACAGAGGGAAATTAAAACAGGTGATGGGCAGCAGAGTCTACCCGATAACAACTCTAAATAATAACTATGGCAATATCCCCCCTATGAGACAATGTGTGGGGGAGGCCTATGTTCAGCAGTGGACTTTTATATGCTAACGTAATGGAATAATGGATAAAACTAGTTTGATTTAAATTAATTTGGGCTGAATTTTGACCACTAGGTAACTAGGTATATATTAATGATTTGAATACTTCGATTAATATGGAATATTATGATCGAAGAGGGGGTTGCACCTGTGTGATACATGTGAACAGGGTGCTGCTTATAGGCTCCGGTGCAGGCTTAACATGGGTAGGTAGTATGATCTTGAAAAGTCAACAATAATGCTAAATACTTGACGTTCAGATTGTATAATATAGCGTTGAAAAACTAAACAAGTGGTAAAAAAACCGACTTCAATATAATTAAAATGAGTACAAATTCAATGAATTCGAAGTCAATTAAATACGCATTATTAAAGATAGCTGAAAAATTACTAGTCACATGTTGATTAAATTTGTATGAGAACACACAAGAAGAACCAAGCTTTGAGATAAAAAAAGAATCATTAAAATTGGTTAATTCAGACAAAAGTTATGAGGTAACACATATAAAAGCATATAGGCAAATTGAATAAATCCTCTTTTTTGAAATCGGTAAAATAATGATAATTCTTTTTCATAAGAAAATAACTAATCAGTTCCTCTGTGGCTTACTATGCATTTGCCACCTCTCGGTTGTAGTTCCTATGACCAAAGACTAGGAGTACATGAATATGATTACATATCGTTACCTCTACCGTCACGCTGAACATAGGCCTTCCCCATAAATTGCCTCATAGGGAGAATTTTACCGCAGTTGTAATATCAGGAAGATCGAAGAAGCAGCAGTGCTTATTTCCTCTTTCAAATTCCATCTGTCGCCTCTTACGATATCCACGCAATGACATGGAGCAATAGATATCAAGACCAGGAGTACATAGTCATGATTACTTAATATAATCAATATTATTCCTCAAAATAATATACTAATACCTACAATGTCTTTTCTAGCCGATTTCGCGCAACAACTAATTGCCAAACTTAACGCGAGTAGTTAAATGTATTGCGAAGCTTGCCAAACTGCCGTTAACAGAGCGTGTGATACTAACTGCACAATTGTTTTTGAATTTACTATGTTATTTTGATTTGTTTCCTTAGATAAATCACTTTGTCTTAATACTTTTTTACGTGGTGGTTCCACGCTGCAACTATATTGTAATTGTAGCACGAATGGGTCGGTTCGACCGGGGCAGGACCATGCTTTTGCAGAAAACCAGCGTTAAATAGCAGGGTAATGCCGCTGTGTTTCGTATGGTGAGTGCAGATAACCGGAGATCCTTTTTACTGGAAACGAGGAATTCCATCTTAGTCCTTATGGGTGACAACGCATCTGCATTTTGATTTTTAATCGAGAATAGATCTAAATATCTGTGGGTCAGCACCCACTGATCATTAGACTGTGCACTCGCTCGTCCCCCCATTCTATAAAAAATTGCTTAGATACCTGCGTGAAAGTGAAGAAGGCAGGAGATCCTTTCAACTGGTAAATAGCTAAAGAGGCATACCATCTTAATCCTCAACTATGATGACTATACATCTGAATTTTGATGCTTCCATCCGTTGATTACAGCCAATAAAACTCCATTGTTGAACATAGGCCTCCACCACATATTCCCCCAATGGGGGAATTTTGTCATAGTCGCAGTTTTTTATTATTATGAGTTGTTATTAGGAGATGAGAGATGCTGCTGCCACATCTCCTGTTTCAATTTCCATCTGTATCCTTTGACACCCACGGAAGATTTTAAATTATTTTTTCCTATTAATTTTATTTTGATACTTAATTGAGTATAAATGTAGGTATCTTGGGGCCACGGCTTTCACTTTCTATCAGGTGGAGTAGGTGCTTGTTTGTCACCTTTACTTTTATAAAATATTGTACGAGCATAAATACCTTCATATTGTAATAAGTTTTAACGTCACTTGTTTGTTGATCTCATCATTGTATGATGGCTACAGCATCAATGGGTTAACTCGATCGGGAAGAACCAATCTCAAAAAAAAATACCAGCGTAAAATACAAGCATATTGTAGCTGTTTTGTATAGTAGGTATTGATAACTGAACCTTTTTGCGTGTGATGAGACGTGACTGAGACGATTTTGGTTCTTCATAGATGATAGACGAGAGAGAGAGAGAGAAAGAGAGATAGAGAGAGAGAGAGAGAGATAAAGATATCTATAGGCCAGAGCATCCACATATCATCAGGTGGAATGTGTGTTCGTTTGTCACCCGGACACCTCAAAAGAAAAAAATTAGCTCATTTCCAAATTTACACATTGTAGAACTACAGCAAAAATATTTTTCATTTGAATTTCATGTTCTTGTTATATATAGCAAGAACTCACTTGAGAAATTGTTTCTCTGCCTGAGAAACGATTGATTCGTGAAGTGTTCACTAGTTAGAGTTTCTGAAGGAATTCTTTTATCGCTTAGACGTGTAAAACCACTGCTTAATATTCAATGAGAAAATGCAGCCAACGTTTTTGGTAACATGCCAGAGAGAGTAGGACTATAATATGCAAATTTTGTCGTCTGATACTTTTGCAAATATTCGACGAATAGTCAATTAAAAATTTAGTAACAATATTAGCACTTCTTTGCTTAAAATTTTGTCGTCAGTTTTTATATTATTTGTTGTATTTTGAGAATTGACAAATATATTTTTCAATATTATTTATTTTATACGTGAATAATGTTAATAATATATGTGATACAAGCCATGTTGCAGCCATATTACAGTTGTAGCATGAATTGGTCGGTTTAATCGGCAAAATATCACGCTCACACAGAATAGCAGGATAAAATAGCAGCTTCATTCTGTTTCATAAGGTGATTGCAGAGATCCGCAACCCCTTTTAATGGATACGAGGCATTCCTCTTATTAAAAATATAAATTAATAGTATAATACAAATCATATGAATTCGTTTTTGGAACACTTCGCAAGATATTCTTACCTTTGTAAAGCAACCATATCCATCTAAGGTCCTGCTGGGTGTACTCATAATATTAATCACCGTGTGATACCACTCCAAAAATGTTAAAATTATCAGTTCGACTGTTATTCGAACGATATATCTGAAAAAATATTTATATCATTTAATAAATTTCAACTATAAGAGACAATATGGAAATTCGACATCTACGATAATAAGGTTCACTAAAAGCACAAGAAGGCTTGAGCGAGTAAACTATTTTTTTAAAGCATTAAGTTAGGGTTTTACTGATATCCCACCTAATGGTAAGTAACGATGCAGTCTTAAATGGTTAATTCCACTGAACACGAACCGAAGCCTAGATCACGATATCAAAGTTACCGAACGAGTTTACGTAAACACATTGGCTCTCCCCGTGCTGAACGCCTATTTCGAAGGAAGATCTTCGTCGGCTTTGACGGGATATTGTTTTCCAACAGCCAAAACACTAACGCTACTTTAGTGTATCTGTTAACGTTAGAGTGTAGATTAACTAGTTAATCTGCAGACTTACTAAGTAAACCGCAGAATAACGACTATTTCCCAGGTAATCTGCGGAATAACGACTAAGCATTCATTTTGTGCGTGAAAATAAAATTGTATTTTTTCTGCTTGAAAAAATATTTGAATTCATTGTGATCTATCTATATAAAACACAAAAAATGTTTCTACCTATGTCCGTTATACACTTTGAAACTATCCAGACGATGTGCCCTAAACCTGTATCATTAGAAAGGCAAATGTGAAGATGGTTCTGGACCACTAAAACATTAAAAAATATCACTATATATAATTTTAATAAACAAACAAAGTTTCCATTAATACCAATAAAAAAACAAAAAATTCTTTTGTTTCAGCGTTCTTGCACACGCTATGTATCCGCTAGGGATTTATATCGTTAATCAAACCTCCTTAACCCATAAAGAAACAAATTTAAAATAAGCTGTATGTATTTATTTATGTCACAATCAAAACATATAATTGGTCAAAACCACTTTTGAATGTGAAAATATTCTTAGTCAAAAAGTGGTTATTCCTGATTTAAAGTACAGAATATCAATCAAAACTCGCAATACCAGTAATAGTAGGTAAAGCTGCGTACATTGTAATAATATAAAATATAATATTGAAATAATTGAACTTTCTATTTTTTTAAATTTAACACGTGTAAGGCAAAAGTAGTTTTATCTAACATTCGTGCTCAACAAATTGGGTAAATAACTAAAAAAAAACTTTGCTTCATCAAAACAACAAAAAAAAAAAGAGTCCGACGGTTCAAGATAACAATCATTTATAAAATTAAAGTTAATTAAAGTTGTAATTTGCAATGCAATCTGCTCTCTTTTATCCGTTATTTAACGGTCAAGCATCTGTTAATATGCAGACTAACTAGGTAAAGTGCAGATATTTGCTACTTTATGTAAAATTTCGAACATAAATGGATCGTACCAGATAATCTGCAGATTGGCATTCCGCATTCTAACGGTAACATATCCACTATTGAACTATCAAAATTTTTGACATCAACCGACGAACCAACCAGAACGCACCTTTTTACTGTTCACCTTTATCGCTAAGAATATATTTGGCTTGAAAATGCTTTTCGTACCCAAAACTGTTTAAATTTTTTTTAATAAGAAATCCTTACCTATTAGAACTTTTTTAATAATCATTAATTGAAAACTTGGTTTTCCAACAAAGAGCTTCAAACATGAAATCGTAAAGTAGAATGGATTTTAAGTAGAATTGTGTACCTCTTCTCATCATATATTTGATACCTTGGCTCTACGCCAAAGAGCTGATCAGAGCAGTCGCTGCCAGTGAAATTCCGGGCGCAAGTCTGCTCGAGATTACTACAGTTTAGAAATAGTTTAAAACCAAGCAGCGGTAGATAAGGATGAGATGAAAACATCATATTTCAAGCCAGCATGACAAAAATGAAAATCCTTATTACACTATTTTGATAGTTTAAGTCAAACGTAGTAACTCTTTTTTTTTTTTTTTTTTTTTTTTATAGAAGAGGGGGCAAACGAGCATGCGGCTCACCTGATGTTAAGTGACTACCGCCGCCCATGATCAACCGCAACACCAGGAGAATTGCGGGTGCGTTGCCGGCCCTTTAGAAAGGAGTAAGCTCTTTTCTTGAAGGTCCCCAGGTCGTATCGGTCCGGAAAAATCGCCGGTGATAAACTATTCCACAGAGAGGTTGTACGTGGAAGAAAGCTCCTTGTGAAACGTACAGTGGTGGACCGCCAAGCATCCAGATGGTGTGGATGGTATCGGGACGTTTGCCGTGTCGTGCGTTCACGAAATTTGGCGGCTGGGATTAATCCGAACAATTCCTCAGAGCACTCCCCGTGATAGATGCGATAAAATACGCAAAGAGATGCAACATCTCTTCGCAACGCCAGTGAATCGAGCCGATCGGAAAGCACTCGGTCGTCGACGATTCGAGCCGCTCTGCGCTGGATGCGGTCAAGTGGAAGGAGCTGGTACTGGGGAGCCCCAGCCCAGAGATGGGAACAGTATTCCATGTGCGGTCGAACCTGCGCCTTGTAAAGTTGCAGGCGGTGTGCCGGCATGAAATACTGCCCCGCTCTGCTGAGCACGCCAAGCTTTTTAGAGGCCAATTTGGCCTTCCCTTCCAAGTGACCACGAAACTGCACGTCACTCGATATGTCGACGCCGAGGATTCCGATACTGGCTGAGGCAACAAGGGGAGTGCCTTGAAACTGAGGGGATACGACAAAGGGGTTCTTTTTAGCGGTTAACGCGCAAACTTGTGTCTTCTGGGGGTTAAACTGGACTAGATTTAGTCGTCCCCAATCCGAGACTCTGTTCAGCAAAGACTCGACTTCAGACACAAGTTTGTCCCGGCACTCGGAGACGTTTTCCCGAGAAATATTGGCTCGGCCGGTGTAAAGAGCATCACCAGTGCTGTCATCTGCATAGCAATGAATGTTACGGGTATGCAACATATCATTGATATGCAGAAGAAACAGCGTTGGCGATAGCACGCAGCCCTGTGGAACACCAGCATTAATAGGCTTGCAATCGGAGCTTGCACCGTCTACAACGACCTTGATGCTCCGATCTGCAAGAAAGCTGGTGATCCAATCGCACAATTTCTCGGGAAGCCCATAGGAAGGGAGCTTCGAAAGAAGCGCTTTGTGCCAAACCCGATCGAAGGCCTTCGCAATGTCCAAACTAACGGCCAATGCCTCCCCCTTGAACGCTACTGCCTCCGCCCATCTGTGAGTGAGGTAGACCAGAAGATCACCAGCTGACCGACCACGGCGAAAACCGTATTGGCGGTCACTAATCAGCTGGTGATCCTCAAGGTACCTCATGAGCTGGCAGTTTACAATGGACTCCATTGTTTTGGAGAACAAGGAGGTGATGGCGATTGGCCGGTAGTTGGACGGGTCTGAGCGGTCGCCTTTTTTAGGGATCGGGTGGACGAAAGCAGTCTTCCATGATTTTGGGACTACGCCTAGGGAGTAGGAGTACCGGAAAAGACGCGTTAAAACCGGTGCCAACTCTGGAGCACACGTCCTCAGCACAATTGGGGGGATTCCGTCAGGCCCACTCGACTTGTGGATGTCCAGGGAGAGGAGTGCTTTGCGAACCGAGCGCTGTGTGAACTGCACTTCCGGCATGGAGCACTCACACCGCGGGATGGTCGGCGGCGTACTCCCCCCGTCATCGAGAGTCGAGTTAGACGCAAAGAAGGAGCCTAGAAGATCGGCTTTCTCCTTTGCAGTATGGGCCAGTGAGTCGTCCTCCCTGTGCAGAGATGGAAGAGATGGCTGACAGAAATTCCCCTGGACAGCCTTGGCGAGAGACCAGAATGCACGGGTTCCAGAAGGAAGGCGAACTAGTCTCTCGCCAATTCTGCCTATGTGCTCTGACTTTGCCTTGGCAATGACTCTTTTGAAGGACCTAGAGGCGGAATTATACTTCTTTTTTAGAGCGCTGGTGTTTACATCCCGGGACGCTGATGCATCAACCCAGGCTTGGTAGCACTCCTGCTTATAGCATGATGCTATTTTACAGGAGCGACCAAACCATGGCTGAGATTTGCCTCCAATGGGCACCACAGAGGAAGGAATAAAAAGTTCCATACCCTGAAGTACCACATCAGTAACAGAATCCGCAACAACGTTGGGATCATCCGGCGAGAAGCAAACCCGCCCCCAAGGGTAGGATGCAAAGAAAGACCGCATCCCATCCCAATCGGCTGACCTATAGTGCCAAACACGGCGGCAGCCTGCAGAATGCAACCGCGATTTCAGCGTGAGTGGCACAACACTCCGGACCAGACAATGGTCCGAGGAGCCTAAAGGGGCGTCGACGGAAATCTGATATCCGTCCGGGTGAGAGGTCAGCAGAAGGTCCAACAGGGAAGGTGCATGATCCTCCACATCTGGAATCCGCGTAGGCGAAGTAACCAGTTGTGTCAGACCATATGCCAAGGCAAAATCATGAACAGATCTCCCCGCATGATCGGTTAAACGTGAACCGAGCCATTCGGCGTGATGGGCGTTAAAGTCGCCGAGGATCACGATCTCTGCAGAGGGGATCTGCTGTAGCAACGAATCTGCAGCCATTTGGACGTGGTCGAAGAGTCGGTCTGTTTCGGCATTACCGCTGTGGGACCTATAGAGGCACCCGTAGACGCGCGGATGGTCGTCGCTGTCTACGCGTAGCCAAAGGATGGACAGGTCCGAACCTTCAAGTCTGCCGAGGCGTCGAGAACAGATGTCCTCTCTGACGTAAACGCAAACTCCAGCCCGAGGCACAAAGGAGTGTTCCAGTTTGTACCCCGGGTAGGAGAGATACGAAACATCAGCCGGAGAGGACACCTGCGTCTCGGTCAGAAAGAGCAGAGCCGGCCTCGCCGTCTCGAGATGGTAGTGGACGGCGTTTAGGTTAGAGTGAAGTCCCCTGATATTGCAGAAATTCACGGACAGCGTGGCAGGGGTCGCCTTGGTCTTGTTGCTCCGTTTGCCCCGAGCAGTTGTAGTCTTGAGCGGAATTTCGCCCCCCCCAGAATACGCGGGGCAGCCTGAGCACCCACGCTCAGAAGTGGAGAAACATGGTCGTGGATGCTCAGCGAGGGATTCTCCAGGGGTGCTGGTACCCTCCTGGGGTAGTCTATCTTTATTTAATTCCGCTACCATGTTGATGGGGGGGGGGGGGGATTTGGGCCTCCGGCCACCTGCACTCACCGACGAAACGCGGAAGCAGAACTTCCACTTCACGCCGGTATTCTGTGAGGTCGTGGTACCACCCCGGTTTGAGCCGGCCCATACGTGCAACAGCAAAGCTGCCGCATGGCTCTACCACTGTTAACTCATTATGTACCACTGTTAATCATTAACTCATTGTTAGGATTCAACTTCAGTTACTTCTTTTAAAATTAGGAAGGCAGCTTAGGGTGGTAACTTAACATCACGCCATCACACAGCAAACATGTTAGTTTTGAGCATTAGCACTGCAGTTGCTTATTGCAATTTTGCGTTTTGATTTTGCATTGAGATTTACGAGAAATGTCGTACAGTACCTGACTTACTACCATTACTATTAAAGTCTATCAAAAGTCCACTTCTGAACATAGACCCCATTGATTGACACATAGGGGGGGGGGGGGGGGGTAAATGCCATACCTTATTTGGTAAGCGGGTTGGCAACCACAGTTTGTTATTTTATTCATTTGTTATCAAAAAGATGCTGCTGCCCATCTTCTGGTTCCAGTGCCCAGCATAACTTATCGATATTGAATGTGCGGGCGTGCTAGTCTGAATTAAGAGAATAACTAATTGCCAAACTTTGGCTAGACTGATATTTGTAAGATGTATCGTAATGTGTAAATTAATTGCACGTTGTGCAATTGTTTTACATTTAATGTTCATTTTTTTTACTCCTCGCAGTTCTTCACTTCACTTCAAAAAGAAATCGAAACATTAATGTTCTTTTTAGTAGTGAGACTTCTTTATCGACGTTGTGGAAAAATTTAGTACTTTATTTAAAAAAAAGTAACGTTTTCTTGTCACTTTTCACCGCCGGGGCTGTTATTATACCTACTTAAGTAAAATATAAAATAAAAGAAGAATAATACATCGTAAAGAAGTTTCACTTCGTACGTGTGTACATAATTATACCCACTATTTTTTTGTACTTATTATAAGTTCGCACAATCTACTAGACATAATAATATTAGTACAAAGCTGTTCTTTATATAGCGCAGCACTTTAGAACTTTGATAGTGGTGGAGAGACGAGCCTAAGGTTACCGAAGTCCAATTCCCCGGAAGTTTGTTGTTATACAAAACTTGCTTGACGGGTTGGAGCTCGGCGGCTAGGTGTTTATTGTCACAGATCCCTCGTGCTCTCTGAAACAAAGATTTACTCACGGTAACTAACTGTGAAGAATGGTGGTGAATCACCGTTATATATCTATCTGTATAGGTCCTTTTTCTATACATAGTGTGGCTACAAGGTGCTATCAGAATTTCAAACTATTAACACATCTAGAAAAGCTAAAGAATTGTTTGCTTCTAACTCCATTGTAAACTGAGTTTTTGAATTTATGGAGTTAATATGGTCTAAAATGCAGTTACTTTATCTAAAGGTAGAATTATGAAAGTGTCGTCCACGTACTGCTTGTAGAATCTTAAACTTACGGGAGAAGTAATGTTTGATATATCTTTATTTCTCATAAGAATTTACAACAATTCACTTACATGAGAAAGTTTAAATACATACAAACAAATAATAATCCTATCCTAAGCGTACACTAATATATTGAATCAATTTCACTCAAACACATTCAGTTGTAATTATAGATTTTTAGCAATTTTTATTTCTAGAACGAACGAAATACAATACAGGGTACTTTTAAAAAACTTACATAGCAAAGGAGCAAACAATGCTTGGACGCGCACTTTACACAGACGGAGCGTAGCTAGAAAAGACGCGTAAAATAGTGAAAGCAAGGTACGCTCAGGTTAGATGTTAAATAATATTTTAAATGCTTTCTAAATGTTGGCATTGATTTTGCTTCTTTGATATTTTTCGGTAATTGGTTATACAATTTCGCACCTTCGTACATTAAGTTTCTTGCACATCTTGGTCCAATTTTTTGTATTTGCTATTTCTTTGTTAATGTTATTATATATATATATATATATATATATATATATATATATATATATATATATATATATATATATATATATATATATATATATGTTTGAGTTATATTTTATAATTTTGTTTCTTTGTACAGTAATAGTAGTAGTAAATATTTTATATAGTTTATTTTGTGACCTTTGGAGTGGTTCCAGATTAGTTTTAAGACTTCAGTCAAGTTTTTTAGATTTCAGTCAAGTATTCTAAATGCAGTTTTATGAGAGAGTCGAACTCGGTGCGGTAAACATACAACCATACCCCGTATGGCACCAACAAGAGAAGTTAATTTTGTTTTAATTTTAGAAATATGTGGTTTCCATGTTAAGTGTGAGTTTAATATCAGTCCAAGATATTTCTCGTCATTAACTTTATTAATAATTTGGTTATTTATTTTCAATGGCGTGTAATGTGATATTTTTTTGTTTTTTTTTTTTTGCTGTAAATATTATATAGTTTGTTTTTGATATATTTATAGTAAGCCCATTGCATTGAGAAGTATGCAGGGCTTTCTCCTCAAAGTCTTCCACAAATACTTCAGCGACAATGGCAGAAACAACTTTCAATAGAGAAGATGGCTAGGTTTATTAAATCCCAACCCAAGCATACAACTGCAAGACTTCAAGATACTATAAGTTCATAATGTGTGGTTCGTAACAAAAATTAATAATTTTAATCTGTAACCGCGGTTAACTATGACACCAGGACGTCGAACACCTCAGTCCTTCCGTGACCATGTGTGTTATAAAGTGCTCGAAACGTCGGGAATATAAAAAAGTTATTATACGCGATATGTATAGTCCGTAATAATTAGTTTTATTGAAATACGAAACTAAAATGATGATATTATTTATAGCCACTCAAGCGCAACGGGGGACCATGGTATTCGAAACAAAAAAACGAGTTGTCTGCTACCGGGTACCATGAGCCCCGCATGACATAGTCTAATAAATTTCATAAAAATCAAATAAATCGTATTATCTATGAAAATAGTTTCATAGAGTTCATTCCTATGAAATTATTTAACGAAATATAACGTTGGTAGCAAGCACTACTAAAGCAGAAGGTCAACAACAAAAATTACATAATTAACATTCTGTAATAATAATATTGTAAACATATATTAACAATCTGTCAATAAGTTTAAGTACTCTAGTATTGTTAGAAAGGTAATTCAATCTAGTTTATTTAAATGTAATTAAAATGAATATAAAGCTAAGGGTTTTTCATCAAATAAATATTTTATATAGTTAGGTTCCTTAATTAGTCAGCTTTAATACCGTATTTTTTATAATGATATAGCAGTAGTAGTTCGCGAACGACATGTGTTTTTATCGCCAGGGTCTTAAGTGGTCAAATAACATTTTCCTAGCCGAGCAGTCGCTGGCGATTGGCCGAAAGTTTGCGACGTCCGTTTGGGACTTGAGTGGATGCATAAACTCCCATGCCAACCACGCAAAAAATAGACAAAAATTATGGAATTCCACTTGACATGATCCTGACACACCTCGCTCGTATATATACTGGTCGGTAAAAGGTAGTGGTGGTCTTAGTCAGCCGAATTTCTTGCAGTTTTCTCAGTTTCTCCTCTTAAAACACTGCGTATTGTCTTGCGATGAGGATATATTGTAACATTTTTACTTTAGTTTAGGACACTGAAATTAAGGAGTTATGCACCATTTTAATATGAAGTTATTATACATCGTAGCGTTGTCGCGTCAACAGGTACTCTTAATTTAACCTATCTTCAATATATCGCCAATGTAGTCGTAAAGCTTCCGACTAGGAAGGCCCTTAGGGGACGGATCGCTCCCGTCGGTAGGTTTCGACAACTTACCTGTTGGGCTATCCTAGACGTGACTCCCGGGTGATGAGATAGCGTGTTGTAGTGGCGTAAAACTCACCACCTTTTCCACACATAAGCTGAAAATAACTATAATATACTGAAATATAAATGCCGATGAACGTGTAGTGGCTTTGTAAGAATACCCACTAACGTTCGGTAGATGTCGCTAGAGGTGACAGAGAGGAAGAAGCTAGGAGATTGGCAGCAGCGTCTTTCTAATAACAAATAAGAACTAAAAAATTAGGATTAAAAAAAAAAACTTTGTCTGTCTGTCCAGACTACTCTTTGGTTTGGTTTGAATTCCGCACAGAAGAATCATTCGTATAGCATATAAATAATTATTCCAGGTCTGGATGTTTGTTCTTGTGAAGTTTATGTGTGTTATTGTAGTAGTAAGAGAATATATAGAAGTATACATACAAGCGTAATCATGCTAACTATGTAATCCAATTTAAAGAGTAATAAAGCAGTCTTATTTCATCATTCGGTTGTTTCACTCATTCCCTGGCATACGCCCTACAGTGTAAACTGCTCCTAGGATACATGAGAATATACTACTGCGAAGGTAACGTTTTTTTTAATTAAAAAGTGAGCAATGCTAGGAAGGATCCAAGTTACCTTTTCCTCGTCTGAAAAATGTAGACATTTAAAAAAAACAATTAAAATTTATAAAATAAATGGTCTTCGATAATCTTAAATCTAAATAACGATCGAAAAAACGAAGCTGGGGTGGATGCCTAGTATTATCTACACGATTAGAAAGACCCTACAAACACATTTTAAAATTCTTGCCTCACAGACACGCAGAACAGTAACAAGGGTCCTTGAATGGAGAGGGATTGTTGGACACTCTAGCATCATTCCAGATATAAATTGGTCGTTAGTCGACGTCCTATAATAATTCACAAAAAATATCGGAAAATATACATATTTTAGGAAATAACTATTGGAGAATGTAATGTTATGACAACTGTATATTTTTAAGAAAATAACATTTCGGTTGTCGAGTATCAATTCTATAAAATCCCAAATTTACTTCCATGTAGTAACATATATATATATATATATATATATATATATATATATATATATATATATATATATATATATATATATATATATATATATATATATATAGAGAGAGAGAGAGAGAGAGAGAGAGAGAGATTTAAGCCCAGGACCCTTACGTTGTAGCTAGGTACTCCAATATATGGAGGACATGGCCGTAAAGTCAACTTTATTGCGCTGTAATTTTAGACAACACTTGTAAAATATTCAAAATGTTTCTGTTATTTCATACGAGGTATATATATGTATATATATGTGTATATATATGTGTATATATATGTGTATATATATGATAGGCTCAACTGGGTAACGACCACGCATTCACAAAATATGGTGAATGTAGAGAACCGGAGACCCATATTACTGGAAACGAGGCGTTATATTTTAGTCTACTTTCATTTTAGTTTAGTCTAGTTTTAGTTTAGAGAGACCACGCATCTGCATTTTGATACTTAATCGAGGATAGATGTAGATTTCTATGGGCCACAGCAGCCACTTACCATCGGGTGGACTGTATGATTGTTTCTCACCCTTAAAAAGCTCATGTTCAGCAGTGGTCTGTTCAAAAAAAGAAAACAAAAGGTTTAAGTATATAAAAGTTTTTATATATAGAACAAGGGGCAATCGAGCATTCGGCTCACCTGATCGTAAGAGATTACCGCCACCCATGAACAACTTCAACACCAGGAGAATGGCAGGTGCGTTGCCGGCCTTTTAGAAAGGAGTACGCTTTTTTCTTGAAGGTCCCTAAGTCGTATCGGTCCGGAAAAATCGCCGGTGGTAAACAATTCCACAGAAAAGTTGTACGAGGAAGAAAACTCGTATTAAAACAGTGGTGGACCATCAAGAAGCAGATGGTGTGGATAGTATCGTGAATTTTGAAGCGATTTGCGTTCGTGAAATTCGGCAACTGGAATTAATCCGAACATTTCCTCAGAGCACCCCCCGTGGTAGATGTGATAGAAAATGCAAAGGGATGCAACATCCCTACGCAGTGCCAAAGAATCGAGTCAAAGGGAAAGAACTCGGTCTACGAGAGTTAGAACCACTCTGCGCTGGATGCCATTAAGTGAAAAGAGCTGGCGCTGGGGAGCTCGGACCCAGAGACGAGAACAGTATTCCATGTGAGGCTGAACTGGCCCTTTGTAAAATTACAAGCGATGTGCAGACACTATTCGATTTGTCGACACCGAGGATTCTGATTCGAGCTGAGGCAGCAAGGGGAGTACCTTAAAACTGAGGAGATACGACAAAGGGGTTCGTTTTAGCGGTAAACGCGCAAACTTATGCCTTTTTGGGATTGAACTGGACTTGATTTAGTCGTCCCCAATCCGAGAGTTTTTTCAGCAAAGACTCGATTTTAGACACAAGTTTTTCCGAGAAATAATCGCCATGGTTCACAAGGTTTTTTTTATAGATTTAGGATGACAAGCGAGCACACAGCTCACCTGACGGTGAAGGCTGTGGCCCATCGACATCTACATATATCCTTGATTAAGAATCAAAATGTAGATGCGTTCTCACCCCTGAGAAATAGAATAAAATAGAATAATTTTTTATTCAATATAGATTACATGTTGCAATTCTTATTGAAAGTCATTTTTTACTTTACGAGGACTAAGATGGAATTGTACAAAAATTTTACAACGATAAGATAGCTGCAGCATGGTTCTGTTATTATATCTAGGCATACAATGAAAGGATTAAGCCTTGTATAGTGGTGGAAATTATATATTTATTCGTTTGAAGACTGACTGGTCCAGTAGCCAGAGAAAGCACTGGTGATGCTATATTCACTGGCACGTCCGATGTATACAGCATCAACAGGGCTGTCGTCCGTATAAAAATGAATGTCACCAATTTGCAACATATAATTGATATGCAGAAGAAACATCGTAGAACACTAGCAGTAATAGACAGGAAATCAGATCATGCACTGTCTAATACGACCTTGATGCTCCTATCAGCAAAGAGACTGGTAATCAAGTTGCACAATTTCTCGTGCAATAGGAAGGAAACTTCGAAAGAAGCGCTTTGTGCCATACCCGTTCAAACACCTTCCTTATGTCCAAACTAACGGCCAATGCCTGGACTCTACTGCCTCCGCCACACTATGAGTTACGTAGACCAAAATATAAAATAAAATCACCAGCTGAACGACCCCGACGAAAACCGTATGGGTAATTACTAATCAGCTGGTAATCCTCAAGGTATATAACCTGGCAGAGGTATAAATATATTGTTAAATAAATACGATCCACTCACTCCGAAATTATTTACAGATCCTAATTTTTTGGAAAGTTCATTTTCATTCAAATACGTTTTTCATACAATAGACCGTATTTTGCCATTCTGCGAATCGAATTCCACGATATTATAATTCAATGCGTCGCAGGGACTCTCAATGACTTTCCGACATTACCCCGACGACAATATGATGACAGGTTATTCATTCGCAAATGTATAGATTTCCGTAAGAATGTGTTCATATAAATGACATTTTCAATATTACGCTCATATTTCTTTACCTATGACTATTGTGTTTGCAAACTAATAAAAAAAATTTCTAAAAGATTTAATATATATTTTTGTGTTGCAAAACCAAGCAGCTTGCCATAATTAACGTGGTAGCGCCACGCTGCAGCTATATTATGGTTGTAGCACAAATGGGTCGCCTCGATTCGGTTAGGACCATGCTCTTACAGAATACGACCGTAAATAGCAGCGTAATGCTTGTTTCGTGTGGTGAGTGTAGAAAACCGGAGACCCTTTTTACTGGAAACGAAGAATTTCTTCTAAGGGGTCATGACGCATATGTATTTTGATTGTTAATTTATGATAGATGTTGATCTGTCTATGAACCACAGCATACACTTATCAGTGGACTGTGTGCTCGTTTGTACCCTTATTCTATATTGTAAAAAAAAAACATGAATGTATTAGGTCTTTGATATACAACGATATATTATGGAAAAATTCTAACATTTATTTGACAAAATATTTGCCCAAACTTGCTTCTTGCCATTTTATGTAGTTTTTGTTTTAGTAGTCGTTTTTTAATTACCAAGCTAACATAACCATACGCCTATATTTTCGTTACTTTTGTTTGGTTAAATCCGTGACCGAAGTAACGAAGCATAAAGTATAGTGGCGGCGCGAAACAACGTTATTTTGGAACGTCGTTATTTTAAAAAGTCACCGTGACTTTTATTACAGGACTACTAATTACGATGATTTTTTCACTGTTACGTTTCTTATCGGTTTTTTTACAGTTCGTGAGGTACCCATTTGTAAACCCCCCTTACCAATTTACCACAAAATATAAACATTGTTTTGACACATATAAATCTGACGCTAGTTCAGCCATAGTTTGTATATCGTCGTCACCTTTAGTGCGTCATTATTCATGTTCCTTTGTAAGTGGTTTTGCGGTTTATTTGTCAGTTCAATATTTCTCTAAAGAAATTGATTGAATCAATAACGCAACAGCTGCAGCAAGCAATTTAGGGTTTGACCTTGTTACAATTTTCGGTTGGCCCTGAGTTGAAACTGGCAGACACGCGATAATACGGAGATGGTAGAGATTAAGGTCGAAAAGAGGCTGGCGCGCCGCGGGAGCTGGAGGCAATGCTTCCTTTAATGATGACAAGACAATTTAGAGGAAATCCATGTAAACAATATTATTGATAATTAAGGGTTTTCCCTAGCATTGAAAAACTGTAACAGCTCGTTAATATTGTTAGATCTGTATACATTTATATATCTGTATACTACGTAGTAGTATTTATAGTAGCAGGTATTGTGTGCCGTTTGAGAATCACTATTCACGTTCGAACTCAAAACACGTATTTTTCATAATTAGTAGTCATAAAAAAATTAAACCCCAAAGAAACAATTAAATAATGAATTTTGAAAATGTATAACATTGAAACATAAAACCTAATAGCGACCAAATATCACTAAGATTTGTTTCTCAAAAATTCAAAAGTCATAACTTTTATAAAATAAATCGTAAATATATTAGGGTAAGATACATTTTTCTCTGAAATGCAAAGTTGGGCAATTAATGCGTCCCCTGTTTTACATTCAAAGTTCTTAAGAATGGTTTTGTAGCAATAACAAAAAAGAGGATACCTGCGGAGGTATTTTTGCTGTTTCCTCTCTAGAGAGAGGAACTTCATTTTCCGACAGTAGTAGATTAAAAAAAAACATGTTGACGTTTAATTAGGTCGGAAAATAAAAAATAAAAAATGATTACACTATATTGAATCTACCGGTACCGTTAAGGCCGATGTACATACACTGCGACAAGTACAGTAGCGAGTTAACTTGCAAACCTAGCGAGTTAAGTAAAAAATCTCATTTGAACGGAATTACCGTTGAGTTAAGTAGCAAATTAACAATTAAGTTCAACGGCATAGCCGGCTGGTCTATTTTTCGGCGAGTCGAGTTCGAAGGGTTGCCCTCCCGAGTGTCTCCAGCCACCCGCAACTAAACTCGCCGCTCGAGCGAGTTTAAAGGCCTATTACACTATGCAATATCAAGACAGTCTTACTAAGATTTAGGATAGTGTAGAAGCAAGTTAGTTTGTCTAATTAGACGGACCGAGTGGGTTCGGCCGTGCTTGCTTGCTGAATACCGTATGGTGTAATAAGACTTAGCACGCTTAGACCGTTTAGACAGCGCGCGGCAGCGGCAGAGTAAAGTCACGTGTTTGCTGTGGCGCGCACAATGACTTGTTCAAAAGAAAAGGAAGTAATTTTTAATGTTATCGGTGTTACGAGTTTTAATGGTATCGTTATAAAAGCGGTTGAGATATCAATGAGCTAAACCTTAGATCTTGATAGGAGTTGCCCATTGCCAGGAATATTTTAGTAACCAATCTTTGTTTTGGACTGACACTTTTTCTAAGAAGCGTATCTTCCTTTTGAATATATGGATTAACTAATTTCAACAGATATTCAAACTCAGCAACTCCTACTCTAAGGTAGTTTCTTAAGCCAAATGGTTCCAAAACACCCAATATTTGCATATTTGATAATTTTTCCCGTAAAAGTAAATATACTCCTTCACCCATATTTTTCTTTTCTTTTTCGTACTCCAACTATTAGACGCAGCAAGAGCCATGGCGATTTTTTGGTGCTTCAAAAGCTTTACCATGACAACGCGACAACCGTCACCGACTACCTAGGCCTTGCAAATGAGTTAGCATGCGGTACTCGGGGCAGTGTAATAGCGTACTTATCTAGTTAGAATTTAAGACAGTCCTAATAAGACTATCTTGATACTCCGTAGTGTAATAGGCCTTTTAGTTCAGTGCATAAGTTGACAGGACGCAACGTATTCTCGTTCGACCCTCAAAATATAAAATAGTACTTTTGTAACTCACCACGAAGAAATTTGCACGCTACTGCCCACTTAACCGTTTACTGTCAACTGCCCAATAACTAACCTCACTACTGTACTCGTCGAAGAGGATATCGGTCATTACGGTAGATTCGATAAAGTTATTTTAAATATTGTTGTGTGTGCGGGCAACGGTTAGCTCTCTCTAGCAGGCCATCAATAGTCCACTGCTAAACATCAGATCATCATAGATTGCCTTTGAGGGTGGATTTCCCCAAAGTTTCCACGTCAGGCAGGCGGATTAGCAACCGAAGTTTTTCATTACTTTCAGTTGTTATTAAGAAGAAGAATGTCCATCTTCTGTATTAGTTTCTCTCTGCCACCGCATACAAGCTCGGGAGAATATGAGGTAGAGTCGATCCTTTTATGACGTCACTGCACACGGTACGCTATTACGGCGCGAAACCTTTCAGGTCTTTAAAAACAAAATCACAAGATTATCGCGGTTGTTATTGGTACAAAAATACCATTTATTTTCATAACCGTTACCCTTAGAGCCTATTAAAAGTCCACTACTGCACAAAGGCTTTATTCGTAGATTGTCTTAGAGAGGTGATATATTCCATAGAATCAAGCTTGGCAACCTCAGTTTTTTAGGGTTCCGTAGTCAACTAGGAACCCTTATAGTTTCGCCATGTCTGTCTGTCCGTCTGTCCGTCCTCGCTTAATCTCTGTGACCGTTAGCACTAGAAAGCTGAAATTTGATACCAATATGTGTATCAATCACGCCGACAAAGCGGTAAAATAAAAATTTCACAAAAAATGTTTTATTAGAGTAGCCCCCCTATATGTAAAGTGGGAAGTGATTTTTTTTTTAATTTCAACCCTAACGTGTGATATACTGTTGGAACGGTATTTAAAAATGAATAGGGGTTTACTAAAATCATTTTTGATAATGTCAATAATTTCGGAAATAATCGCTCCAGAAGTAAAAAACGATGTGTCCCCCTCTCTAACTTTTGAACCATAAGTTTAGAAAATATGAAAAATTCTGAAAAGTAGAACTTTATAGGGACTTTCTAGTAAAATCATTTTGAACTTGGATGGAAACAACAGTACCCACTACCGGGAGCAGTTGCAGGAGCGCGAAGCGCTGCTGGAGCGCGAACATAATGGATACCCACCTTTAAACTCATAAGTGGGAACGCTTATTATGACGGACGGGAAACTACGGAACCCTAAACTGAGCGTGGCCCGACACGCTCTTGGTTGCTTTTTTTAATTATTATTTGTTACTATGAAGACGCTGCTGCGTATCTCCTGATTTGTCGCTTCTTACGACACATATTCCTACACCGGCCACTACACGGTCATATTTACGACGTCATTTTAGTGTTGAAATACGAACCTCACCATGAAATATTTTATACAATACGCATGAATAAAATAAAGCTCTTAATTTAAAATAATTTTGAAAGATACAGTTTCAGTCTAACCGCTACCGTCTAAGTTACAGAAAACCTTTGTTTTCAGCTTTATATTAAAACACCCTAAAGAGGAGGTAAAGATTTCCAAGTGACACACGGCTCACTGCATCGTCTAGCATTTGTGATGATTAAATGTAGTATATCTTTCTACAATATAATAGCTGGCCTGAAATACGTTGGACTGCCGTCCGGTTGCTTCCACTTCCGGAAGTGTCGCGATGAGTTCACTCCGTATTAACTCCGGACATATTCAGTATAAAATTTATTATTAATTAGATTACAGTGCACTCATCACGTCTTAATTTAGTAATTTCTGTTTTTAACCTCCGACGAAAACAGAAGGATGTTGTAGTTTGAAGTGTGCATCTGTGTATTTGTATATCTATGTGTCTGTCCGATTTTAATTTTTTTCTCTTGAAAGGTGTTTTAATCGAGAGTGTTATGCCGTTTGAAGATCGTCAGCTCTTTTTATATCGGGGGTTTTTGAAATATTTGATTTTAGCTATGGCACTAAGCCAACACAATTATATTGTGAATGCGAGTTATTTTAAAAACATAAATATAAATACTCACACCTGTTACCCAGAGGGGTGCGCAGAGACTACGGACTTCCATTTGGCACGATCCTGATACACCTCTCTCGCCTCCTTCACATCCATATTTTTACGCATACACACTCGTCGGTTAAGGGTACTCTTAATGTGACCCATTTTCAAAATATCACCAATTTGGTCGATAAACCTTCGTCTAGGCGTCCCTTTCCAATTCTGCCGTTCACATCTGCAATATAAATATACTTTGTCACTCCTTCCTCGTTCATTCTTTCTACATGATCAAATCAATGAAGCCTTCCTTTCTTAATCCTAGTCACAAGATCATCTTGCACACCACGTTTTTCTCTTATCACACAATTTCTCACCCTGTCATTCAGATTCAGCCCTAGCATACTCTTTCAAGACCGCATTTCTACAGCATTTATTCTACTTCCGGGCTTCTTCTGCCACACCCAACTTTCACTACCATACTTTAAAGTATGTATTAACACAATATTACGAATAACCATACGTGCCTTTTTTGACACATTCTCACTCTTCATAATAGAGTGTAGAGCCCTATTCCTATGAGAGAATGCAGGAAATAGAGCGAATTATTTCAGTCCATAAAGATAGAATTTGTTTTGATCTACAATGTCATCTTAGCATAATTATGAACCATCAACATTAATAGGACCACCATCCTGACAAAGCAAAAAAATTGTGTAAATATTACCCGAATTCATTTTCGGAGTAAAACATATTTTTTCAAAGTATTGTTTCATCATCGTCATCATTATAACCCTTCACAAGTCCCTTGTTGAACTTAGGCCTCCCCAAGAAATGCCACGGAGCACGGTCATGAGCCACCTGCATCCATTGACTTCCTGCATGTCTTACCAGGTCCTCATTCCATATAGTGAGGGAACGCCCTACACTTCGCTTACTGGTACGAGGTTGCCATACGGTACCTTGTTTATAAATTTTAATTTAATCTAAAAATAAATAATATATTAAATTAAAAATATTGTACATAAATATGTATATATGTATGTGTATATCTATGTATATATATATACATATACATATATATATAATAAGTATGTATATAAATATAATATATTTATAATCATTAAATATTGTATATATTATTAATATATTATTATAAATATTATTTTTACTAAAAAAAAATTCTGTTTATTTTATATTGCACGTTGCACCTATCCGTCGAAATATAAAATTATAATATCCTTTTACGTTCGGTTTGTCAAGTAGAAATCGCTTAAAGCGATATGACCACCGTTTTTAGTCATGTTTTCCGTTGTTGTAATAACTTTGTTAAAATGCAGTAAAGAGTAATCGATCTAATATAAATAAACCCTATATCTGAGTAACATTGACAGTCTCTAGTGTTACGGCTAAACCAGCTTAGTGGTAAAGGAAAACATCGTGAATCTTGTATATCTGGAAAATAATATAATTTGAGGTTTGTTGCTCAGCTGTGGGACGTAAAGAGGCTGTAAACAGTATTTTTTATTATTTTTTCGGATTTCGCTTACTGACTGCATAACAGGAACCATGACCTCATTTCATCCCCTAAGAGATGACTCAGGGAAAGTCCCCGAAGAGGGAGAGAGGACAAACGAGCACGCGTTTCACCGATGGTGACTAACACTGCCCATGAACAAGTACAATCACCATGACCGAGCAGCGGTGGTGAATGAACTCCACTACCTCATTTCGTTCCTTGCCATAGTTGCCACGTCAAGCCACAGACCCCTGAAAAACATGTTGACTGACTTCATATGTTGTACTTAAATGTTCTTTTCGTAAATATACAGGTTTATGAATGACTTTAATCACTGAAAATTTTAATTTTAAGCTACATCGGTGTCGACGAGCATCGAATAAGATTTATTTACACTTGTAATAAAAGTCTTATATATATAACATGAAAATCATGCTTCCATGTTGTTGATTTAAAGTGTTCGTATGTTATCTCACGGGGTAACTGGCTCAACTCGAATCCCGCGAGTGCTTGATCCCGGCTCTCTTTTTTAATTAATACCACTTCGAACAGAGCGCCGAAAGAATGCTCCAAGTCATTAAAAGTTTTAATGGCATTTGACTTCACGTTGCACGGAGAAAGGAAACAAAATTTAGACACGTCGACGGTTGTAGTTTTTGATTTATAAAGAAATAGTTCGCGCCTGCGCGGCTCTAAAGTTTTGCTATTAAAACTTGCTTAAATTTTTAACTTTCTTATTTGAACTTTAATGCTGCCAGCCTTAAATTGTTATTAGATTGTTTGCCAAGATGCAACTATTTGGAATGCAATTCCTTGAAACAGTATGAAAATTACAGTCCATATATTTCAATTTCATGAGAGATTAATGGATCAATTAGTCCAAGGCGCTGCTCTAGTGCCGACGGGGATCAGATCTGGGTTGCTCGCACTCAACGCATTAGCATATCAGTAAGTTGAAGTAGAAGTTAGCTTAAAGAATCGACAACTGATGGGAAAGAAATTTTCTCGAGGGCTAACCACGTACCAGTAAGCGAAGTATAGGGCGGAGTGACGACCTGATAAGAAATGCAGATGGATGAGTTGGGCTCAGGACGATGATTTGTGACGTTACTTGAGGAACGCCTATTTTCAGCACTAGAACTAGCAGCGTTTTGACAGTACGTTTTATTATATTCAAAATAAACTTCTCTGTGACAGACAAACTAGTGACAGTTTTAAGATATGATCAGTATTAAGTTTATATTTTTTATTTATTAACTTACTGCAGGTAACAAAGTCTCATACGAGTATACAAACATACATGGATAAACTATAACTTATAATAAAAGTTTAAGCCTATATACGTCCCACTGCTGGGCATAGGCGTCCCATCATTGCAACCCCAATGCGTGTTTGGTGAATTTCACATGACTCCGAAATATTTTTTCCTATTTCTCAGACATGCAGATTTCCTCACGATGTTTGCCTTCACCGTCGATCACGTGGTAATTCAGCACTTAAAATTGAAATTAACAATTCAATTAGTGCCGGCGGGGATCAAACCCTGATTGCTCGCGTGTGCTATGAAACTCTTATGACACTATTACACAATTATAAAGAAAATATATTTACATATATTTAGTTGCTAAGTATGTATATGCCACTAGATGGTAAGATCATTTTGCCTAGACATGTCCACCACCCTCTTAAAATTATATTTATGCCACCAAATATACGCAGCAAATTAGGAAACTACTGCTGTGTTCTTGATTGTAGAGTATGGAGAGACACTATATTTACGAGCTGTGAGGCATTTCCTCAGCGGTGACAAGGCAATTAAAGCCTTATTATTTAGAAGCTAACTGAAAATGTCCATGCAGTAGACACCTACCGTCGGGTAGACAGTAAGTTAGTTCGTTACTTCACTTTGCGGTTATGATTGCGGCACGTATGAGTCGGCTCAATCGGGAAAGGACAAAAGATTCTCACAGAATACCAGCATAAAATGGCAGCTTAATGCTGCTGTGCTTCGTATGGTGAGTGTGGAGAACCGGAGACCCTTTTAACTGGAAACATATATACCCCTAATGACAAACGAGCACACAGTTTTCCATCTTAGTCCTAAGGGCTGGAAACGCATCTGTATTTTGATCCCTAATCGAGAATATATGTAGATGTCTATGATATAATTACCATCAGGTGAACTGTGTGATCATTTGTCATTAGGGGTATATATGTTCCGTGTTTATCACCCCTATAAAAAGGACCAGGCTGGCATAAAATACCAGCATGAAGTAGCATCAGAATTTTGTAACGAGTGACGAGAACCGGAAACGCCTTTTTACTGGTAACGAGACACACCTTAGTTTTCAGATGTGACCACGTATTTTAATTTTGATTCTTAATCGAGCATACATGTAGGTGTGCTTATGGGCCACAACTTTCACGTACTATCAGGTGGACTATATGCTCGTTTGTCACAAATTTGGGCTTGCTTGCTTGTCTAAAGGGCTCTTACTTACGATGCAAATGATAGAAACGGTATGTTGTGGCTCTTAAAAACCAATATAAATTATCGATTTAGAATAAAAATGTCGTCAGTACTTTTGAGGATTAATATTGAACCCTTCACACCACTAAAATATGTATTCGATTCTCGTCATTAATCATAAGAATCGTGGCTGTGTCATAATACCAGTATCAATGTCATGCTGGTGGTATTCTATGAGAGCGTTATCTTTTCCTCGTCAAGCAGGCTTATGGGCCTATGGGCTCGTGTCTTAAAAAAAAGCATATTTATGTAACATATGATACTTAACGTGATATATGTTAAAGGTTAGAAAAATGTAGAGAAAGAGCAGAAACGCGGATTGCCCAGAGCCCCGATATGGCTTAATCCGCTCCTGGTTACAGCTATAATGTAAATTTAACTTTGTTCTACTATAAACGACACGCAGAAAGTTTTGCGGAAAGAGTTATTACGTAGATACTGGCCAGTTATGGTTTTAAAATTACGATTATTTACAAGTAAAAATAGGTTCCAACTTTTTGTCGCAACTTTTTGAGTTTCTCAAAAAAAAGATGTCCATTTTTCACCTGACTATGTATAGAAATGAAATAAATCTTAAAATTCAGCTAATTGGATTGTAAATTAATTACGCTTATCACAATGTCAAAAGAAACGCAGGAAAAATATTTTTAATATTTCTTAAAGCTTATTCTACGTCAAGCGTAAACGTATTACCACATTATGAACGCATCTCAACTACCCTTTTTTTAGAACTTGTCATTTTACACATTAATTTACTCAACGTACATTATTTTATGTTTCATTTAATCAGTAAGCATTTTTTATTAGTATTTGTATAGTACAGATTATTTAAAAATAATAAAATAATTTCTTTATTACCTATTTGTTAACGCCATACTTAACCTAAAAAGTGACTTTAATATTTTTGGGATTCGTAGCGTTTAAATCATAAAAATTACTTTAAGACATTATTTTCTAGACTTACATGTAGTTTTCTACTATATCTTATAACTATACATAAACTTTCACTATCAGATTGTTATAGGTATGTAAAGTTAGCACGATTCTTTCTGCGTAGACTACATATAAAACACAAGTAAGTAACGTAACAAATAGTAAGTAATAATTTTAGCACATTTATAAAAACAATATACTCGCAACAATCACAAACCAGCACGGGAGTTCTCATTTGCGTGGACCCGCACCTTTAAATCGAAAACCAATTATGGAAAAATCCTACATATCTACATGTACGCATTACCTTGCTGTGTGAGTATGTAAGCCGAATACAATACGTACGTAACCTACACAAATATACACAGATATATATATTACTGGAATAGATAACTTGTAATTATGTTTTAGTACCTATGTTGTTTCTTTTTTGTTAAATAAAGGTTGACAAACGTGCTCACATTCTACCTGATGGTAAGTAATTGCCGTAGCTCATAGATGTTTAAATCAATCCTTCATTAAGAATCAAAATGTAGATGCTTTGACTCCCCTGAGAACTGAAAGTTCCAGTAAAAAGATGTCCGGATTTTTACGCTCACCATAGAATACACAGCAGTATTAAGCTGCTATTTTATGCTGGTTTTATTGCAAGCATGGTCGGTACTAGGCTGCACTAAAAGTATCGGGAATGGAATATTTCCACTGTTCCTGTCATATTAAAATCTTGTTAATTGAAAACTCCTTGATTTTAAAAATTGAATACCATTTAATTATTTAAAAAAGATTCTCGGTCTTGTCACAAGGTTTTGTCAAATTTGTTTAGTCGTTGAGAAAATGGAATTGACACGAGAAAATTAAAGAGCGATGATTTAATATTATGACTTTCGAAGTAGTTTAACACAAAAACAGTGTGTTGACCGGATGATTTCTGCATTTCGTGATGAAGCCCCATCCAAAATCACAATTTATCGCTGGTTTGCTGAATTTCAACGTGGACGTGTCAAGCTCAGTGATGATCCCCGTCAAGGTCGTCCAAACTGCAGTCATCCAAGAAAATGTTGATGCTGCGAGTAAGCTGATTGAGGAAGATCAACATGTGACATACCGCGAAATTTAGGCAACTTTAGACATTGGCATGAGTCAAATACAAATAATCTTGCATGAACAATTAGGCGTAAAAAAGTTGTTTTCCCGATGGATACCGCATTCGCTCTGTGAAGACCAAAAAGCGGCCCGCGTTACTTGATGCGTCAGAACTCTCGAAAGATTCCACGCAGGATCCTCAAACGCTGTATACAACATCGTATCAGATGACGAATCCTGGATATATGCGTACGAACCCGAAACAAGAAACCAGTCACGAGTTTGGGTGTTCGAAAATGAGTTAAAGTCAACAAAAATTGTTCGTTAATGGAGTGTTGCAAAAAAAATGGTGGTCACGTTTGTCTCCAAAACCGGCCATGTTACGACTCTTGAAGTTGGACGGGACAAAGAACGGTTAATGCAGAATGGTATGCTAGCATTTGTTTGCCACAGGTCGTTTCTGAATTCCTTAAAGAGAACTGCAACCGCTGCATCATCCTCCATCACAATAATGCGAGTTCTCACACCGCACACAGAACAAAAGAGTTTTAGAGCAAGAAAACATAGAATTATTAGACCATCCACCGTACAGGCCCGACCTAAGCCCTAATGATTTCTATACTTTCCCTAAAATAAAGAATAAATTGCGTGGACAGAGATTTTCATCACCTGAAGAAGCTGTGGACGCCTACAAAACGGCCATTTTGGACTTCCGAATGGAATGGTTGCTTCAATGATTGGTTCCATCGTATGGAAAAATATGTCAAATTTCGCGGAGAATACTTCGAAAAGCAATAAATATATTTTTAAATAGTAATGTTGTGTCACTTCCTTGATTCCCAAAATTTTCAGTGTTGCCCGCTTACAAGCCAACATTCACCCATAACATAGTTTCTGTATGACTCTACCCCGTATATACATATTATAAAAATTTACTAAAAACTATATCCCCCTTTTCTAAATTTATTTTTATCTGAAATTTCTTATGAAACTATTAAAAAATTAAGAATGAAGTACTGTAATGTTGTAGCGGCATGGCCAATTAATCACTTTGGTGTTTTACTTCGGTATTAAAGTAGTTATTTTGGTATATGCCAGAAAGATTGCTTTTGTATTTTTTCTCTATAGCATTGGGTGACATACGAGAACATAGTCCACCTGATGGTAAGTGGATGCTGCAGCCCATAGACATCCTTATTTATCCTCAATTAAAAATCGAATTGCATATGCGATGTCACCCCTGAGGACTAAGATCTAATGCCTTAATTCCAGTAAAAAGGGTTTCCGGTTCTCAATACTCACAATATGAAACACAGCAGCATTAAGCTGCTATTTTACGCTAGTATTCAGTGAGAGCGTGGTTCTGCCCCTTTGGAGCCGACCCATTCATGCTACAACTACAATATAGTTGCAGTTTGGTTCTACCACGTAAAAATATTCTGTATATCCATATATGAACAATATATCTGATCGTTAATAAAATGACCATTTTTCATGGCTTCCGATAGAGCACGATGGCACCTGTACTACATACACCTATACTAATGACGTTAAGCAGCGTCAAATGTTCGAAAAGTCTAGTGCTGCAACTGTCAATTTGCCTGTAGTCTTTGGAATCTAGACTTAACTCAAATATTAGAAACCGGGGATGGACTGCAGCTTTACTATTGTTAGGATATGGACTCTCCTCTTATCATACCACTTACTTAGTCTGGAAACTTGATCTTGATGTTGACTTAACAATATAATGATTCTTTTCATATTTTTAAAACGATTTAAGTGACAAACCAACTAACAGTCTACTTGATAATAACTAACTGAAAATCTGATACCAACTTCAAAGAAGCCTACAGATGCATTGCTACCACAAAGGACTAAGATGGAATGCATCACAGCCTGTAAGCCGAAACACGAATGAATATAACATGGCAGCAGAAATGGGATTGGATGTATCCAGATGGACTCGAAGGCAGAAAAAATTGCTCCTACCAGGTAACCTTACCAAAAAATTAATAAAACTAAAAACTAATTTATTAACTCATCTAACCTAAAACCTGCGTTTATTATGCGTATATAGTATTATAAACAGCGAACACATCTAGATATCACTTTATAGCTGTTAAAACGTTTAATTAACTCCACTGACAGCGCCATGCGACTCACACACCAACAGTCATATTAACATTCACCCCCACACAAACGAAACGCTTACACGACCTACACGTGTAATTGTACTCGGTGATTTGGTTGTTCGGGGCTTGATTTAAGGTGAGAGGTAATCGAAATATGATACCTTTTATATACAAAGTGACCCCCAGTTAATGAGAAGCTTAGTCCTTTACCTTTATGTCACCAGAGCAAGACAGCAACACGTTCTGGCCTTTTAAAAATAAAACACACGGGTTAAACCACTACAGCCTAAATTTACACCTCCCCACAGATTACTTCATAGGGGATATTTTCCGTAGTTGCAGCAACCACAGTTTTTTAGCCTTTAGTTAATGACAGAAAAAAAGCGCTAGCAAGCGCTTGTAAGCAAAATGGCGAAACTATACAGTTTTCGGCCAGGACACGTTTACTAACTTCAAGTAGCGTTGACACAATCCGCCATTTTGCTTTATTTTGTTTGTTTTTAAATAGAGTTAATAAAATAGCTATTTACCATTTGACAGCGCTTACCGCTAACGATCGCCATTTTGCTTACAAGCACTTCCTAGCGATTTTTTCTGCCAAACACGCAGCCATTATTGGGAAGCTGCCCATCTACTTGTTTGTTTCCCTCTATCTCCTCTTTCGACACTCATGAGACGATATGGGTAGTGGATATTTTTACACCGCCACTTCACAGTGAAGCTTTTAAGTAATTTTAGTTTAGTCCTTATTTGCCGGCGTGTGATATTAATCTGTCGCCTCATTTCGTCATTCACAGGACAATGAACTAGTTCAGAAAATTTGTATAGTTGTATATGACAAATTTAAATTATTCTGGAGCAGCATCAAAGATACGTAATTTCTAGGAATATGATCGCCAATCCATCTGCTAGTGTGAAGATTAAGCAAAATACTTCCTATAGTGGGAGATCCAATATTGGTATGGAGCGAGTTAAGAAAAAGAAGAAGAAGAGTGCTACTTTAGTAATAACATTGTCTTCCAGACCAAATTTCGGTAACGGGGTCAAGTCTCAACTGGCACTAGCCTCCTGCGTTGTACAGGATGATGTATACAAATGTGTGCGTTACAACAGGTGCAATTTCTTTTCCCTCACTCTTGTAATCCGATAAGACGGTAATCCGACACGAACGGATAGAGATCAGAGTCAGGACCAACGGCCTTTCGTGCTTTCCTCAAATTTGAATAACGATAAGTAATGGATAGATATTCATTCCCAAAATGCCGTCCCCTAAAATCTGCCGCCCGGAGCCATGGCCCCTCCGGCGCCCTCCTTGCTACGCCGCTGATACACTATCACAGATTTGCAGTCGACTTAATGGTAATTGGATGCTGTATCTATAGGCTATCAAATCTATTCTTGATTGAGAATCAAAGCGCATATGCGTTGTCAACCCTGTGTGCGAAAATTGAATGCCTTCTTAGAAGTAAAAACCTAACTATAACCATACGCCCTTATGTTGTTGTTTTACTCTGGTATTTTGTGAGATTATAGTTGGTGATCAAGGAGAATTACAACCTATTATTATTATTCAGGCTGCAGCCATAATGCAGCGTGATATTGCTAGCATAGTCAAAATTTAAATATTGATGTGCACTACCAAACATACAAGAAGAGTTTTAAATTTTTCCAATATACTTTGTTCATCAAGTTCTAAACCAATTCCCTGTCAGCATATTCGATCGTGGTCAGAAAGGGGTGGAAAAATTAACGAGAGAATTAGAATTTTACATCGTAATAGCTGTTGCCACAAGGGGTGTGTGGAGGCAGAAAAAATGTGTAGAGTGGAGTTTTACGCCGAGAGAAGGCCAGGCACTCCAGAGTTTCATACTAATTATCATAGTCGAAGCAAAACGCTGAATTAAAATTGTTTTTGGGCGGAATAAAACGTTTCCGCTTGTTTACACTAAACCATTATAAGCGCTAGCTTCTTATGCTGGTCTCTTTGATTTTGTATTTTTGCATAAGTACGTACAAAGTTTTTTTATTTGCTCTTACTCGTATAGAAATCGACACTAATTTTGGGCAGTGGACAATAATAGTGTGGATAATTTGCGCAAAGTTATTCAATTGTGTAGTTACGTTGCTTTCTACAATCAGTTAGTGCTGAATAAACAACGAACTATTTGGGCAGTGAAATTAGATGTTGACGCATGTGAAAATCAGCGTTCATAAGCCGTGTCGCTTGCTTTATATTTTTCAGGCCATAAGAGCCCTCAGCTTGACGTGTGCCTCCCCAATGTCCTGAAATCCTCCCAGGGTTGACGACTGCAGTACCAGACGTCCTACATCTATGAAGCTCTTGCTCATCTTGATCTGGATATTTTAAGGCTGTCCTAAATGAAATGGTTATTTCATCTATCGCAAGTCATAAAATTTCTTAGCAGTTTCCTTAGTCGTATCCATTCAAACCCATGTGAAGAAATATGGTAATGGATTATTTTACGCTGCCAACATACAGTAATATATCATCATATAAATTTAATCTACGCCTTGATAGAAAAAGGCAGTTAAAATTATAGTCCAGTAACTATTGAAACATTCAAATATATCGAAGCAGCTAGTAAACTTCTCACTAACAAGAGATTTAAAAACTTCAGTTTAATCTCGACACGAAGTTTTTATCTCCTTTCTTTTATATTCTTGTGCATTTTATAACCGAATCTGTAAATTATAGTATATAAATAGTACATAGTATCTGTTAACTGTTATTTTAAGCACATCTTCACACTTTTAATAATTTAACTTTAATATAAAAATAAAAATAAATTACACGAATAAAAACCCCACATAGAGCACTATTATGGCAATAGTCGAACCGCATACTCTCAATCCCATAAGTCAACAGCGTTTTCTCATTACATGCCAACTGTCCGTTATGCACTCCGGTACGGTTTAATCGAATTAGGCTGATTAATACACGACAACCGAAAACATTAGCCGTAAATCGAGTTGGTTTCCCGACGATGAGTAATATACCACGCTCGATGGCTCGCAGATTACGCTCTATAAATTATTATGAAGCAATCAGTGTATGGCAAAAGTTTGAGAATCGTTTTCTGCGTACGACACGACCGCGATACGACATTGAAAGGAAAATCTGCCTTCACAGATATATTTTATTTAAAACTAGAGGTCGTCTTTGGAATTCACATAATATTATAATGTACTGGATAAAATATGAGTGCTTTAAGTTAGGGGTAGACAGAATCAGTAATGTTTTTATCTCTTTTCATAAATAATGTAAGAAAAATTATTATAGTTTTATAGGTGCAAGGGTGAAAAATGATCACGTAGTTCACTGGATGGTAAGTCGGTCCTGTGGCACACTGACGATCTCGATTAAGAAACAAAATCAAAATTTTGTTGTCATCCCTGAAGATTAGATAAAATGATCCGTTACCATTAATAATGGTCTCTATTTCTCGTCACTCACTATACGAAACACAATAGCATTATTTTACAGTTTCAGAAGCGTGTATTAGCCACTCAAAGTATTAACTAAAAGTTTTACTCAAATAGAGCTTGTCTAGTACCTTGACTTCCAAAGAGGAGAAACATAGTGGCGCTTTAAAGTATCCATTAAAGTTTAGACAGAAAATTAACTCTTTTGCGTCTTTCGCAAAAATGGTTGATGTATAGTTTCACTGAGTAGATCTAAAGTGGAATTTTATCAACATATTTTCTAAAACAGCAAATTAACTTATTTCACTGAACATTGCTAAACTTTATAACTTAAAAATCGGTTTATTAATGATAAAAATGTAATACCAACAAGATTGTTAATTTTAATACATAATTAAGAAGTTAATACATAATGAAGAAGTTAATGAACCTGAAAGAAGCGAAAGAGGTATGTAAGGATCGTGACACTTGGCGATCTGTTCTCTCTGGCTACCCCGTTAGGGATTGTGCGTGACGATAAGTAAGTAAGTAAGTAAGTAATACATAATTACATTCAATTAATTGCCAAGTAATAGATTACATTTACATATTTGACTGGCTAAATATTATTTAATGTGTAAAATGGATACGGATACAGCTATATTTTAAACCGAGATATCGTTCAGTCTAAATATCCTTTTTTCTGCTTGGTGTGAGTTTGCAGATTTATTGGTAGAATAATTTTGATTGATCGACGCGATTCGACGAGGTGCCTCAAGTAGGAGTTTAAAACTACGTGATAAGTGCTTAGTCGCAGGGGTTCTGTGATGTTTTTGTATGGAGTTACTTGTCTTACAAATCAGTGCAGAGCGCCTCAAAATTCTTCAACAAATATTCCTCAGACATGCATATTTCCCCGCAACATCTTTCTTCACCACTGAGCACGCGGTTACTCAACATTTAAAATAGTAATGAACTATTTCATTGATGAGAGTAAAAACAGAGTTCTTTGATCGCGTATTGTGAAATTATTTATTAATCTACAATTTGCATTTAATTATTTGTTTATAATTAAAAAAAATTAATTATGATTATCGCTCGATTCGCTGAGCGCACGATTATATTTTGTTGTGAAACTTATTAATTTTTTGTAATGGGACTATCACAAATTTTTTTTTAGTTTACATTGCAAAGTGAGTACTTATACTAATTTTCAAGTCACTCGAGTGTATAGTTTTAGAGATCTCGTGAGGAGTCAGTCAGTCAGTGACACACGTACACGCATGCGCACGCGCAAGCACACGCACACGCACACACACACGCACACTCATACGCACACACACAAACACACACACACACTTATATATACATGTATATATATATATATACATGTATATATATATACATGTATATAGAGAGGTCAATCGACGGATTCAACTCGGCTGGGCAGCGTTCGGGAAATTACGACATATCTTTTCGTCAGGTATACCTCAATCTCTAAAAACTAGATTGTACAACCAGTGCGTGTTGCCAGTGATGACTTATGGATCTGAGACGTGGTCCTTCACTGCTGGCCGTATGAGGACGCTTAAGGTCGCTCAGCGAGCTATGGAGAGGGCTATGCTCGGAGTTTCTCTGCGTGATAGACTCAGAAATGAGGATATCCGCAGTAAAACCAGAGTGACCGACATAGCCCAACGGATTAGTAAGCTGAAGTGGCAATGGGCCGGCCATATAGCTCGAAGAACCGATAACCGATGGGGAAGAAAGGTTCTCGAGTGGCAGCCTCGTACCGGTAGGCGTAGTGTAGGGCGACCCCCCACTAGATGGAGTGACGACCTGGTAAGACATGCAGGAAGTCGATGGATGCAGGTGGCTCAGGACCGTGCTTTGTGGCATTACTTGGGGGAGGCCTATGTTCAGCAGTGGACTTGTGAAAGGCTGTAATGATGATGATGATGATGTATATATATATATATATATATATATATATATATATATATATATATATATACAAGAATTTGAGAGTTTCGGGGGCAATAAATCGATCTAGCTAGTATTTATTTTTAGAAAATGTCCCTTTGCACGGACAAAGTAAGGCAAAAATCAGGAAAAAAACTGTTACAATATAAGAAGATAAATTTTGACAGGTTACTAACGATCGTAATAGCTCAGATGGGATGTTGTTCGGGCGTGATATCGGTGTTCCGTGGTTCGCGTCCCGTCTTGAGTCCGACTTTTTTTCCTTTTTTTTCAAGTTCCCTTCTTTTCTGAGAA
This sequence comes from Parnassius smintheus behrii, assembly GCA_036936625.1. Classification (NCBI taxonomy): domain Eukaryota; kingdom Metazoa; phylum Arthropoda; class Insecta; order Lepidoptera; family Papilionidae; genus Parnassius; species Parnassius smintheus. The sequence goes on along the minus strand of JAUPFT010000008.1, from coordinate 49,448,471 downwards.
AATCTATTATTTCGAACCCTTTTTTTAGTATTTTTTAAAAATACGAAAATTTTAATTAATCTCATTGCACTCATGATTTTTTATTCAAATAACCAGTTAAGTTTTTTCTATTACGTCAATAAGATCAAAAACTATTATTCATGTAATTTGTATATAAATGTAACTTAAAAAAAAACCGAGCAAAGCTCAGTCATCCGGGTACTAATATATATATATATATATATATATATATATATATATATATATATATATATATATATATATATATATATATATATATATATATATATACATAAACAGTCACTCAATGCATTAAGTACTAGATCCAACATATTGACGTTTGTGTTCATAACATAATGATAAAATATATTGATGTTTCCTTGACCTTTGACGAACTAAATTTAATTTATTACGTAGAAAATTAAGGACTTTTCATTTCATATCAATATTCAACCCTGTAGAACTTTTATAGAATAATATTCACTACACTTAACACTGGCTCACTATAACACCAAGTCCTGCTGGGTACACGTCTTACCTCGGAGCACTCCCCAAGGCAACTGCCCCCCGGCACTCAGTGCAACAACCGAATGACGTGTTACCCCCCACTACTTGTGTATATGAGACAGTGTATTGAATCTATTATATAGACACAACACTACATCCCTTCCTTACGAAGGAATTTTTTTTTACTCAAATGTAATACATTTTTAATCCAAATAACATTTAGATAATGGACTTATTTCTTGAATCAATACAAAATCAAAAAATAAATTTAACTTAATTTGTATCGTTATGATCTTCCCTTTCATGACCTTCTGAGGATGATGTGGTCTCATCACGGATAGAGTTCCATATTCCATCTATTTTCTTTAAATGCGTAACATTTCTCCGTAATCTTTGTCCGGTCTCTTCATTTCTCACTGTGATATCTCCACCTACCGATTTCTCTACAACGTGCGGGGTAGGGCTGAAGTTAGCAGTTAGTTTGTTTGGTCTTTCCATATGTTTTAAATAAACTTTATCTCCTTCTATTATTTCAGAATTTTTTTGCTCTTCTTTTCCGGTCTCCATATTCTTTACCTTTTTCCTTTTGTAGTTTATCTCGGTCCCTAATTTCTGAATAGTTTTCTTCGCTATTGATATTTTTTAACATAGGTATTTTGTCTCTGTTTTGACGATTAAAGAAAAGTTCTGATGGTGATTTCCCTGTTACTGAATGTGGAGTAGAATTATACATCATCAGGTATTCATACAAGGTCTCTTTCAAATCTTTTTTTCCAAGTTGACTGATTCTTAGTCGTTTTAATATGTCACGATTTTGGCGCTCTACTTCGCCATTCATCTGGGGCCAATATGGTATAGAATTTAATAATTTAATATCACACTCAGAACGAAAGCTTTTAAATTCTTCACTAATAAATTGACGCCCATTATCTGCACTAATTGAAACTGGGTAGCCGAGGTGTAACTAAATATCTCTTTTAAATTTTTTATTATTTGTACACTATTGATGATTTTGGTTATCTTGATTTCTTTGTAACGACTGAAATAGTCAATTACTACCAGAAGGTAATCGTTGCTTGGTAGTGGTCCTAACAAATCCATTGCGATGTCGACCCATGGTGCTGATGGAAGTTCCCGCCGTTTCATAGGTACATGTGGATTTGGCAGTCCCACAAGAGTGCACCCTTTGCAGCTCTTGACTAACATCTCGACATCTTTATCAATCTTTGGCCACCAGACTTTAGCTCTTAAGCGTTCTTTCATGGACACGATCCCAGGGTGACCTTCATGGGCTGCCACTAATACTTGTTTCCTTAATTTGTTTGGAATTACAATTCTATTTCCTCTCAAGAGAATATTGTCATAAAAATAAAGTTCATTTTCAAAAATTTTAAAGTTCTTAATTGACTCATCCCACTGATTTTTATGGAGTCCATTTCTTACGTTCGTTATTTCTAAGTCGCTTTCAGAGTATGCAATTATATCTCGCATAGAAATAGCATGTGGTTTTGCTAATTGCACTATTTGGCATACATAGTAATCCTGTATAGATTGTACATGTGTTCCCCTGCATAATCGTGATAGTGGATCTGCAATGTTTGTATTTCCTGGCTTATATTTTATCTTATATCTGTAAGCCTGTAATTTCAATACCCATCTTTCGACGCGGGCACATGGCTTTGACTTAGGACTAAATAGGAATTCCATGGCTTATGGTCAGTGATCAAATCAAATTCTTTTCCGAACAGAAACGTGTTAAAGTGTTCGATAGCCCAAACAAGAGCAAGGGCTTCCTTCTCCGTTTGGCTGTATTTTCGTTCACAATTTGTTAAAGTCCGATTCCAATGATTCTGGGACCCCTTTCATCAGTTTGTACCAAAACAGTTCCTAATCCAACAGGGCTCGCATCTGCTATAACTTGGGTCTTGTCTTTGACGTCATAATATCCTAAGGTTTCTATTTTTGTTAACTTTTCTTTGAGACACCTAAATGCATGGTCCTGTTTTTCTGTCCAGTATTTTTCTATGTTAGCCTTTTTTCCTAATTTCCTCCTAAGTAATTCTTTTAATGGTTCGTTAATTGTAGCTAATTTAGGAATCCATTTATTTATGTAATTCACTAAACCAAGAAAACTTTGTAACTCATCAATTGTTTTTGGTACTCTAAATTCGGTTATACTTTTGATATATTTAGGTAGAGGTGTTAACCCCATCTGGTGTTAATTCGTGTCCTAGAAATTTAACTTTTTGCACTTTATACAAACATTTATCTTTATTGAGCATTATTTTTATTTAAAACATCCAATACTTGTGATAGTCGCAAATCATGTTCTTCTTCACTGCTGCCCCAAATTAAAATGTCATCGATAAAGTTGATAACACCTTCACATTTAATTACCATTTTTTCTAAGATTTTTTGGAACAACTCTGGTGCACATGTGACTCCAAACATAAGTCTTTTATATCTGTAAAGTCCACTAAAAGTTACAAAGGTGGTTAAATATCTAGAGTTGGGATGCAGCTCAACTTGATGGAAAGCATTTTTAATATCTAGTTTTGAAAAATACTTTGCTTTTCTTATTTTCGGCAGCAAGTGGTCCATACTAGGCAATGGATGGTTTTCTCTGAGAATTGCTGTATTAGCTCGCCTCATGTCGACACACAGGCGTATATCTCCATTATCTTTTAATATTGGTACAATAGGCGACACCCATAAAGATGGTTCATTTACTTCTTCAATAATATCGGCATCTAATAACTCCTTTATCTTCCTTTTTATATTTTCCTCGATTGGAATAGGTATTCTACGATAAGGCTGAATTACAGGTTTTATGGATTTATTGATCGGAATCTGCACTAAAACATCTTTAAATTTTGGAAACGGCTTGATTAGTGCTTGATCAACGTGGTTAATGCCAACGCCCACTTTTAAAACTCCTAAGCGCATTGCTGAATCTTTTCCTAATAAATTCCTGGATCCGTTTTGTATGACATAAATAGTGCAGGGATCAGTTTTTCCATTTGTTCTAATTTCAGTTTTCTCCCACTTCGAAGTATAGTCTCTGCTCTTACTTGTGACTGATTTTATCTCGCTGGCCTTTTCTTTCCGTTCATAGCTTTCTAGTTGATAGTCTACTACCTCTAATGTCTTTGCTTCTATGACCACCTTGTCTAATGTCACTGCATCCCCCATTGTTAAGATCTTTTTCCTGAGCTCTACAGATGTACATCTTTCTATTATTTGATCGATAATATGATCATCTGGATTGTCAAATTTGCATTTTTTAGCTTGATCCCTCAATTTTAAAAGAAATTTTTCAAAATGTTCACTATCTTCTTGTTTAATTGAACGAAAAATATGTCTTTCGTAAGTCTTGTTTTGTTTAGGGAGGAATTAGTTATCGAGCTTTTTTATGGCCAGTTCAAAACTATCTACTCCTTCCTGTACTGCGCTAGTGTCTGGCAAGTTGTAAAATATATCCTGAAGCCCGGTTCTGCCTAACAATAGCAATGTTGCTCTCTTTTTATTCGGACATTGTATATCGGCTGCTTCGAGATAAATTCTTAGGGATCTTTTCCATTTCTCCCATCGTAAGCCTACTGACGTGCTGTCTCCATCTAGCTCTAGTTTTTCCGGTGCCGGTAACAAATTTGACATCCCGAATCGGTGGATACCTGAAAATAATTGCAATTATCTCCAATTTAATGGTGATCAATATCTCCAATTTAATGGTGATCAATATCTCCAATTTAATGGTGATCAATATCTCCAATTTAATGGTGATCAATATCTCCAATTTAATGGAAATCAATATCTCCAATTTAATGGAAATCAATATCTCCAATTTAATGGTGATCAATATCTCCAATTTAATGGTGATCAATATCTCCAATTTAATGGAAATCAATATCTCCAATTTAATGGAAATCAATATCTCCAATTTAATGGTGATCAATATCTCCAATTTAATGGAAATCAATATCTCCAATTTAATGGAAATCAATATCGCCAATTTAATGGAAATCAATATCTCCAATCTAATGGAAAACAGTATTTCCAATTTAATGGAAATCAATATTTTCAATTTAATGGAAATCAATATCTCCACTTTATTTGCGAAACGATACGAACGATATGAGTGTAGTAATTGCATTAGCGTTTACTATAATTAAGTAAATTCACAGACTAAAAATGTGATATGTAATCAGACACAAATGAAAGTTTTTTATTGCAATTTAAATATATATATATATATATATATATATATATATATATATATATATATATATATATATATATATATATATATATATGATAAATTCTTCCCTTTTAATTTTAAAGAAGCTAAGATTTATACTTTAATGAATATATTATTTAAAAATTAATTCTTAGTAATATTGAATATTTTATTTGTTCACCCTCTTTTCTTTTTTGTAAAAGATAATTGAAATAGTCTTTCGTTATAAATGACTATCATTTAATTTACTTTAATTTATACCTATTTCTTTTACCTCGTCGCCACTTGTAGAACTTTTATAGAATAATATTCACTACACTTAACACTGGCTCACTATAACACCAAGTCCTGCTGGGTACACGTCTTACCTCGGAGCACTCCCCAAGGCAACTGCCCCCGGCACTCAGTGCAATAACCGAATGACGTGTTACCCCCCACTACTTGTGTATATGAGACAGTGTATTGAATCTATTGTATAGACACAACACTACAAACCCGATGGTTAAACGATTAAAATAGCGATTATGTAAAACAGTTTAGAAAGAAGAATAATATTATACCATACGTCACTTCCAAAACTAAGACGAATCTAACGACACCACATACGTCAAAATACGTCGTTAAAATACGTCAAGCCGTTTACGCTACAGAGTGTGCCAATGAAATAGCCAAACGTTCATATACATAACATACCCAAACATATACATTAAAAACATTACCCTCCTTCTAGGACAGTTGGGAAAAAACAACAATTATAGCGTTTGATAACATATTGTAGGCAACAATATTTCCACATCGAACTTTTTGAAAAGTATGTGCATTTCAAAACAATTATAGAGTAGAGTGTAGTGTAAGTTGTACTAATTATTGTAGAGTATTTGCTCCATAGCAGAGAGTTACTGCTGTACAAGTTGTTAACATTCTGTAGTGGCGCCGGTTTTGTTTAATCTCTCATACGAGAGTGCCTTCACGAGTTTGATGTGCAATACGCTGGGTGAGCACTCCTCAGCGGAAAAATGAAGTGGTACTACTTTTCATGAAACAAATTCAAATTAATTGAATCAAATTTGAATTTTCATTGCTAGGGCTGATGTGAAAAATATTTTTTTTAAGGTAAGGGAGACAAATGAGCACACAGTCTACCTGATGGTTATTTGCTCAGACCCATAGACATCTACGTCTCTCATTGATTACGAATCAAAATGCAGACTGATGCGTTGTCACCCGAGAGAACTAAGATGGAATGCCTCGTTTCCAGTAGAAGGAGTCTCTGGTTCTCTACTATACTCACCATACGAAACACAACAGCGTTAAGCTGCTATTTTACGCTAGTATTCTGTGAGAGCGTAATCCTTCCCCGGTCGAGCCGAACCGTCAACGTCTAAACTACCGTGAGAGGTAGAGTCGGTAAGGGACGCCTCAGATTGAAATTGATCGACCAAATTGGCGTTTCATTGAAGATGGGCCAAATTAAGAATCCCCTTGATCGACAAGCATGTAATCAGAGATATATTATAGTTATAATATTGATTTTTTTATAAAAATATTACATACAAATTTAATATATGAATTATATAAATATCGTTTCATATTGTGAAATTATTTATATGTTTTTTTAATAATATTAATGACATGCGTGATTCGCATGAACTATGATTATCTTATGAGAATACTAGGTCATGGTAATAAAATTAGTGTGAAATGAAATAATGAAGAGTAACATCATTGTTAACTTAATAAAAAACTTATTCTATATTGCAGTTAATAATACCTAATGTTTTTAAATTTATATCATTTTGTACACCAGAAACGGTTAATGTGTTGTACTATATTTTATATAACAACTGTAAAACACACACATTATGCAAAATAATCAAATAAATAAAAAAAGTTACTATACATAATTTAGGCATCTGAAAGTGTGTAAAAGCAGAATTGCAAAATTCCGATATATACGAGTACATACACCAGGTGAAGCCAATATAAAGCGTGCTATGAGAGAAGCGAGTGTAGCGTGTCAGGCCTAATGAAACTCTGAAGTCTGTAACCCTGGGTGACATTTGTAACAGAATATGTATGTGTGTATGTATGCATTTACGTATGTATATGCCCCATATCGGTCTGGCACGATACGTGGTAGAGCCACGGTATAGCTATTCTAGCTATATAGCATATGGTCGGCTTGACCGGAAAAGGACCATGCTTTCACGGAATACAGCGTTATATGGCAGATTAATGCTGCTGTGTTTCATATTAAACGAGGATTCCATCTTAGTCCTCAAGGGGTGACTATGCATCTGCATTTTTATACTTAATAACGATATATGTAGATGTTTAATGGCATCAGCATATACTTACTCACAAGGTAAACTGTGTATTCGTTTGTTACACTTATTCTATAAAAGATAGAAGAAGCAAGAGTAGTGTGTCAGGATCGTATTAAACGGAGCTCTATGGTCACTAACAGCAGTGACAGCGATTACGGTTTATATATGTATGTATGTGTATATGTATGTATGTGTATATGTATTTATGTTTGTATGTACATAATATGTATATACCCCATGCCGGTAATGTTGAAGCAGAGATGTTACACCAAACTTACAACCGTCAGCTTCGTTCAATACGTAGCAGAGTACTTAATTAGTATTGGTTAACGGAGGCTGTGGCAAATGATTGATTGAATAAAGTTTTAAGCGGCTCTTATATTCCTTTTGTTCCAATTAATTTTATTAGCTTAATTAATTTATTATAAGATATTCTGTTTTATTCCTTTTTAGGGTTCCGTAGTCAACTAGGAACCCCTATAGTTTCGCCATGTCTGTCTGTCCGTCTGTCCGTCCTCGCTTAATCTCTGTGACCGTTAGCACTAGAAAGCTGAAATTTGGTACCAATATGTGTATCAATCGCGCCGACAAAGTGGTAAAATAAAAAGGTTTTATTAGGGTAGCCCCCTATATGTAAAGTGGGAAGTGATTTTTTTTTTAATTTCAACCCTAACGTGTGACATATTGTTGGAAAGGTATTTAAAAATGAATGGGGGTTTACTAAAATCATTTTTTGATAATGTCAATAATTTCGGAAATAATCGCTCCAGAGGTAAAAAACAAACTCTAACTTTTGAACCATAAGTTTAGAAAATATGAAAAAAATCTGAAAAGTAGAACTTTATAGGGACTTTCTAGGAAAATCATTTTGAACTTGGATGGAAACAACAGTACCCACTACCGGGAGCAGTTGCAGGAGCGCGAACATAATGGATACCCACCTTTAAACTCATAAGTGGGAACAATTATTGTGACGGACGGGAAACTACGGAACCCTACACTGAGCGTGGCCCGACACGCTCTTGGCCGGTTTTTAAAGTTACGTTTCAACAACCACTGAAGCTCGATTTCGTATAAATTTTTTATAAAATCATTCATTTTTACAAAAAATTATCTTAATTTTGGCTGGAGGCCTATATTATGCTACTGTGGGCTTAGCTTATATAATGCCAGGTGTATAAATAATGAATAATATTAAAATTTTCCCTTGTAATAGATATCTATCTTGTTTTGGGTCAGATAATTATTTCGGGACTGAATCTTAATGAGAATTTGGTAAATGGAAATTGAATGAATTTTGATATTCGGCGATTCCGTAATAGATAAAAATTATTAAAATCACGAATTACTTTTAGCGTGTTATGGTAACATTTCAATATGCACTATTTCAGTTTATCCTCTGGGCGTAGTGAGAAGCAAGTATGAAAAATTTTAGATAACGCTCATTGCCGCCGATAAATGACGGTATAGCCATATATCGTTTATGCCAGACGTAAAATATACAGTCCGGGACGTATAAATGCCTCAAAAGTAGACATATCGCACGTTTGAGGCAGCTATACGGGACCGGCCTCAAAAGTCGTCGGGTTGGAGAGGACATCTGTTTCCAACGCCTCGGCAGTCTTGGAAAGACGGACCTCTCCATCTAATGGCTGCACGTAGACAGCGACGACCATCCCTGTGTCTACAGGAGCCTCTATGCCATAGCGGTAATACTGAAACAGATTGACTCCTTGACGTCCAAATGACTACAGATTCCGTGCTACAGTAGATCGCGATCCTTGGCAATTTTAACACCCACCACGTCAAATGGCTAGGTTTAGAGATCTGTTTATTATTTTTCTTTGGCATATGGTCTGACACAACTGGTTACTGCGCCTACGCTGATTGTGCTCGCTATGTTAGTTATGTTGAAACCGTACCCCCGGACTTGGCGGAATGAACTGAAAGTATACTTCGGTGAATGCAACTAGAACTCCTCGAAGAGTAGTAATACTAATAGGTGTGCTGAGTTAGGGTTCGTTTTGCTAGTTATAATGAGGCCTTACATCCGGAGAGTGGCGGAATATCCTTTAGGCAAACTAGGAATGTGCCGAGTGGTGCAAGGTTAAAAAGGGGCGCGCGGAAGTTTTAAAACGAAAAAATCAAATCGGATTACGAAGATAAGGTAGGCACTTATGGCATGCTTTGGATTTACCAAAAGTTACAAATAACTATTTTACTATTGTAATTTATATTAGCCCTCTAATGCTAAACAAAATTCTTCGAGCGCTGTAATGATAACCACTTCACTAATTCCTTATGCTATTGCATTTCGACGACAAGTGGATTAAAGCGCTTATCGTTTTGCGGCAACGGTTGATCGTGGAATATATTTCAGTTCTACCGAGGTGAACTTTCCGCACTAATATTGTTTTATTAATGATTATAAACATGCATACATTTGATACTGCTAGTTGCAACTTAAAAGGTTTTTTGAATAGTGTTGATTTAATGTATGTGAAAAACCAGTTTAATGCTTCAATTCCAACTGGAAATCGCCGCTGCGGTTAATATGTTAGCATTACGTTTAGGACGTGCATCTCTATTTATAACTTATGTGCATTTCCAATTTAGAGTATATAGTTATGCGTATGTTTTAATAAATGTATAATTATTATTGATTCCAAAATGAATCAAACATTTTGTTTTTAAACAATATATAAATTCAAATAAGGACTACACTTACCTAATAATTTTCCCCACTATCAAAACATTCTATCTCCACAAAAATCAGTCTTAGTTATTAATCCGCTCTAATAGTTGCCGTAGCCGAAAAGTGATGAAATTTCCTCAAAATTAGAATCTAGCATGTACCCAGGATTAACTTTAGTGTTGTCAAGTGAACGGGCAAATAAATTTGCACTCCATCGTCATCATCTCGATAATTGCGTGTGATTTGCGCGGAATTTTCTGCTTTCCATGAATTCGCTGTGGAATTTACTGTTGTCAGCGGTTTTTCTGGACGGATACGACTAAGAAATTTTCAAGAAAGAGCCTACTTTTTTCCAAAAGTGCAATTCCTCTGGTGTTCCAGATGTCTTTTGACGACGGTGACCACTTACCATCGAGACGAGCCGTATGCTAGTTTGCTTTCTATTCCTTAAAATAAATAATGAAATAAATAATCACGCTTCGTAGTGCTCTCGTGCTCAAAGAAATTTTAGAATTGAGTGAAATTAAAAAAATATTATATTTCAATATAGATAGAAGATTACAAGAACATCTATTGAAAGTCATTTATGCGTTTTCCACTGCTTTGGTAATTAATTCTCTCTGCCCCAGGAAGAAACAGAAAATAACACAGTGTGACTTTTAAAAATATTAATATACAATGAATATGAAAATAATTAAAAACAATATAGTAGCGTACACCTTATTCCCGGGAGTTATTATCAGTCATCTATTCTTTAATTGTATAATAACCATTTAAAACAACTTTTGCTTATGCTTTTTTTGCGCTAACAATAAACGCTGTAAAAAATTTCCTATTTCCCTTAAGGAATGTAGTAAGACCATTCAAAGAATCAAGTTACGCAATATCAAGAGGCATTTCATAGAGGCAGACAGTCGAAAATCGAGACAGCTAAAAATAACAACCAAAGCGATCAATACATGTTACAAGTACTTTGTCTTGATTTGTATAATTTTATTGAATTTCTAGAATGGAATAATCTAGTTTTTAAAATTTACTTCTTTATTAAACGTCAAATATTTGTATAGAATCTTGATGTCATGAACAAGGACAAACTCTAGTCCAATAACAATTATTTGTAGTCCATACAAGTACTTCTCCGTGTAGAAATCTAAACCCGCGTCCCAAAGTGCCGTAACCATATGCTCTCCACCGCACTGTCTAGTCGTTATTAATCGTCATTGCGATAGGTTGATAGATTAAGCTTTTTGCTAAATAAATGTCCAACATGCGGGATAATCGTTGTGAATTCCCTTACTCCGAACTATACAAAATTATTTGATTCTTATCACATATCGGACCCTGTAGTGGCGATGTTAGAAGTTAAGCAACAGTAGCCTAATGCCAGGGCGCGGACCGCGAACTCAAAAAGATCGTGGGTTCGAATCCGCCATCCGACTACTGGCGTGAACCACTCGTAACACAAGCAATTTAAGCTTACTACGAGTGGTTAAGGAGAATATTAGTAATGTTTATAGCATTGTTAATATTCTTAAAAAAAAAGAATATCCACTGTCCCGTATCGTCCCGTGGGTGCAGTAAGAGGCATCAGAGGGAGACAAATCAGGAGATGGGCAGCAGTATCCTCCGTAATAACTACTAAAAATAATAAACTGCGGTTACTATCCCATGGGAAATATCCTCCCTATAAGGTGATTTATGGTGGAGACCATAGACCATAGATATAATAATGAGACCTATGTTAGCAGTGGAGTTTTAATAAGCTGTAACGGTAAGGCATATCAGCCATATTAACGTTAGTACAGTTACAGACTTTATACGTCCTACATCTGGGAACAGTCCTCTTATTTCTGAGAGGGTTGTGAAACAGTTAGTCCACCGCGCTGCTCTAATGCCTGTAGACGGAGTCCTTCTCGAAATATTTGATTTCTTGGATATTCAGGTTTCCCCCAAGATGTTTTTCTATATTGCTACAATGTGGTAAATCGGCGTTTGAAACTGCGACTTGCAATTTTCTTTGGTGCCGGTGGGGATCGAATCCGGATTGCTCGCGTACTGTGAAATTTACAGCTTAACCCCTGAACTTTTACGGCTCTACCATGTTAGAGTGAAATTAACTCATGCATCACGTCGTTCAATGATAAAATAGGGTTGCAAGCATAATAATAAGAAGTAGTGGCCTTCTTTCAGTTGTGGTAGAGCCTCGTTGCAGCTATATATGGCTACGTCACGATTGGATCGACTCGACTTGGGTAGGACCATGCTTTCACAGAATATCAATTGCAGCATGCTTTTTTGCTCCCTTTTCTTTAAAGAAGGAATAATGGTATATTTCCGATTATAAACCTAAATACACTTTGACATATTCCGGGTTAGGCCGCCGTCGTGAGTATACTGTTCCGTTTGTTTACAGTGGCTCTTGATGAAAAATATCGTAAGTATCGTAGAAATACAAAATATTTCAAAAATCAAATTTGATACATACTTGACCAAGGTAAGATATTATTATTGTTTTTATAATCACAGATTTTATTACAATATATTGTATCGCTAAAACTACGTTAGATTTATATTTAAATATACTTACACGTCTTGGACTTAATGGAGCGACCTGAAGGTGTACTGTGGTATCTGCTGCTGGAAATCCTCGAAGAGTAGAACTAGGTACGCAGAGATATTGCTCGTTATGTTAGTCTGGTTAAGACCACAGCCCCGGACTTGACAGAATGACCTGAAGGTATATTTCGGTGAATGCAACTGGAACTCCTCGAAGAGTAGTCATAAAGGATATAGGTGTGCTGAGTTTGGGCTCGTTTTGTTAACCTTATCTCCGTACAGTGGTAGATTATTCTTAAGGCAAACTAGGCACGTGCCGAGGGCCGCAAGGTTTAAAAGGGGCGAACGCGTAAGTTTTTTAACGAAACAAAATCGAATCTAACTAGGAAGATAAGGTTATTAGTGAAAACTTGTGTATTTAAAATAGTTTAAAAAAATTATGTATAACATGATCACTTATGGCATGCACATTTGGATTTACCAAAAGTTTATTTATGACCTCTTACTGACCTTAACAAGGGAAAATAACATTGCTTTGGTTTTTATTAATATACATATATCGATGCCATATTACAGATTATCAAAAGTCCACTGCTCAACATAGGTCTTCTCATATACTGTCTCATAGGCTATTTGCCGTAGTAGTTTTTTAACATTGTTTTTTTTTAGTTATTTTAAGGAGACGCTGCTGCCCATCTCCTGGCTTGCTTCCCTGTGTCACCTCTTACGCCGCCACAACACCATTAATGAGTAATACATTTTAATAATTTCGAATATTATATAGTAATTGTTCATAAAGTTTTATGTTTATTTTTTGATTACCAAAACGTTTACAACCTCAACGAGCTCTTTTCAACTAAAATACACTTCAAATGCAATGAACGTATTTGTACGAAGTATTTCAATTGTACTTTCAAATTAAATTGTAGAACAATTTTAACAAAGGTGTTCAAATATTGAAATGAAGACGAATTAAACAATAGCAGCAAACGATAAATATAACGGGTTATCCGTTGCGAAAGTCGGCAAATTTGAACAGGCTAGACATACAAAAGTTCGGCCATTAAGCGAGCTATAACTGAGCACCCGCTTCCTCGCTTTCGATCTGAAAAACGCTTTTCGGTTGAAACACTCGTAGATCACAACTGTCGAATGATCTTAATGTATTTATGTGAAATGTGAGAAAAAAACTTTGTAATTTACTTAATTGTACACAGAACACATAGAGTTTCTTTTTATATTAAAGAGATATTTTGCATAGTTGCCACGCTTTGCAGGCGAAGTACGTTTTTATTATTATTGAGTTGTTATCTTATATATATACAAGATGCTGCTTCCCAACTCCAGTTTCAGTTTCCCTCTATCGCCCTAAGGGGCAGACAAATATATAAATAAAAATAATAATGATTTAATTATTTTTAAAATTACAAAATGATATAGGTGCAGAACTAAACACAAAATCACCTATAAGCGCGTTATACTTGTAGAACAATGCGGTATTTTATGTACATAGTTATATAAAAAGGTACATATTTTATATCAAGTCGTCAAATATGTTTAATAAATCATATAACATGTTTCTGGTAGACATAGGTATATATATATATATATATATATATATATATATATATATATATATATATATATATATATATATATATATATATAAAGTTACAATTATGTAAATATAAAGGAATAATGTTTTTTTGTATGCAATATGGTATGACAAAATTAATAACGGAATATAATATGCAATGCCAGAATTATATAAATATTTTCGTAGAATAGGTCATTTTGTATTCACAATATTATATTATATATAAATAAATTTATAATTATGCACATTACATTTATAATTTACTATAATATTGTACCGTTATAACGTTTCTACTACCCCTGTCTTGTCCTTCCCTGGCTTGAGCTACTTTTACGGTACGAAAATATTTTAAAACCTATCGCTTTATAAGCTCGGGTTCCGTGAATTGAACTGCTTGTGCCCCTACTTATTTTGGCCCTGTAATCTACCCCATTTAAAATAAAATCTACCGCTTGCCTTCCCAGTATTCTATTTAATAAATTTATTTTCGCATAATAATAGTGCTCCAACGGCTCACCATATTTGATACGTTTGCTTAGCATTTCCGTCAAAAGTTCAGCATAGTCTTCACGACATGGAAATTATTCGAGTAACTTTTTTTCCATTCACCCCATGTGAGCAACAGCGATGGTAGGCCTTGGTACCAGGTCTTAGCGACCCTTACAAGTTTCGGTAAAGCATAATGTATAATTGCCCTCTCTTTCCACCCATAAATCTTCGCGCACTCTTTTACTTGATTGATTCATACCACCACTGTTTGCTCCTTGTTCGTGGGGTCAAATTCTGGTATAACATTAGCGTTAAACGATAATTTAGGCCTTTCTGAACTTTTAACGTTATTAAAAATTGTCAAAAACTGATCAAGAATAAGGTAGTATCAGATTTTATTTTCTTACTGCTATTATTAAAAATAACTGACTCACAGCTGGAACTGCCACACCGTTACCTTCTCCTTGATTTGTGCTTTTCGTTCTGATCGTATCTCCTTTGTTTATTTTTCCTTTAGTGTTGTTTTGTTCCTTCTTCTCAAATTCCTCTTATTCATATTTGTGTAGAGTGTTCTTTCGTCTTCTAACCTGGCCTCACATTCACCCTCAAACCTGGGTGATCCTCTGCTCTCTAACCTGAGCATCCCTTGGCCCTATAACCCGGGCTCATTATTACCCTCAAACCTGGGCGAGTCAACTTTATTGGTCAGCGGCCCTTCCACTCGATCGACTCCAATGTTATCCATTGTATTCGTATCTGAAACTTCCAAAAGAGTAGCTTAAAATATAATATTCGGTATCAATTCATCGTCAGATGAATTCATTATCATAAGTTATTAGTTCGTACACATGTTATCAAACTTTTCAATGGTCGAATTCGAATTACATAAGATTTCTTAAGATTCTTACAGGAAAAGCACAAAGAGGAAAAAAAAGTTTATTAATCCGTTCCAAAAAAATATGGAAAAAGAATGACAATTTAACTTTTCCACGCTATATTTTTGCAACTACACATTGGTTTTTTATCTACATACAAAAATATGAGGATAGTTTTAAGAACCAACATCATTGCTTAATCATAATCTAATACCCTTATTGTAAAAAAAAGACAGAAGGATAATTAAATAATAACCAGTTTTTATTTTCGCTTTTCCTTGAAAATGAAAATAATTCTATATTGTATTCTATATTACGAAAGTAGGTGGCACAAAAAAAAAACGATAATTTGTTGACGACGAATTATGAATTATTACAATTTATTTTATTTTCTTATGTAAAACAAAAAATAAATAAAGTGTGGGTAGATAAATAGTAAACAACTTCAATATAAAAGACTAGGGTCTCTAAAATCTTAATTTACATAAAGACATGACCAGACAAGTATCTAATTTGTTTTATTTTTAAATTAATGACAACGACCATCACAGGTTATACATAATATCATAGCAAACAAGTTCACACGTACTTACAGTTTTAGTCTTCCAATAATCATTATAAATATCAACCACTTCTGCGCTTTATTGCCTACGACTTACTTCCTCTGAACCTCGAACCAGAATGACAGGTTGACAAGTATATATAATGTACTCTGTGGGAATGACTTTCTCCTTTTGCGTAGTAGCTTCCCTCCCTACAATCCCCTCCACTCGTTTAATATGCATTCGAATGAACGACCGAATCTATAGTTGAATGGTTTAATAATTTTGGGTTGCCATTGTACAAGTACCTATCATAAATGAGCAGTATAAATACAGACTTATTTAGGGTTACCAGAAAAAAGCTAACAATAGTCAAATAAATCTAAGAAATACCTTTTGATGTTCCACATTAATCATTCCGCAATAACCTTGCACAAGCGTACTTACACGATTTCAAATAATCTTTTAGTTAATCTGAAGAATTATGAAGTTATCTACATTTCATTACAACGTGTATAGTTTTTTTATTACTAATTTAAATTCGAATCTTTCAAACAAAGCAAAATATTTAAAAAAATTACCAATATCAACTTTTTTACTTGACGTCGTTTCAATGATATGTCGCTATATACCTTACCGTAGTGTTTGGATGATTTAAATTCATTGTTATACGAATAATTAGCAAAACTATTCAAAAAATCGGTAAAAATATTCAAATAATCGAACCATAAATTTTTTAATGTGCTATTTGTTTAATGAATTTTTTATTTTAAAAATTCCTTAAATTACCTACATGAATAATAAATATTACAAGTTTTTTTTTTACTTTATTAACGTAAAGTGAAGGCAAAAAAAAAACTCATATACAAGGCCGCCATGGAGAAGGAGAACGACCGCTGTAGAAAATAGTGTCCCAGAAATATGGACAAAATAAGTGAGGCGCTGCGATCGCTAAGTTGTCTCAATAAAAGCGGGCTGTTGTGTGCTGGTTTGAAATGATCTGTCAACGTTTAATATACGTGTATATAATATCATTCAAAGAAAAAAGAAATTATTTATCATTATTATTTATTCATAAATAAATTATAAATTATGTTTTTTATTATTATTAGAAATATAAATTATTAATTATTATTGATTTATTATTATTTATTTTCTTAAAATAAATAAAATAAAACATTACGGAGCACGATTATTTGCGATTAAATTTTTACTATATTATTATATTATATTTTTATTATATTTTTACGATATAACTTGTATATTACTCAACTAACTTCATCTACTTGTAGTCATAAACAGCTAACTTCGCAGATACTACTTACCGACGGAAGCGCGGCTATAAATTCTACAAATTTTCAGGAACAGGCGGGCTATGCTTTAGCACGTAGTGACCGTTTTCCTTCTCTCTAACCTCCATGAAGGCTGCGCTGAAAAAAACCACTACGTAATTTCAATCTCCCACCATTTCGGGAGCTTACTGTGCGTAATTTTGTGATATATTGCTTGTCTTCTTATTTAAAAACTCGGTTTTAACTTTTTGGACCAGTTATATTAGTAGTATAGTTGTAGCACGAATGGGTGGGCTCGACCGGGGAAGGACCACGAACTCACAGAATACCGGCGTGAAATACTAGCTTAACGCTGCTGTGTTTCGTATGGTGAGTGTAGATACCCTTTTTACTGGAAACGAGGCATTCTATCTTAGTCCTCACGGGTGACAAAGCATCTGTATTTTGATTCGTAACCGAGGATAGATGTAGATGTCTATAGGCCGCAGCAACTACTTACCATCAGATGGAGTGTGTGCTCGTTTGTCACCCTATCCTATAAAAAAACATTTCCCGTGGCACAAGGAATATTTGGGCAAAAGTGGTGGAAAAAATAAAAAAATTTTTTATGAATGACTTTGAAAAAGACTTTACTTATAATTTTGACTGCATTATTGAAAATCAGATGAAAATTAATCTAAACAACTACAGCTCAGTTAGTTGTACTGAAAGTGATTGAATAAATTTATTTTTAATCTAATCTAAGTTTCACCAAACTGTAAATGATTACCAACTCTAAACAATCGATATCGATTTTGTTTAAGTCGAATATTGCACGTTTCCTGTTTTTGGTTAGCATGCTTGGTGCAATAAGTCTGACAGCTGTCAGAATGTATTTCTTAGATTAGGTTGACTATAGTAATTTGTTATTATTTTTAAATGAATGAAAAGGGATTAGATTGTTATTTTTTTTATTTAACGTGGCGTGTGAGCTTTAAGAGTCATGGTCACGTCGTCATTTAAGTCGAGATGAAATGTTACGAGCCGTGGGTATGTTAGAAAATGGTGCTATTTACCGCGTCGTTGCTGAGCTTACACGCCAGCCAAGACGTGGTATTAAGGTTCTGCTCACGTTATCGCAGTACTGGGGATGTGGCTGAACGGCACACGGGTAGATATCGTGTTACTACGTAGAGAGAGGATCGATTTATCCAAATTACTGCCAATAGATAGACCAGATAAATAGACAGACAACCCAATATCAAAGCGATGCTACTACTGTATGGGCCTCAGAAGTACCACCGGCTGCTGGTAAGTGACCAAACCATGCAAAGTAGGTTGCATGAAGTTGGTCTTCATTATCAAAGACCGCTAAGTGTTTCAGCATTGCGACGTGGCAATCGCGGTCGGCGGCTGCCTTGGGCTGAGGGGGATTTATCATGGAGTGACGAACAATGGTCTTTTGTGCTGTTCACCGATGAGTCCCGGTTTAGAGAAAAAGACGCATTTGGAGAACTCCAGGGAGAGTTAGTCGTCTTCGGCACCCTCAAGATGTCCACATGGTGTGAGCAGGTATAAGTCTTGGCGGACGAGCTCAGCTTGTTGGGATTCAAGGCAGCATGACTGCACAAAATACCACGAGGAGGTAGTAGAGCCTGCTTTTGTCCCAGGCAGAATCCAAATGGGCCAGGAATTTCTACTCATGCACAATAATGCTCCTTTGCATAAGGCTAAGCATAAGGCTGCTCTCCAAGAGCATGATATTGAAGTTTTGTATTGGCCTGCACAGTCGCCCGACTTAAATCCTATCGAGTATACCTGGAACATGTTACAACAAAGAGCTTTGTGAGATTTCCTGACAAATTTGACAACGAAACAACAACTTTACGAACACTTGCAAAGAACATATGACCTCATACCGCAGCAAGACATTGACACATCATGAGTAATTTTTGGTATGTACAATCGATGTCGATGTGTAATTTATGCAAGAGGTGGCAACACTGATTATTAATAATTAAATTTTATAAGATTTTTTCAATTTTTTTATCATTCTAATTTACTACGGCGATTAAAAAAATAACATTTTTATTTAAAACAAAAAGTAATGAATAATTTTTTTATTATAGACCTTAGCATTCTTCCATTTTCTATATCAGAAAATTCTTCATAGATTTTTAAGATATAGATATAGATGAACCATAAAATATTGCTTGATTCTGTTGATGTGTTTATTATAATTAAATCTAATTAAAATTTTAAAAAAGGAAGCCTTGGATTTGTATATAAAACATGAAAAAAATTTTACCCGACCCCATATTATAATATTAAAAATTTCATAATATTAGGTAGTTAGTTAACACGATGACTACGAAACGAGGCTTAAAACACCTCGTCCGTGTTTCGTCTTTATATCGGTAAGGAAAATCTTAAACTTCTCTGACGTGCGAGAGGCGTAACTTCCGTGTGGTTTAGTCTAGGAAAGAGATAACTATATCTGAGATGTGCTATTTATGCCGAGTTTTTTTTTGTATACCTACCTTAATACCGGATTTTTGGCCTCGTACCGCACTGAATAAATAAAAGTTAATAAAAATACAGTGCGTTACGAGGTTTCGAACACGTATCCTCGCACACCTCGTACCGCACCATACGGTAGCTTTACGCGGTTAGTGTTCTGCAAAATGTTGAAAGCTGCGCCCGCGACGATATAATAAGATGTCGAAACGTTGCCGAAGAAAGTTACTTAATAATATTATTGATGATGAAGAGGAATTGGGTGGTAAATCTAATTCAAAATTGCCGATATTTGAAAAACAGGTAAGTTTCCAATCAATATTTACAAATTATACTCAGTGTAAGTGAAATGATTATGTAGGAATATAACAAATAAATTCAACTGACAAAAGCAAAACACACACCGGCCGTAACGATCCCATACTTAGGTATAGAAATTCTCCAATAAATCGCTACACATAATCAACCCGCTTTAAAAATACACTATCAGTTTTTTCAGAACCCGTTCCAAACAATCCACATCATCTCAAAAAAGGATCAAAGAAGAGGAAATGTGTAAAATGCTACGAAAAACTTCGCACCTTCTTATCAAGTCGTGTAGCTCACAAAAAAGCAAAGGAAATTCTCACATAATGTATCGTTTGCAAAAATATTATTGTTTGACCTGTTTTAATAAAAAGCATCCATAAGTACAATAAAATAAATTCGAAATTTTTTCCCATCACTAAACAATATGAAAAACTACCCTTTTTCATATTTTTCATAAGACCCCACATTTTATTTTACCTATAGAATCTAAACTAAATAACCGGCCCACAGGCGGCGGCAGATTTAGGTTAATCAACTCATTGATAATAATAATCGCGACAAAAATCGTACAAATCGCCTTATTTGGCGCCAAAAAAAGGATTTTTGTCTCATGTGGGTGGTGGGGTTTACTAAGCCTCGTGCCGCTACAACCTCTGGTTCAGAACGAGGTTTCAAACGTCTCGTAACGCAGTAACGGAGAGTACAGATAAATCAGTGCCGCTGGGAACGTGTAGATCAACTAATTTGAAACTACACGCGCTTCCCTTTCATTTTTTAGATTTTATTACATTTTACGAGATCATAAAAATTTTACTCTGCGCACCCTTTCTACTGATTTTAGCAGTTATACTACGTTTGACATGATAAGAGTGACAACATCTACCAAAATATAAGCTTTAAAATTTACAATCTCAACTTGTACTAACAAATTAAGGTAAAACACCTATCTTTTGACTAATTTTACAATAAAAAAAGTTAATCCTGGTCCTACATCGCAACTTTTTGTGGACTATCAAAGGGGATTACGTGATCTGAAGTAAAGCTTAAATGGAATTCCATTTTATAATTTTCTCCGATTTCCAGATAGGAGGCCTTCTCTTATTTTCTTACTCAAGTTACGAGTACTTGAGTTGTGATGGCATACGAATTGTGGTTACTTTTGGCTGAAGTCGGTGGACTGAAAGTCGGATTGAAAGTTTTGAGCAAGGAATCTTACATTGCCGTATATCGATAAGAAAATGTCGATTCGTTTTAAGTCATCATCACTTCTGCATCAATTGAAGTTGATTAAGTAAAGTTTTCTTAACAAACATTAGCAGACGAGGTCTATTATGCTTTTGTTTTTAGTTAAGGGGCGTGAAGTAGGGACACAAAGGGACAGGGGCTATAGTGTACAGTGGATACAATAAGGACAATTTTTATTTTAAGAAACTTGTGTTTTTATAGAATAAACGTGACAAACCCGCTCGCAGTACAACTGATGTTAAGTGAATGCTGTAGGCCGTAGACATTTACATGTAGTCTCAAAAATTTTCAAAATGTAGATGCGTTATCGCTCCTAAGTAATAAGATGCAATACCTCCTTTCCAGTTAAAGGGGTCTTCTAAACTAATCATACGTAACATTGCAGCATTAAGCTGCTATTTTACGCTAATATTCTGTCTCACGAAATGCGTCCTTTCCCGGTCGAGCCAACCCATTTGTGCTACAACTATAATATACCTGCAGCGTTGCTCTACCACGTGTTATATGTACACAACTAATTAGCTTATATTTAACTTTCTTGCGGCCTGATGAAGAATCGATCGACTTCGATTGCAGTATTATAATTATATCAAATGGTAGGGAGACTAAGAATAAAAACGCAGATACTATGCGACCGCTGAGGACTTATTGGCATTGTCCCCCCCCCCCCCCCCGTGACCATGGGTGCTGTAAAGTGCTCGAAACGTCGGGTATTTATAGTTAAATATACGCGATAAAATCCGTAAAAACTAGTATTATTTCAATGTGTAGTGTTCGCGTAAATATAAGAAATCACTAATTGAAATTTCTTGTTACCGATAACGAAAATAAAATGGCACTTTGACTTTAATTAATCAACCTACTAAACTCAATGATTTATATGTTTTTAGAACTTAAACAATGATTTTTGTGAAAAATAAAATATTTCGAAGACATGTGAAGTTCGCCAACACGCATTTGGACAGTGCGGCGGACATTTCCTTGCCCAAAAACTCTCTCGGAAATGAGAGGAGGCCTGTGTCCAGCAGTGGTATACATATAGGCTGTAACTTCAATTAATAATGATTTTTTATCATAACCTCAAATATTTTCAGAACAGCTCCAATGAACCTGAAGAAGCTTGTTTTAGGAGTGGTCCAAGACAGAAGGTGAATGGCGGTACGAACCAAGTGCCTTTTAAGTTTGCATTCTGTACCCAACCATTAGGATACTTTCTTCGGTTAGGTTACTTTTCTTTTAAAATTCTTTCTTCGAAGTAATTAAAAAAATGTAATATAAATTATAAACTGACTGATTAACAAGTGGTAAAATTAAAAAAAAATTGTACAATCGACTTCTTCGATTAAAATGAGAACGTCATCGATGTATTCGAAGTCAATTAAATACGCATTATTAAAGCTAACTCAAAAACCAGTATTCAGACCTTAATTAAATTTACGTGGGCCCACGTGAGAAGCACCAGCTTTCAGATAAAAGAGTATCATCAAAATTGGTTTACACAGAAAAGTTCTGATTACTTCCTCTTTTTTGAAGTCGGTAAATAAAAAACATAACATTTACACTAAAAACTCATTTACTAATGCCAATAAAACATGTTATATTTTTAATTAATATATTGCCATAATTTTTCATGTGTTTTCGGTGTTTTGTGCTGTGTTACATTTTGATGAGTAAACATTGAACACAATTTTAGCAATGGAGAAACTAAGATATATCAGTGTACTAAATGTAAACGATAATAACATTAAGTAAACAAACAGAAGATAGAATAAGCAACATAGTAACTTGGCAGCGGTCACTAGTACGTGTGTACATAATATGTATGTATCAACGAATGAGGACGTCGCAGCTATCTCAGTGTACGAGTCGGGTCGAGTCGAGATGAGATTAGCGCCGAATTCAGTTTTGAAGTCCGCTTTTAGTTTGTTTGCGATGCCCCGACTTAACAATGTAATGTTTTGACATAGTTGCTTGGAATTGTGGCATTATATAGTTTTAAATGATAAAAGTTTTAAGCTGAATCTTGCAAGCTCTCATTCTGTATATTCTAAATTATTTATAAAAAATAATTATTTTTCTTCCTTATAGAACGACAGGCACAGACAAACGAATACCGAGGCCAAATGATGGTTATAAGTTGCGGTATTACTTAGACACCTATATCTACCCTCAATTAGAAATCAAAATATGTAAACGTTATCAGTTATCACCTCTCAGGACTAAACAGAATGCCTGGTTATCGGTTACGAAGATCTCGGGTTTTCTATTATAATTTTATGAAACACCGCAGAATTAAGCTGCTATTCTACGCTGGTATACTGTACGGGTGTGGTCCTTCCCCTATCGAGCCGACTCATTCTTGGGGCTGAGCCTCGCTGTAGCTAACCACGCTGTAGCTTTAATCACGTTACAAAACCTCAAAAATTAAGCGTGTGCCCAGCTGTGACTTTACTTTTGAAAGAATTTTATTTTCTTTTATAAATCATGAATCAGAAACACATGATTACATAATAATAATAACACATAAACACTCACGCCTGTCACCCAGAGGGGTAGGCAGAGACTACGGACTTCCATTTGGCACGATCCTGACATACCTCTTTCGCTTCCTTTACATCCATATATCTACGCATACATGCTCGTCCGTTAAGTTAAAATATCGCCAATTTGGTCGATAAACTTTTTTCTAGGGCGTCCCTTCCCGACTCTGCCATTCACATCTGCCATATAAATTTGCTTTGTCACTCTTTCCTCATTCATTATTTCTACATGACCAAACCACCGAAGCATTCCTTTCTTAATCCTGGTCACAACATCATCTTGCATACCACATTTATCTCGTAGCACATGATTATGATATGATATTCATGACTATTATCGTCATTACGATCCCACAAAAGTCCACTGCTTAACATTACCCTTACGCAAGGAATGCCACAAAATACAGGCCTAAGCCACCGCCATCGATCGACTTTCTTCAAGTCTTACCTGTGTAAGTGTGTGTGGTTGTGGTGCAAAGGATCTTGGGTGACAGCCTAGTACTATAAGCCAAGTGAGAGACCCTTAGCTAAATGAACTGACGACTGGGTGAGACATGTACAATAATTATTATGATATAAGATGCTAATAGTAAAACCTTCTCAATTTAGAAGTTACGGTTGAGATGTTAAATCCAAAACAGGTACTGTGCGGAATTAATTAAGACTCAATATCATATCGCTCAATTAGCTAAGTGGTCATTGGGATACGATGGACGTGGATATTGTGGAGGAAAATCGTGTCAGATTGTCAGTACGAAAAGCTGACAGATGATACCAGCAGTTGTACACATCAAAGAGAGTCTCTATTTTCATTACTTTGACGTCGATTTCCGTGCGTTTTAATTCATTAAACTGCATTCATCTGGTTGATGTTGTTTTCCATGCACGATAAAAGGTGTATATGAAAAAAGTTTTCCAGAAACTGGTCAGGGAGCCTAATTTACCACTCCGAATGAGCGTTGATGGACTCCGTCATGAGTCTTGTCCAATGCGTTTGCCTGCTAGGATCGGCGACAGAGCCATAGAACAGAACACAATTGAACTTAGTCCTCCACTATAGATTGCCATAAAGCATGCCTGAGGCAATTACATTCATCAACTGATTGTACGCGTTTGTTTATTGCTGTAAAAACACATATCCCCCCCACCTCTCCCTTTAGAGGCAATTAGATGGGGCATATATTCACAAGTGGAGTATTGTTTGATTGATTGTATCGATAACGGTAATACAATCTTCTCATAGTAATACTCCAAGAGGTCTTTTTTACGCACCACATCGAATGAATCTTTATACTAACTACAAGATTATTAAAAGAAATGATAATAATCTGAATGTTGAAAGAAATAAAGTTATCCGGTAGCCAACTATTCAAAGCGAGGACTTGATTAAAGCAGCCAATTCATATTCTCTTTGTGCTGATCCCAATCAAAGGTTGGTAGACAAAAATGAAAAACGTACAAGACTCGTGATTAGCTGACTGGCGGAGAATAATAAAAATAACTCTATGAATATTCAAGTGCAGTTTGTATATCGTCGGTAGATATTGGCGAATACTATGTAAATGTCTTCAGTTCGAAATTCATTGAACATTTTGATGAAGTAATATTTAGTGGTCGCCTATTATTTGTATATTAAGCAAACTGTATTTTACTTTCAATGCTTATTAATATTTTAAACACAGATATTTTGTATACAAAGGACAAAATAAATGCTTATTTGCTTTGCATGTCAAGTCAATCCACACATTATTAAAAAAGAAACCACACAAAATTCGCAGCTTATATAGTCAGTGCGTTCTTATGGGCTAAAATCTCTACTCTGTGCGACTATTTGATGACAGGCTGTTAAGTGTTTGACATTGGCTTTAGATTGATATCATACTTATGCCTGTACTTTAAGAGATTGGTAGTTTGAACATCATCGACGTCGATTATAATGTGTTTGACATTAGCAGTGTAATTGTAAACGACGTATGTTTTATTTTAATTAATTTCATGTATTTGTAACATAGTATAATTTACAGCTTTCTGCACTCCTTTTCCATATAAATTTAAACTTTGTCTTTGTTACTTTTTCGTGCAATATGCTTTAAAAGGAGTACAAAGTATAGTTATATTAATAGTATAGTTGTAGCACAAATGGGTCCGCTCGACCGGGAAAGACCATATTCTCACAGAATACCAGCCTCAAAAAGCAGCTTAACGCTGCTGTTTCGTGTGGTGAGTGTGGAGAACAGGAGACCCTTTTCACTGGGAACGAAGCATTCCATCTTACTCCTCACGGATGACAACGCATATCTGCATTTTGATTCGTTACTGAGGATAGATGTAGATATCCATATATCCATGGGCCGCAGCAACCACCATCAGGTGGACTCTGTGCTTGTTCGTCACCCTCATCCTATAAAATAAAATCTTGCTACATAGAGAAACTCTAAAACAACTACGTATTTACGAGTACGACGAAATTAGTTACCGTGACGCCATCTTCTAGCACATACGTAGGTACGCTCCGCGCGCATTATCGCTGGAAACTTTTAACTGCATGTACTTACGGAAGTTCCCGACGAGGAAGGAGATGAGTTTATGTCGTCATTTCGTGTGACGATTAATGTTTTGGAGATTTTTTAAAATTGGAAGTATTAAACGAGCTCACGTCCACCTGACGACAAGAAAATACTGCAGCCTATGGACACCTGCAACCACGCCCAAACGAAAAAAAACTACAAATGCATTATAGCACGTTGTACAGTATCACTGAGGACTAAGATTTAGCCTCACAGTCAGTGATTACACTATATCTGTACACCCATCAGACCGGGAGATAGTTCAGAGAAACTACAAGGCACAATAGGCTTCCTACATCTTATTCTTTTTTTATAACTATGGTAAGTGGTTCCTGCATTACATGAACACCTTAAAATAATTAGACAAGTTGGTTGTGCTTTTTTCAGGAGACTGCTTGGGTTGCTACCGTTCTCTTGTGCCACATTTTGACGCTTTTTAATATCTGTTTACGTGTGACTGTGACATGATTTTAAAATGTGTATTTTTAATTGGAGGCGTCTACAATAAATACAAAGCTTACATGTAAACCATTGTTAACTGAAAACCAAAATGGGGCACATAATATGAGATATCCCATTTTAAGAGCTCACTGGTATCTGATATAAGGAACTTAATATAAACCCAACATAATCAAATGTCATATTTGTTGTATACAATAAAATGAATTGGAATGTTAAAATTCACTCTTTGACAGATAACACAGATCATTTATTCTAAATGCGCAAATTTTTAACATTAGACTAATATTGCAACAGAGAATGAAAAAATTCGTATCCGTTCCCGACAAATTTCGAGGTGGTAGTGTTATTTAGTGTTATTCCTTGCCTGTTTGCTGATACCTAAATAGTGTACGTTTGAACATGATAGAACGACTGACCAAACTATACCACTGTCGGTCAGGACAGGTAAAAGAACTTTTAAGTACTGAACTATTATATTATATTTAAGGACTAGCTATAGGAAGTATATTTAAGCTATCTCATATTAGGCACCTTTTACCCCATATAACGGATTGCGAGATACTTTATATTAGACCATAGGAATGACGAAGTAAATGCTTTTTACTGTGAACATAATGATATTTAAAAAAAAGTAAATAACATAAGCACTGCTTTATAGTTATTTCAGTTAGTATGCAAAGTTTCATGATCTTATTTAAAGTATTTTATGAATAACAGCGGTTTATTGTTTATTTTGGATTTGTTTATTTGTTTTCTATCGAGAAAATTTTACGGAATCGTGTTTTCGTCTAACGTAGTCCTTAACATTAATCCTCAACTTCGCCATATATTTATTTCAAAATTAATGCTGCAATATTTTCGGCATAACAGAGGATCTTGCTAAGCCATTTGAGGTTATATTTCCCCTTAGGTCTCAAAATAACATCACTAGATGGCAGAACTCCATTTCTGTTAAGGAGTTCGTTTGTCCGTCCTTTCAGAAGCATCGTGTTATACGAACGCATTTACGTAACGTAAACATAAATAATTCAGTTCCCGTCCGCGGACGTCCTGCGACAACTAGGGCTCTTGAATATTCATAGGGCGGTATTTTTTACTCATCGCAGCCAGCCAGCTAATTACGGGTCTTGAACGTTCTCCATTTTCCTCCACCCACCGCTGATTGGTATCCGCACACAGGGAATTTGAATTGACCGATTTTAATTAAATTTTCGCTTTCAACATTTGCAAGTGAATGCAACTGGTTTCGTCAACGGTTGTTGATGTTAATATAAATGCAAATGTTTTCTCTTGTGTTTTGTTACAGATGTGCAGAAGTTTGTTATCAGGCAAAATGCTTTATTAACTCCCTCTGAATTTGGTTTAAGAATGTTTGCATCTTTGCCACCTTCTCTCAATCTTTATAAAAACTTTGGATGCTTTTAATACACTTTTATCCTTTATGTATGAATTAAAGAATACACAGCTTAAGCTACATCCAGACTTCTGAATAATCCGAAAATTTCCGGTGTATTAAGAATTTTTTTGTTTGAAGTTTTGTTGCAGATGTCCACTGACTGCAGCAGTTATTTACGGTGATCAGGTGGACAGTAATTTCATGTCATTTCAGTTTCGTAAAAAACAAAATCGATGATTATACAAATAGTGTATGACTATGACCTCGTATTCTCACTAGGATCATTACATCTTTATTTATAGAATAAGTAAGCGTGACAAACCCGCATACAGTCAATCCGATGGTGAGTGCGAACCGAGGTCCATAGATATCTACATCTACCATGCTCGATTAAGAATCATAATGCAGATGTGTTATCTCTGAGGACTAATATGCAATACCTCGTTTCCAGCGAAAATTGTTTCCAGTTGTCTACGCTTACCGTTACCTCTACGGTTACCTTGCGGGACACAGCAACATTATTTTGCTATTTTACGCTGGTATTCTGTCAGAGCGTGGTGCTTCCCTGTTCGAGCCGACCCATCCTTGCTACAACCATAATATAGCTGTAGCCTTACCACATAATTAGCCACATAAAAATGCTCATAATTATTGTTTAACTTTTTTAACTTAAATATTATTACTATAATATACAAACTAATCAAGATTTATATTTCACATAAAAACGTGTCTAACTCAAAAGTATACCATGTAAATAATTTCGTTGCCTTTAAATAATAATTTAATTTCTCTTGTAAAAAACCTTTGTAATGGAATGGTAATAAGAATTTTTAAATTGCATAATGTCAAATGCAACAGCTGTGTCCGCAAATTTGTAGAACTTTCTTTGGATTTTTAGCAAGTCCGATATTTCAAGCTTGACTCAACGCCAAATATCCACCAAGAGCTAGTTTTAGTGAAGACTAGAGAACTATCGAGTTTGGGGAAGTGTCGCTTATAACATTTTTTTTTATTATTGATCATCGAATAAACCTAAATTTAGAGACCAATAAATATAATCATAATTAAACTTATAATTTAATTTATATTTCTCCTTCACCAAGGTCTGCCTGGAAAAGATCGCTGTTTAGCGATAAAGCCACCTAATTGTACGTAAATCTATATAGTTACTTTGTGTTTGTGGGTTATTGTAATATGTTGTGTGATATAAAGAGTATAAACAAAAAAAATATTTTCGTAAGTAGTTAGAGGTCCGTTAGTGGACATTTAAAACGTTAAGAAAGTATGCGATACAATAGATGTTAAAATCTGGATAATTAGTTTTATTTAAGCAGAATAAGTTTAAGTTACGTAAATATGAGAATCGTAATTGTACTTCTGTGTTCTCTAAGGTTGTAGACGTTTATTGAAGACGGTGATTTATTTATCACCAAAAAAGCCTCATTCTGGCACACTGCCTCTTCAATAAAAATAATAAAAATGAATTTACGATTTTAGTATTTATTAGATGGCGAAGTGGTGAAGTGGCTTGTCAATGAGTTGCAGTGTTAAGGGCCGTGGGTTCCAATCTCGCAAGAAACAATTACTTATATGGCCTAAAAATAATAGTTTTGGTCTGAATATTTGTCCTTGTGAAATTTATGCATGTAAACTGCCTTAGTGTTTTCTAAAAAACACAGACGGAAAAAATATAAACAAAGAGTATTTGTGTTTTTAGGGTTCCGTAGTCAACCAGGAACCCTTATAGTTTCGCCATGTCTGTCTGTCCGTCTGTCCGTCCTCGCTTAATCTCTGTGACCGTTAGCACTAGAAAGCTGAAATTTGGTACCAATATATGTATCAATCACGCCGACAAAGTGGTGAAATAAAAATTGGAAGAAAATGTTTTATTAGGGTAGCCTCCCTATATGTAAAGTGGGAAGTGATTTTTTTTAATTTCAACCCTAATGTGTGATATGTTGTTGGAAAGGTATTTAAAAATGAATAGGGAATTACTAAAATCATTTTTTGATAATGTCAATAATTTCGGAAATAATCGCTCCAAAAGTAAAAAACAATGTGCCCCCCCCCCTCTAACTTTTGAACCATAACTTCAGAAAATATGAAAAAAATCTGAAAAGTAGAACTTTATAAGGGTTTTCTAGAAAAATCATTTTGAACTTGGGGGATGAGTCGCTCGCGTCCGTAGGCTTCGACCACCTAACCTTAGGCCCACCCTACACGTGTCCCCCGGGTGGTGCTAAACGAGCGACAAAGCCGATAAAATGGACTCGGCTCCTCGCCGTATGGTAGCGGCGTAAAATCTACCACCAACCCTTGTTCGCACCATGACTCAAGAAATAAAAGAAATGGCCCCGAGTTCCCGGCGCCCCTTAAATGGGGCAGGGGTGCGAAGAATCTCCGGGAGAAAAACCGGCGACGAGGTTCGCCACCCGTCACGTTCTGTCTCCCGGAGGGGCGAAAAGTGGATTGCGGAAACCCGTCTGGCTACGCTGAATGTATGTGGAGGAATGAATGATAAGATGGATGAAGTATGCGAAATGATGAATGACAGAGGAATAGATGTGTTATGTGTGAATGAGACGAAACGAAAGGGAAACGATGCCACTACACATGGCACGTATACCGCGTATTGGTCTGGTGTGGGCGAGACCGAACGGGCATGCCAGGGAGTCGGTTTCATCCTTTCAGAAAGAATGGGACGATGTGTGAAAGAGTATGAATGTGTAAGCCCGAGACTGCTATGGATACGAATGAAAGTGGGCTTAAAGAAGATGTTCCTACTAGGGGTATACGCCCCAGACATGTCTAAGCCCACTTACATCCGAGAGCAGTTTTGGGACATGGTAAGGATGGTGTTGACAAAATGTAAGGAAAATGAAAATATTATTATGTTAGGAGACTTTAATGGAAGGGTTGGGGTGAAGAGGTCTGGTTATGAAAGGATATTGGGAACGTTTGGTGATGAAAGTATAAATGAGAATGGTGAAGACCTCCTCACCGTATGTGCGGAAAAGAATCTTTTTGTGACGAATACTTGTTTTCGTCATAAGAAGATTCACATGTATACATGGGAAAGAGGTGATGATAGAAGCATGATAGATTTCGTAATTGTGGATGAAAGAATGAGGAGCGCAGTCGTAGATACAAGGGTTTACCGGGGGTCCAACGTAGGGACGGATCATTACTTGGTCTTATGTCGAATTAATGGTCTTTTCAAGCGTTGGCGGCATCGGACATCTGTATCTACCACTGCGTTACAGCGTATAAGAATAGAGAAGTTACAAGATGAAGATGTGATAGAGAAGTATAAATGTAGACTGAGAGAAAATATTAGATGTTTGAATGAGTTGTGTATGAATGATTTAGACTTGAATACTGTGTGGGATAATATTAAGAAAGGTTTGGTGGATACCGCCACCGAAGTATGTGGTGTAAGTAAGAGAACAAATGAAAGGAAAAGTAATACGTTATGGTGGGATGATGAGGTACGGGTGGAAGTTGAATCAAAGAAGAAAGCATGGTTAGATTTACTAGCAACCAAAGCTGGTAATTCTTCTGGTATGAATGATGAGATTGAAAGAAAAAAGGCAGAATTTAGACGTCTAAATAAGAGAGTAAAAGAAGTTGTTGAAAGGAAAAAGAAAGAAAGAACGGATAAGAATGATAGAAGGATATCTGATAATTTCCAGGCTAACATAAAAATGTTCTGGAAACTCGTAAGAACTGCCAGGGGAAATACAAAACAGCCTATAATAAATGCTATAAGAGACGAGAATGGATGTATTCTGAATGATGAAGTTTCGAATTTAAACAGATGGAAGGAATACTTTGAAAGCGTGTTTATGAGTGAAGAGTCGTATGAATTAAATGAACTAGAAATTCCGAAAGAAGTGGAAAGGGGTATGGAGATAAGTGTAGATGAAATAATGAAAGCAATGAAAAGCATGAAAGCAAGTAAGGCAGCTGGATATGATAGAGTATCATTCGAGATGCTAAGGGCTGGAGAGGGAGTGGTGGCAGGCCTGCTGTACACCTTGTTTAATTTATGTTGGGAATTGAAACGGGTACCGGATGACTGGTGTAAAGCAGTTATAGTACCAATATATAAAGGAAAAGGGTCACAGCAGAACTGCAAAAACTACCGTGGTATCAGCTTGCTTAGTATTGTGGGTAAACTGTATGCTAAGGTGTTAATTGAAAGAGTTATGAAAGAAACTGATGGAAAAATTTGGGATGTGCAAGCGGGTTTTAGAAAGGGAATGGGGTGTACAGATCAAGTCTTTTCCATGCGCATGATTGCGGAGAAGTTTTTGGCCAAAAACCAGAAAGTTTTTTGTGCGTTCATGGACTTGGAAAAGGCTTATGACAGAGTGGACAGGAATGTGTTATGGCAAACACGGAACTCATATGGGTTGAGCGCTGGTTTGATACAGGCATTAAGGTCTCTTTATAGGGACTCTAGTGCTTGTGTCAGGATCAATGGGGTCTACTCGGTTACTGGTTTGGCATCCAAAAAGGTGTCAGACAGGGCTGTGTAGCTTCCCCTTGGCTGTTCAACCTATTTATGGACCGGTGTTTGCAAACTTTGAAAGATGAAGAATGTGGGTTAAGAATGGGCGAGTTAACCGTCAAATGCCTTTTGTATGCCGATGATCAAGTTATACTTGCGTCATCGGCGGCAGAGTTGCAGATGATGGTTACATTAATGAACTGGGAATTGAAAGAAAGGGGAATGAAAGTGAACGCAAGTAAGACGAAAGTGATGGTTTTTGAAAGAGAAGAAAGCAAAACGGTATGTGAAATAAGAATAGAAGGAGAGTTAATTGAGCAAGTGGATGAGTTTGTGTATTTGGGATGTGTATTTAGCAGGGATGGTAGATATGATAGGGAAATAGAACGACGAGTAAATGCAGGGAATAGAGTGAATGGGGCACTACACTCTATTGTGAAGAACCAGAATGTGTCAAAACAGGCACGTATGGTAATTCATAATGCTGTGTTAGTCCCTACTTTAATGTATGGTAGTGAAAGCTGGGTGTTGCAGAAGAAGCACGAAAGTAGAATAAATGCTGTAGAAATGCGTTCTTTAAGAAATATGCTAGGGTTTAATCTGAATGACAGGGTGAGAAATTGCGTGATAAGAGATAAATGTGGTATGCAAGATGATGTTGTGACCAGGATTAAGAAAGGAATGCTTCGGTGGTTTGGTCACGTAGAAAGAATGAATGAGGAAAGAGTGACAAAGCAAATTTATATGGCAGATGTGAATGGCCGAGTCGGAAAGGGACGCCCTAGAAAAAAGTTTATCGACCAAATTGGCGATATTTTGAAAATGGGCCACGTTAGAAGTACCCTTAACCGACGAGCATGTATGCGTAGATATATGGATGTAAAGGAGGCGAAAGAGGTATGTCAGGATCGTGCCAAATGGAAGTCCGTAGTCTCTGCCTACCCCTCTGGGTGACAGGCGTGAGTGTTTATGTATTATGTATGTATGTACTTGGATGGAAACAACAGTACCCACTACCGGGAGCAGTTGCAGGAGCGCGGAGCGCTGCTGGAGCGCGAACATAATGGATACCCACCTTTAAACTCATAAGTGGGAACACTTATTGTGACGGACGGGAAACTACGGAACCCTACACTGAGCGTGGCCCGACATGCTCTTGGCCGGTTTTTTAATTTATCCATTTATGTATGTATTTATTATGAGTTACGTCACCTTAAGTTTTTGTTTACTTAACGCTTTTAGATAGCTTTTATGCGATACTTTTTCTTAAATATATCTACGCAATTACCGAAATTTTACTATGTTATATTTTAACATTTGTCTCATTATCAGTGCAGGAAAACGTACGCTTGATTAATAGTAATAAAACAGTTTAGCAGCTTTCTCATACAGGGATATCGCGTGTGTTAACTTACATCGTTATCGTTATATCAGTTTCGCTATTCGCACCATACGGAGCACAATAGTTAGAAGCTACGAGTACTTTATTCTATGAGAGCGTGATCCTTCGAGCCGTAATATTAGTGGTACAATTGTAATGTAGCTGCAGCGTGGCTTTACAAATTGAAATCTACAGACAAGCACGAATACCACTCTCTCTCCCACAAGTGTTAAACGTACACTTCCAATGTCAACATTAGAGTTATACTATTTTACGAATTTACTTTAAAAAATATTACTAATATTGCTTATATATATCTTCTCATTTCATTTGAACAAAAAACGGCCACATGTGAACACATACCTTTCTCGTGTAAGAAAAATTAACATACTTGCGAAGCATCTCAGGAGTGAAAGTTTGGTACACACGTAGAGCACCTTAGTCGCTTCTCTTGCATTTCTCCTTATTTCGAGTCGTTGTCGCGTAAGGTTATGTTTTTCTTTTGTTAAAAGAAGAACTTTATCTAAATGCACTGATTTTTTTACAGTCCATGGCCAGTGGACAGTACAATAGTTTTAGTACGGCTCTAGTGCTTTTAATTCCATTAAAGTTCTGTCGCTATCGTAAATAATGGCTTCTGAGATTGTACATATCGACGATAGCACATTTTTAATACGTCGCCGACCGCCGAGCACTGTTAATCTGGTCCAGATTTTGAATTAATTCTAAAGTCAACATTTTTGGAAATTGAATCCCTTCACGTCTTTGCTTTTTTACCTTAGCTTACTTTCGACTGTACTTCACAATCGTTTACATGGCCATAAGTAGATAAAAACTTGCAGTGATATGATCTCTAAGGCGATGGTGGTCACTGCGGGGAAAATGGAACCATAAACCGGAGGCGTAACTGGCGTTAGGGAGGGTGATGAAATCGAGTATTTATTTTACTTGGTCCATGGCCTTCACCTAGTAGACTTGGGGAGTCCAATGTGCAGGCAAAATTGTACACCATAGACTAAGGTGAATCGCTGATTACGAAGCGCCGCTATACCCCACACAGCTGAAACGTGGTTGGCGGCGTAGCCATAGACCAGAGCTGCCACTGGGGTTAGGAATGTGTGTATATTGAGTATTATTTTCTACTGGTAAAATTAGAAGCCATAGAGAAGAGTGAACTTTATGTTCTGAAGAACCTTACGTAAGGAAAGATAGTAGCAACTATTGTCCTATCCCGCCATGGCGTGACTGAAACTAGTAGGATTGCGGACGTGTGCGATAGCGTACCCGTGACCTTCCAGGTATGCAATGAAGGTGAAAAGCCATGGTGTATCAATCTATGCGAGTCCGACATAACAAAATGATAAAATAATATATAATAATAAAATGGAAAGAGCTTGCCCTTGTTGAGCTTGTTTTGGGATATTATAATATCTCCACGCATTTAAGAGTGGTTGAGAATATTCAGAGGTTGTTGAATTGATTGAAATCAGTCAGGAGGACATCACCACATTTTAGTTAATCAACAAATTCTTCTTAATTCCATAAAAGTGACAAAGGAGCACAAATTTTTCTTTATAATAAATGGATGCTGTGGCCAATAAACACATACATCTATTCTCGATTAGATCGTTTTTATCATGAGAGATTATTAAGAAATTCCCCGTTACCCTTAAAAATTACCTTAAAATAAAAAGTAAAAGCTTCATGGAACTTTTTTAGTTCTATGAAGCTTTTATTAAATAGAAAGCCCTGATTTCAGAATATGATAATGATCCTTTTTAGTTCTTCGAAACAAGCTTTTACGTTTTTTTTAATAAAAGTTATTTATTTTAATTACCAAAAAAATTAAATAACTAAAGTAGGTGAAATAATACTAGTTTTAACGGAATTTATCGCGTATATTTAACTTTTTTTTACCCGACGTTTCGAGAGCTTTACAGCACCCATGGTCACGGGAAGGACTGAGATGTTCAACGTCCAGCTGTCATAGTTAACCGCGGTTACCATAGATTAAAAATTTTTTTCTATGGTAACCGCGGTTAACTATGACAGCTGGACGTTGAACATCTCAGTCCTTCCCGTGACCATGGGTGCTGTAAAGCTCTCGAAACGTCGGGTAAAAAAAGTTAAATATACGCGATAAATTCCGTTAAAACTAGTATTATTTCAATGTGTAGTGTTCGCGTAAATATAAGAAATCATAAAGTAGGTGAAATTAATTACGTAAGATCTCTGTGAGAAAGAAAAATGATGTGTCTTACCTATAATTTGACGAGAATTTTGGGATCACTGCTGACGAAGACAGCGAACGCTGGAAAGGACGGGTTCGCTCGTGATACTAGGTAAGATATATATTTTTTTATTAATTCGTCAGCTGCTGGGTATGTATACACTTAATTTCACGGTTGTTAAACGGGAAATAAAGCTGCAGTCTTAATCAGATTCGACAGCATATAAGCAACTGATTAGACAGATCTCCAAATGCATTTTTTTTTGCGGATGGAAAATCATCCAATGACGCCTTTCGCTCTGGGTGGAGCGTAAGGGAGTGTCAGACTTTTACTGACTAAAACCATCCGTGCTCCTTCAGTGCCCTTACGTTCCGGAGCCGCGGTATCTCTTTCGAACAGCCCGCAGCCGCGGCAGGCGTCGGCCCTTGCGGGCCCCTTCACGCTGCTGACAGCTCTTTGTGGCGCGCGTGAAACAAAACGCGCCGTCGACACGGTCTGTCGTCGTTAGACGGACGGACGGCGAGCTACCCATTGCTCGCCGTCCACAGGCCCCCGCCTACGGTGGCCGGGGGCCACGACGTAGCCCCCGACGCCCGGGGCGTCTCCCGCGACGGCCGGGGAGGAAAGCTGCTGCTCTCTCCTTCTCCCGCTCCGCCACCTCCTTCGCTAGTATCACTGCTTCGCAGAAGGTAGTGACGGCATCCCATTCCGTCTCGCTCCGGACCACGGCTTCGACCAGGGCCGGACGCGAGAGGTCGCCACCGCCTATCGCCGCTACGAGGACACGGCGGTGCTCCGCCCAAGCAGGGCACACCTCCACGGTGTGTTCCACCGTGTCCTCCGGTCCATCCTCGCAGTGGGAGCACCCGGGCGTTTCCTCCCGCCCGATTCGCTGCAGGAACCTCCCGAACACACCGTGTCCGGTGAGGACAGGCGTCAGGCGGAAGGTGAGGATGCCGTGGCGTCTCTCAAGCCACTCCTCAAAGAGGGGTCTTATCGCCGCTATAGTGGCGTGCCCAGCACGGGGTTGCAACAGTCGCTCTCTCCATGTCGCCATGAGATCGTGCCGGAAGTCTGTCCGCTGCGCGACAACTTGCCGCGGCAGCGGGGTTTCCCCCCGGCATAGTGCCTCCGCGCGCCATTCGTGCAGGCGCGCGAGGACTATCGCCTCCAGATCCCATGGCGGCAATCCGGCAAGGAGGCTCGCCGCCTCGCGGGAGATCGTGCGGTAGCCGCGAACCATTTTCACGGCAACCACCCTTTGGGGCGCGTTCAGGTGGTGGAAAGCAAGCCGCGCCACACCACGCGCCCACACCAGCGCCCCGTAAAGGGCCATGGACCGCACGATCCCCGCGTAGAGCCTCCGGCAGGAGGCGTTTGGCCCCCCCAGGTTCGGCAGGAGCCGCCTGAAGGCAGCCCCGGTCCGTTCCAGTTTGGGAGCCAAACGTCGGAAGTGCTCAACGAAGTTCCATCGGCCGTCGAGGACGAGTCCTAGGTACTTCAGGCGACTTCGACTCGACGCCGATGGATACCCCTCCTACCATCACTGAGGATCCCGGTGGTGGCCTGTTCCGAGGACCATGGAAGTGCATGGCCTCGGACTTGTGCAGAGTCACCTCGAGACCCAGTTGCCGAATCCTCTCAACGACTATCGCAACCCCGCGTGTCATAATTTCCCTTCCGAGCCGCGTCTTTAGCACACATACATATACTTTTTGGCAAATTGTACAGAAGACCGAGGAGTACAATCTGTCACACGCAAGACAGAGTTCTTGCGTATGTGGACTATGAGAAAGTTTTTGATTCTGTCGAAATTGGGGCGGTGCTGCAATCCCTTTAATGGTGTCAAGTTGACTGTTGGTATATCGAAGTGCTGAAGTAATTGTATAGCAAGACTAAGATGGCTATCCAAGTACAGAACAAGAGTACGAAATCTATATAACTGCAGAGAGGTGAAATCAGGGTGACGTTATATCTCCGCAACTCTTTATCGTTGCATTGGAAATGTTTTCAAGTTACTGGACTGGAAAGGATATAGTATTAACACTAATGGCGAGTAAGTCACTCACCTTCGGTTTGCCGACGGTATAGTCCTTATAGCAGAATCTCTAAAAGACCTAAACATTATGCTCAAAGACTTTAATAGTGTCTTCCAACGGATAGGTCTATCAAAAAAAAATATATATATATGAAACTGGAACCTAAAAGAGTGACTACTTTCTTTTTTATATGGGGAAATGCCTTTACGTAACTGCCTTGTTGGGGCAAGGACGGGTTATGTGACCGACATAAGCCCTATGGTGTTCCTTTCACCGCACCACATGTGGGCTTTCCAAGCCCACTCGGTGTGGGTACCTCGGGCCGGTCTTTTACCTCGGGTCAGCTAAGTGGGTTTCTCTTCGTTTACCATTGGTAACCAAGCCACGGCTACTGAGCCCCTTCCCCACGACAATGCGGTAACCCGTTTTTGGGGGGAAGAACACTGATTAATGGGTTTGGCTAAATTTGATAGTGGGTTTAAACCTTGTTAATTAAAAATTAAAACAAGGAATACTTTAGTAAGTTTTGTTTGATATTGACTGCTATTTTATAAAATAAAATAAAATTTAAGATCGAAATTTAATTTAGCAGCAGTGGTTAAATGTTTGTACTGACGATGTACTTAATTGCTTAATTGCATTACTGGCTTTTGAAATTTTAATTGCAATCGATATTTCATGCTGTGTCAGCGGATACGAGATAGCTTCTGTAGAGATAATAGACTCTTTATTTTGAGTTTAATTAGTGTTACTTTTTACTTCATTACATTGAGGAGTACAATTAATTATAACATTACGAAAATAATAAAAGCAAATATGTAAATTTTGTCTGAATTTTGATTCCGATATTATAAGGTTGATTAATTCACACACACACACACACATATATATATATATATATATATATATATATATATATATATATATATATATATATATATGACACAATACGTTTTTATATTCATCTAGCGTGAAAATTTATTGGTGTTTAATAATATATAATATTTCTACTGACGTACTTTTAAGCTTGAAGTCATTGATATACTAGGTTTTTTTTTGAATATCAATGCTTGAAGTGTCGTTTGATTAATTTTTATCTTTTTCAAACGTAAAATAAAATGGGAACATAGAATTAAAAATTAAAATGCGAATACGATGTATTCGCATTTTAATTTTCACAACACTCTTGAAGACCAAGAAGGAATGCTTCGTCAGTAAGAGAGTCTTCGGTTCTCTACACTCACTATACGAAACAGTACATAACTATATACGTACGTACGTGTTCTGTAAAAGCATAGTCCTTACCGATCAGTTTGACATATACGTATTGCGTACGTAACCGTTACGGCGGTATTTCTTTTATAGGAGAGGGGGCAAACGAGCATACGGCTCACCTGATGTTAAGTGACTACCGTCACCCATGAAGAACTGCAACACCAGGGGAAATGCAGTTGCGTTTCCGGTGTTTTAGAAAGGAGTAAGCTCTTTCCTTGAAGGTCCCTGCGTCGTATCAGTCCAGAAAAATCGCCGGTGGTAAACTATTCCACAGAAAGGTCATACGTGGAAGAAAACGTAACTTACATTGTTGTCTGGTGGCATGACTAAGTAATAATATAGTGGTATCGGCCATGGAGGATGGTAATGTTCATAGGCGAGGTTTATGTTATAATTTCCTACAAGCTTGGCAGGCGGGTTAGCTACCACAGTTTTTTAGTAGTTATCACAATATTTTTAGTTGTCATCAGAAATGTGCTTCTGCCTATCTCCTGTTTCGGTTTCCTTCTATCGCCTCCTAATTTATATAGTGGTGCGGTGTTCTAGCCGATACGACATAGTTATACAGGATTATTTTGCAATTAAATTAAAGTAAAATCAGCCAAAGTTGCAGAGAATTTTCAGGATAAGTAATTTAGGGAAATTGTGAAAAAAAATTAAAAAAAAAAAGATTTTTATAATTTAGATTCAAAATTTGTGGTAATAATATTTTAACTGATTTTACGGCGCACGCACACATTCGTAAGATTCGATCGGTAGGCAAAAACGTTGTTGCCCGTAAATCACATATTAGACAATAAAGGATAATTTATACGTAGTATAATTAAAATGTAAATTGCAGATGTCTGTAAATTTTCTAGTTTTGTAACAAAATTGATTGAGAGGGACTAAAAATAAGTAATTGAATACATTTCTATCATTTTAGAATTGCCTGTCTGTCTGTTTGTTGACGTACCTATCATATATACCAATCCCCAATTACAAATTTGTTCAATATCCCCATCAGTAGAACCAATTTAGGCAAGTTTTCTCCGTTAAGCATATGTATGCGAACTTACAACAGCTTAAACAATCATGACATCGACATCTTTAGCGACCCCGAAAGTGAATTTAAAAGAAAATGTAAAGACTTACTGTTACCTGCCTTGCCAGACTAATTACTCAAAATTATTATTTATTGTAATTATTACTGGATGTGTTGCTTTTACTTTGATTGATTAGTTTAATTCCTTTTTGTTTTAGAGTTTATACAATGTTTAGGTATTTTTTTCTCTTATTGGTGTATACGCCTGTAAAAACATATCCTTTATCTAAAATGTAGTATTTTGATTGTAACAATGTTTACTGATATTGTCGATGATGTATCTATTTAAATAAATAAATATATAAAATACTAATTTATATCAAAATAGTCGTTAAAAATTGTGAAACATATCTTCGTTTTATTAAAATCGGTTTATCCTATCAAAAGTTATGATTAATATAGGTATTGAAGTATGGGTACGAAGTATAGGTACTAATTTGTTTAATAGTGGCGTTGAATGATCTAGGGTATGTTTGTAATTAAATAATGGAAAATAGTGTTCTGCAATTATATAACTATATACGGTTTATTTTAATTTTCCTAATATCTCATCTTAAAGTGTTAAAACCAGGGTACAAAAATGGTTTTTATTTGCATGGTGGTGGGTAAATTCGTACATAATTATAAATAATACTTACAATAGAACTTTACAAAAATCTGCCATTACTGATCATTATATAAAAGAAATTAAAAATAGTCTGTTTATCATTGTGTCCGAGTTATAAATCCGACAAAAATCAGATACAGATAAAACAGCTTTACGAGCTTTCTGTGGCATAGGGATGAAACACTGCTAAACTCTTGACTCCGGGCTGCTACTGAGAAGTTCTTGATAGAAAACCCAACTGATTTTAAGCCCGATCATACATTACTCAAAGGTCAAAAAACTTTCCTAGGTTGAGTTTATTTTTATTTTCATTTGTTTGTAGCATGAGACAAAATGTAGGTACTTACGCAATATCATTTTTGTTAGTGTAGGTACTTAGTTTTAGGTAGGCATTGCATTGTAGTTTTCACTTTAATTTTTTTATTTTATATCAATAATTGGTGATGGTGCTTGCTTATCTAAGACAATCTCTTATTTGTTGTAAGGAAACAAGTATTAACTAGAGAAATTCGGGAGAAAATTAGTGATTACGTTATTGCGATAACTTTGTTGCATATTTACAAAATAAAACACAAGCGTACAGTTCGCTCTATTCGTTTCATAGTTTGTTTGTGGGTCCGTTTATTTGTTCGTTCATTTGTTTGTCTGATTGGTCGACTAACATAATGTTTTTATTAGGATAAGTGTCTTTCTAAGTCTTCGCGACAGTTAATTTACAAATAAATAATCATCATCAATAGCAAAAGTACTGATTCCACGCGAACGAAGTCGCGGGCACAGCTAGTTTCATATAAAAGTAGAAGTTTTATTTACTCGTATTTTTAAAATCTGCAATAACTGTATATTATTATTTATATATTTGAACTTAAGTTTTAAATTTCGCTACTCTTTGAAAAATAACCCTGTATTAGAGTTAAGTTTATAATGAGGGGTAATCCCGTTAAAGACCTAGGTTAAGCACAGACCGAACTGCAAAATGCTCGCGCATGCTCGAGCAAAATTTTAACTACTCGACCATGCAGGCGGCATCCGCGCGCCTAGTGAGCAAGATCCATTGAAAGTGCTCTGGGTTGCTAGGGGGGCGTGCATTACCAATTTGATGCCAAAATCCGACATTGATAGACGTATTCAATATGATCGATTGAGACTTGGTGATTATCGCCCTTTTGGCAGAGGAAGAGAAACATGAAGAACATATTAATGAAATCAGACTTCAGAAAATTAGAAAAACAGTATAGGTAGAAGAAACGTGGAGATTCTTTCCCAAGCATTGGCTTTTAACATACGATCGCTGTATGTTGGACTTGATATATTGTACAGACACTCAAAACGCTGCACCAAACTTGTAAAATTTTCTTTGTACATGATTCCGACTTATGTGACGCGCTTATGGGTATAAACTAAACACATATCCAAACAGTTTTTTCGCTGCGGTAATACTGAGCGCGGGCGCAAGCCTGCAAGCTCAAGCATGGTCGAGCATCAAGTTTGGACGTGTATATAATTTTGCACTGTCTGTCAATAGTCATAAAATTAATATTTTAGTGTTCTAAAAAATGCTCTGCTCTGCTCTGCTCTTGGTGTGCGCTGACCCCTAGACGGATCAACTCGCCTCCTCTCACTGACAACTTTCTAAAGTGGCGGCAACTACCAGGATAATTTGAGATGTTATCAAGAAGATGGTGCTGCCTCATTCATGTTTCACTTTCCCTCAGTTGCCTTTACATCTACGTAATGATATGGGGTAGTAGAGCAAATACATATCATACTCTTAATTCTTCTGGTATTTTGTTCCTGACAATGTAAAACCTATTCATAGTTATCGTTGTCGAAATAGTTCTTGAAGAACACAATTAATCATTGACCGTTTTTAAAAGATAAGTATTTTTTGAACACCTGAATGTTTTCACGGACGTGGAAGTATTTCAATTTTCCCAAAGTCACTTGTGAAAGCGTCAAAAATATTCTTTTCCCTTTTTTGGCAAACAATCGGAAGCGGAATAAAAAGTAATTAAGGTCGCCGCCCGCTCGTGGGTTCTGGCAGATTTGTAGCTATCACCGATCACTCGATATTGGAGGTGCCACGTATAGCCAGCCAATATAGAATTTTATTTATTTTTCAACTCCTTTTATTTAAAGATTTAGAACGAGAATATACTTAACTATGTATAAGCGTTGTATTAACTAATTA
The DNA here is from genome assembly GCA_036936625.1 of Parnassius smintheus behrii. Taxonomy (NCBI): domain Eukaryota; kingdom Metazoa; phylum Arthropoda; class Insecta; order Lepidoptera; family Papilionidae; genus Parnassius; species Parnassius smintheus. The sequence goes on along the minus strand of JAUPFT010000008.1, from coordinate 49,405,018 downwards.
GCATATAATATTAATGAATGCTAAATTAACTTTTACGAGTATTTTCAGACGTTGATTACCTCTGGCAGGTGGGCTTTAATAGCTACAATAGAGATTTCCTTAATTAATGAAGTTTTAATTAAATTTAATTGTGTTCATTCATTCATTACACCCTATTAACGTTCACAGCGGAACGTAGAACTTATAAATTGCGGCATAATTAATAAATATTTCCCTGCAAGGCTTGGTAGGTGGTTTGGCAATCCGCTGATCACCGTCTTCCTAATGACTAACAGAAAATAAAACTGTTTTTTTTTTAAATAAAGAAATGACAAATGAGTACACAGTCCACCTGTTGGTAGGTGAATGCTGTGCTGCTGCTGTGCAGATATCTAAATTTTTACCTCAGTTAAGAATCAAAATGCAAATGCGTTGTTACCCGTGAGACTAAGATGGAATGCCTCATTCCCAGTAAAAAGGTTTTATACCTACCTCACCATACGAAACACAGCAGCATTAAGCTCCTTGTTTATGCTAGTGTTCTATGAGAGCGTGGTCCTGCCCCGGTATAGTTGACACATTAGTTCTTTAGCTATTACATGCCACAGTGCGTAGAGCGGTTTTTCTACGTAAATATAATTTACTTTAATTTTATAGAAATAAATGAGTTGACCATAGCCTACTTACGTGTTTTCGATCGAAGAAATGTATATTTTGAAGTACTTGAAACCTTGGTATGTAAGTAGTGAAAATTGCTAAGCCTTGGCAAATAATTCCTATTTTAATTCATATCCCTATTTACTAATTTGTTTAGGTTTTCTTAAGAATTCATCATTACAGTCTATCATGAATCCAATTCTGAAAATAAGCCTCCAACATAGATCGACAAAAACCACAGCACTGAATCACTTGTGGCCATCCATCTCAGCAGGTCTTTACTCCCTGGGAGTCGCCAACACTTCGCAGTACTGGGACAGTACGAGGCGCTGCCACTAGAGAAATTTTCTGTCTGATTGTTTATTGTTAGAGCTATAATGTCTGCCAGTTGTCAGATTACTTTACAACATAAACTATTCTTTTCTCCTAGTTGAATTTAACAACATAGGTATTTCCAAGTATGATCGGAAGCTATTTGATGCGCAGCTGAGAGCTTTTTCGTTACTAAAACTGTGCCACATCAATAGGTTTTTTATCCACGATGGGATTTGCTGCGACTCAACGAAGTTGTTCGATTCCGTCGATGCTCCCAAAATTCTTATTGAAACAACGGATTCAATTTAACCGTAATTTATATAATGATTTTATTCAACGTAATTTATAACCTTTTACTAAAATTTATATGGAGCTTAACCTGTGATAAAATATGCATTATGAAAAAAAAATTCTCTATAGTAATATAACCAGATAATCTGTTATTTTTGATGATTATGTATGAGTACCAACCGAGAACATATTCCACCTGGTTGATGGTTAGATAAAGCTATGGCCCATTAACTTTGTGGGCAAAAATTATTGTGAACTAAAATTCAGTGGCTGTACCTACCTCGATGACTGAGATGGAATTCTTCTTAACCAGTAAAAATACAGCCATAGCTACTTTTTTAATCAAAAATTAAAGTTACAACCATTACATATCCCGCTCCGCTGCTAGGCACAGGTCTTCACTAATTTTATGGGGTTACGGGACGAACGAGCATGTGGATTATGGTAAGTGACTACCTCCACCCATGAACAATTGCATCATCAAGGGAATAGAAGATGCGTTGCCGGCCTATTAATTAAGAGTAGGCTCTTTTTTGGAGGTCCTTTAGCTGTATCTGTACGGTAAAACAGCTGCTAGTAGACGATTACACAAGGAATTTGTGCAAGGAAGTAAACTCCTTTTAAATCACACAGTGGTGGACCGCCAATCATTCAGGTGATATGGAAGGTATTTCGAGTTTTGTCGTAACGTGCGATGGTGTAATTGAGTGGTTGGAATTAGTCCAAACAATTCCTCTGAGAAAACCATCTAATAGATACGATAGAATAAGGAAAGAGATGCAACCTCTCTTCGTAGCGCCAGTGAGTCAAATCGATTGGAATGAGCTTGGTCACCGACTATTGGAATCGATCTGCACTGGATGTAATCAAATGAAAGGAGCTGGCACTGGGTGCCACGGCCCAGAGATGGGAACAGTTTTCCAAGTGAGGCCGAACCTGCACCTTGTGAAGTTGCAGGCGGTGTGCCGGCAAGAATGCTATCCCGCTCAACTGAGCACGCCAAGTTTTATAGAGGCCAATTTGACCTTCCCTTCCAAGTGACCACGAAGCGATTTGCTGGGAAACCCATAGGAACGAAGCTTCGAAAGAAGCGCTTTGTGCCAAACCCGATCGAAGATCTACGTTATGTCCAAAAAATCGTCAAATCTTCCCCCTTAGACTCGACCGCTTGCACCCACTGATATTGTAGGCAAGCAGCAAGATCACAAGCAGTGCGACCCTGACGGAAACCATACTGGCGGTCACTAATCAGCTGGTGCTTCTCAAGGTACCGCATTTTTATTTATTTTACTGGCATTGCTACTTATTATTGCTGACAGTTAATAATGCACTCCATTATTTTCGAGATTAAGAAGGTATATTAAAACCAATATCTATAACCGGTGAAGAATCGAAAGCAGACAATGGGTGCGTTTGGCAGAAAAAAGCGCTAGCAAGCGCTTACAAGCGCTGAAATAGTTTTCGGCCAGGACATGATTGCTACTTCAGTAGCGCTGACACAATCCACCGTTTTGCTTATTTATTTTGTTTGTTTTGAAGTAGAGTTTATAAGTTGTTTTGTGCAATATTATTTTTAAGTAATATAATGACATGAATAAAGATATTATACAGTTATTAAAAATTCATAATTGGTCAGTTTTTAATATGAATACTTTACAAACATATATTTAAATTAGGTTAGGTTCCCCGGTTAAAACTAACCTCGTGCCCTAAAGAAAAATAGCTACTTACGATTTGACAGCGCTTACAGCTTACGATCGCCATTTTGTTTACAAGCGCTTGCTAGCGCTTTTTTCTGCCAAACGCACACAATATGTTATCATATTTCAAACTTATTAGTTGTCATTACAATGTCCTACAAAGAAATATTTGGTCGCGGTAGCTAGTGTCAACGGAGACTAGCCATCTGCGCAGGACAGGATTACAGTGCACTAGTGTGAGCGCAAACACACGTGCACTCTCTTTTTACTTACCCTCATAGTCCAATGTGACCAAAGAAATCTAACGATTCCGTTCCATCCACACAAATTATTTAGATTTCTGTGGATTAATAAGAAATCAAACACCACCGGAGCAAGACCAAAAGCTTTAAGTGCTTTTAGAGGTAAGGGATAACTTCCTGCCTCTGAAGTGCTACTGATAATTTATCAAGTGAAAAACATAGTAACTGATTTGGACCCGACTCGGGATTTGATTACTAGACCAATGAGGCAATCATTTTGAGAACTAATAACATTTACTCATTACAAATAATAAGGGTTTAGGGTTCATGTCCCCTACCATATGAAATCATTAACTTTGTTTATAAATTTGTTCTATAAGAGCGTGTTCCTTTCAAGAAAGACTTACATGCCTTATCGTACATTATATGTGATGATGAGCGTATTAGTTATAAATGGTAATAATAGCAACTGATAATTCTAATGAAAACGATTTATAATCTAATAAATATTTTTTGTTTTTACAGTCTACACTGCCATCCCAAAATTAGACGATAAAACGCTCAGCACTCACCGAAACGAGCTAAGGTATACTATTAGGCATAACGTCATCAAATTATTTTTTTTGTTCTTAGAGTCCACACCGTCTATACTGAAAATCCTAGAACTAAACGCTTATAATACTGGCCGAAAATTCTAATTCAATGGTCATTAATATACGACAGCCACGGCACTCGCCAAAACGAGTCCGCTTTACTATGGACATACCGTAAAAATGCAGTTTTATGTCTCCGCCGCACTGGATGGATGTTGCTTTTTTATTCCTACTTCACGGCTGTCAAAGTGCCTTTTTCTACAAGTCACGCGATAGTGAGATTTTACTACTGTAACAGAAACAGTAATCTCTTACCAAGGTTTTCTTTTGTATAAACTTAGAGTGACAAACGAATTCATTTACACATATTTGGTTTCCGTTAATTTTCTATAGAATATATGACAGGCCTGTTGGTCTAGTGGTTAGTGACCCTGACTGCTATGCCGAAGGTCGTGGGTTCGATTCCCACCCAGGACAAATGTTTGTGTGATGAGCACGAACATTTGTTCTGTGTCTGGGTGTAATTTATCTATAATATTTATGTATTTAGAAATATATAAGTATGTTTATCAGTTGTCTAGTACCCATAACACAAGCTCTGCTTAGCTTGGGACTAGATGGCGTTGTGTGATAGTTGTGGAATATTATTATTATTATGTGGGGTATCTATATAGTTTTCTCATCGGGTTGGGATGTATAAATATATAATTATAAATGAAAATGAAAAGATAAATATACATAAATATTAATAAAATAAAATAAATACAAAAATACATAAATAAATAAAAGCCCAACCAGATGGGAGCCCTCGGCAGGGGAGACCAAACGGCCAAGGGTTAGGGGGAAAGGGAAAGAAACCGGTGGACGATGCGGGCAGTATCAAGGAGCACCGCCTTCTGCATTTGAGCCCGGAGCGGTCCGTCACGGAGTCCCAGTCGCCTCAGATGATAGCCTCTCTGCTAACTGGGATTAGCCCATTCGCAGAGACGACTACAGGAATAATTTCGGTCGGCATACCACCCCACATGTCGGTCACCTCGTGAGCCAGGTCCAGATACTTTGATTGCTTATCTGTTTCGGCTTTCACGAGGTTCTCGTCATAAGGGATGGTAATATCGACCAAAAATATCCTTGACTGTGCCCGGTCCATCAGCACAATATCAGGCTTATTCGCAAGAATAGTCCTGTCTGTGATGATGGCCCGGTCCCAGTAGAGCCTGGCGCGGTCATTTTCGAGCACGGCTTCCGGCAAGTACTTGTAGTACGGCACTTTCCGGTCCACGAGACCGTATTTCAGAGCGAGCTCCTGGTGTAGAATTCTGGCTACTAGGTTGTGCCTGTGCAAGTACTCAGAGTTAGAAAGCGCCGAACAACCGGAGATGACATGCCTAAGTGACTCCCCGGGATGGCGACAAGCTCGACAGACGTCGACGGTGCCATCCTTTAGGATGTATCTCCGATAGTTGTTGGTCTTAATAACCTGATCTTGTATTGCACAGACAAAACCCTCGGTTTCCCCGAAAAGGTCACCGAAACGTAGCCAGTTGAGGGAGGCGACTGTATCTACGAAGGGCTCATGTAGAGCCTTGTAGTACCTCCCGTGGAGCTCCTTCTCCTTCCATACGGTCTCCCGGTCAGAAATGCTAAGCACTGCCGGGTCCTGCCATTGCTCGTTGGCTAAGGATAGAGGGGTGAGCCATTTATCACTAGAAATGACGTCATTATAGAATGGATCATCCGATCTCGTCAAGAAGTATTGACGGAGACTGCACACTTCGCGATTATGCATGGTGAGCGCGCTCAGAAAGCCACGCCCACCATGCTTTCGCGGCAAGTACAGCCTCATTACCGACGATCTCGGATGATGCATCCTATGAGACGTCATGGTAGTGCGGACTTTTCTATCCAGGGCGTTAAGCTCAGTCTGAGTCCACCTGAGTATGCCAAAGGTATACATGAGGACAGGCATGACCCAGCAATTATATGCGGTTGACTTATTCACACCAGACAAAAGGCTGTTAAGCACTTTGGTCAAGCGTGCATAAAACACGTCGCAAACTGACTGTTTCATACCAGCCTCATCGATACCGATGTTCTGTGACATACCCAGGTATCGGTATGTTTCAGCCTTGGAAAGGGTCCTTAAGTTGACGTTGACAAGTCTATGCCCTCAGAGTTAGCAACCCTTCCCCTCTCAACATGGAGGACCGCACACTTATCCGTCCCCAGCTCCATTCCAATGGAACTGCTAAATTCACAAGTGATGTTTAGCAGTTCCATAAGATGGGAGAGACTGGAGGCGAATTACTTGAGGTCATCCATATAGAAAAGTGGGGTCACTTTTGTCCCTCCTCTCCGTAGCTGAAATCCCCTCCCGGAGCCCTCCAGTAAGGTACTGAGAGGGTTCAGAGAGAGGCAGAACCAGATTGGACTCAGACAATCGCCCTGGAAGATACCCCTTCTTATCCTTATGTGGTTCTCCGCAGCCATCATCCGCTCGCCCAGATGACAAAGGATCGTACTCCACTGCCCCATACACTGCTCGAGGAAGTTTCTAACTGTACAGTCAATCTTGTACAGCTCGAGGACCCTCTTTAGCCATGTATGGGGCACCGAGTCGAACGCCTTTCTATAGTCTATCCAGGCGGCAGAGAAGTTCCGACGGTTGCGTTTCACCACTTTGTCTATGACCGCGTCAATGAAGAGTGGTTCCTTGGTTCCACGACCACCGCCCCGACATCCATTCTGAGCGCGTGACATCACCTGGTTTAGCTCCAGGTGCCGAGTGATTCTCGCGCTCAAAATGGATGTCAGTGTCTTATATATGGTGGGTAGACACGTGATGGGGCGGTATTTGCTCGGGTCTGTGGTATCCTGATCTTTAGGAACCAAGTGAGTGATCCCAGTAGTGTATTATTATTATTATTATTATAATAAAAGCAACAATAAAAGTCACACAGTCTACCCGATGATCAATGGATACGGTGGCCTATAAAAATGTATATATATCTTAGATTAAGAAATAAAAATGCTGATGTGCTGTCACCCTTAATTTCTAAGATCTTTCGCTGCCAGTAAAAAAAGGTGTCTGGTTTTGTGTGTACGAATACTCACTATAAGAAATATAACGGTACCAATAGGCTGCTATTTTACGCTGCTATTCTGTGAGAGTGTTATCCTTCCCCGGTCGAGATGAGTCATTCGTGCTACAGGTATGCCGCATGATGATAATTGGCTATTTATTTATTTAAAACTTCTTATACACACGTGGTATATAGGCGGACTTAATGCCTAAGGCATTCTCTAGGGATGATGCAGATATAGTATAAAGTAGGTATAGTAAAAACTTAATATGAGAACATTAAACTAAAATAACAAAAATCTTGTAATACATGGAAATAAAATACATAAGAAATACGCCACGGAATATAATAGAAAAGATTTTAGGCGATAGAGAGAACGCAGGGTACCGGTGACTTTCTGTCATTGCTGGGGCTTTCCAACTCAAAGTGGAATCAATTAATAAACCTAGATCCTTCACATTGGAACACAATTGAATTTCAGTACTATTAAAAAAGATAGGAGGTACTGTGCTACTGTTTGCAATCTCTGGATCATCCTACAGCTACCAATTATTATGGACCGGCACTTCGAAGCATTGACCATAAGGCCAAACCTGTCAGATTAGTTCTTAATGTATTCAAGATCCCTGTTAATTACGTCCACCGCTATAAAAATATCTTCTATCCTCGTTTATGTGTACAATTAAGTCATCGGCATACAAATGATACGCAGACTGTAGGTTTTGGATAAAGAGATTAATAAATATAGAAAACAACAAAGGATATAATATGCCGCCTTGAGGGACACCAGCATATATGTCAAAATAGCTATATGATTGCTCATCGATGCGAACCGACTGCTGACGCCCTCGAAAATATAATGGAAACCAATCCAGTGTTTCGGGGACCATAGAAAGAGAAAGGATGGAAATTACGAGTAGAACGTCATCACTGATGGTATTAAAGACGTTTGAAAAGTTAACTAAAACCAACACAATGACTTTAGAGTCCTCTATGAATGCCCTAATATTGCCAATTACTTTCAGGAGTGCGGAAACGATACTTCTAGGTTGTTGTAGACTTTGATTGTAGACACAGGCCTCAAGAACTTTGGATAAGAAGGGAAGAATGGATATAGATCGGAAATGATAGGGTAACGTGGGACTTGGGATCTTGTGTAAGGGAATAATGTAAGCCTTACGCAACTGTGAAGGAAAATCACCAACTGGGAGGGTATGGTCAAGTATGTAGATAATCATCCGTCAGCTGATATTGTCGCAACCTACGGCATTAGATTTAATGGAAAGGACTGTTAAGCTCATCCTTAGCTAATGGAGAGTGAAAATGAAATTTAGAGCAATCGTGTTCTGAAACTCACACCGGTGTCGTTTACTGATACCTATGGTTTCAAGGAACTTCAAGATATTAGCAGGGGAAGAAGATGATATATTACGGAGAATAAATCGGCGTTTGGCGTTGCGTATCATCTGATTGCAACGATTCCTTGCAGCTTTATAAAGAGACCAGTTTTGATCACATCGATCTTTTCTGAATTTGTCGAAAGCCTCTCCCCCCTACACCTCATCGCATTCGAACCCCAATCGTCATCCATGGCGCAGGTGGACGCTTGAGATTCACTTTTTTAATGGGAGCATGTACGTCATATAATCTAAAAAAGTATAGCGTCATTCAAATCCCTTACCTTTTCGTGCACAGTGAGAGATTTTAGATGCATCCATACGAAGCTTCTTAACATCCAAGCGACACAAAACAATGCAAGTGAACAGTTTGAGCACCTTCTAGGCTATTGTGCTCCATAGATAGCTGCAATTAACTCCAAATGGATTATATTGAATAAAACTTAATTTACGGATTCTATCGCGTTTATTTAACTGATTTTACTTATTTTTGATTCCCGACGTTTCGGGTGCTTTACAGCAACCATGGTCACGGGGGGGACTGGATTATATTACTGAATTAGATTATAGTACTCATGAATACTTACTTACTTATCTTCACGCGCAATCCCTAACGGGGTAGCCAGAGAGAACAGATCGCCAAGTGTCACGATACTTACACACCTCTTTCGCTTCTTTCAGGTTCATTACCTTCTTCATACATGCACGTCTAGGCATCCGAGTACTCTTGAACTTCCCCTCTTCGAGTAATTTGCTCACATGGTCTGCGAAAGTTAGTCTCGGTCTACCTCGACACCTTTTAATATTTACTTTCGCGCTATATATTTTCTTCACCATTCGGCCTTCACTCATTCGCTCAACTTGCCCAAACCATCGGAGTACGCCCTTATCAATTTTTGTGATAAGGTCATCTTTCAATCCTGCCCTATTGCGAATCTCATCTCAATCTCAGCCATGGTTTGGTCGCTCCTGTAAAATAGCATCATGCTATAAGCAGGAGTGCTACCAAGCCTGGGCTGACGCATCAGCGTCTCGGGATGTAAACACCAGCGCTCTAAAAAAGAAGTATAATTCCGCCTCTAGGCCCTTTAAAATAGTCATTGCCAAGGCAAAGTCAGAGCACATAGGCAGAATTGGCGAGAAACTAGTTCGCCTTCCTTCTGGAACCCGAGCATTCTGGTCTCTCGCCAAGGCTGTCCAGGTGAATTTCTGTCAGCCATCTCTTCCATCTCTGCACAGGGAGGACGACTCACTGGCCCATACCGCAAAGGAGAAAGCCGATCTTCTAGGCTCTTTCTTTGCGTCCAACTCGACCCTCAATGACGGGGGGAGTACGCCGCCGAACATGCCGCGGTGTGAGTGCTCCATGCCGGAAGTGCAGTTCACACAGCGCTCGGTTCGCAAAGCACTCCTCTCCCTGGACATCCACAAGTCGAGTGGGCCTGACGGAATCCCCCCAATTGTGCTGAAGACTTGTGCTCCAGAGTTGGCACCGGTTTTAACGCGTCTTTTCCGGTACACCTACTCCCTAGGCGTAGTCCCAAAATCACGGAAGACGGCTTTCGTCCACCCGATCCCTAAAAAAGGCGACCGCTCAGACTCGTCCAACTACCGGCCTATCGCCATCACTTCCTTGTTTTCCAAAACAATGGAGTCCATTGTAAACTGCCAGCTCATGAGGTACCTTGAGGATCACCAGCTGATTAGTGACCGCCAATACGGTTTTCACCTTGGTCGGTCAGCTGGTGATCTTCTGGTCTACCTAACTCACAGATGGGCGGAGGCAGTGGAGTCCAAGAGGGAGGCATAGGCCGTTAGTTTGGACATTGCGAAGGCCTTCGATCGGGTTTGGCACAAAGCGCTTCTTTCGAAGCTCCCTTCCTATGGGCTTCCCGAGAAATTGTGCGATTGGATCATCAGCTTTCTTGCAAATCGGGGCATCAAGTTCGTTGTAGATGGTGCAAGCTCCGATTCCAAGCCTATTAATAATGGTGTTCTACAAGGCTGCGTGCTGTCGCCAACGCTGTTTCTTCTGCACATCAATGATATGTTGCAAACCCGTAACATTCATTGCTATGCAGATAACAGCACTGGTGATGCTCTTTATACCGGCCGAGCCAATATTTCTCGGGAAAACGTCTCCGAGTGGCGGGACAAACTTGTGTCTGAAGTCGAGTCTTTGCTGAACAGAGTCTCGGATTGGGGGCGACTAAATCTAGTCCAGTTTAACCCCCAGAAGACACAAGTTTGCGCGTTAACCGCTAAAAAGAACCCCTTTGTCGTATCTCCTCAGTTTCAAGGCACTCCCCTTGTTGCCTCAGCCAGTATTGGAATCCTCGGCGTCGACATATCGAGTGACGTGCAGTTTCGTGTTCACTTGGAAGAGAAGGCCAAATTGGCCTCTAAAAAGCTTGGCGTGCTCAGCAGAGCGGGACAGTTTTTCATGCCGGCACACCGCCTGCAACTTTACAAGGCGCAGGTTCGGCCGCACATGGAATACTGTTCCCATCTCTGGGATGAGGCTTCTCAGTACCAGCTGCTTGCACTTGACCGCATCCAGCGCAGAGCGGCTTGAATCTCCGACGACCGAGTGCTATCAGATCGGATCGATTCACTGGCACTGCGACGAGATGTTGCATCTCCTTGCATTTTTCGCATATACCATGGAGAGTGCTCTGAGGAATTGTTCGGATTAATCCCAGCCGCCAAATTTCGTGATCGCACTACGCGGCAAACGTTCCGATACCATCCACACCATCTGAATGCTTGGCGGTCCACCACTGCACGTTTCAAGAGGAGTTTTCTTCCGCGTACAACCTCTCTGTGGAATAGTTTACCAACAGCGATTTTTCCGGACCGATACGACCTGGGGACCTTCAAGAAAAGAGCTTACTCCTTTCTAAAGGGCCGGCAACGCACCTGCAATTCCCCTGGTGTTGCGGTTGATCATGGGTGGCGGTAGTCACTTAACATCAGTTGAGCCGCATGCTCGTTTGCCCCTCTTCTATAAAAAAAAATCTCTTTGTTTCGCTTTCCTTTAGCTATGGTAACGCCGCACATTTTACGAAGAGGTCGCATCTCCTCTGCATTCAACTTGCTTTTATGCTTTTTCTGGCATACCCAGGTTTCGCTATATAACAAAGTCAGTACCAAATCTGCGTTATGTATTGCAAGGCGTGCACTCTTCACTACGCCTTGCCTTTTGACTAACGCATTCAGGACACCATTGACTTTGTTCCCGGCAGCGACACGCCTGTCCACATCCAAATCACATCTTCCATCCCGGCTGAAAGCACTCCCCAAGTATACAATTTCATTTACCTGTTCTAGACATTCCTGATTTACCCATATTTCACATTTCGTTCTCTCTTCGTCCTTTTCAAATACCAGAACCTTAGTTTTATTAGCATTCAAACGGAGACTTTTAATTTCACATTCCTCTTTCATACACGTGACTAATGCCTGCAGTTCTGCTTCTGATGGTGCAATAAGCACTGCATCATCAGCATACAGCAGACAATTTACTTTAATGGCACCCAATTTCACACCCAAACAGCTATTTTTCAGCTTCTGTAAACAACTGTCGAGATAAAGTATGAACAGTCAGGTAGACATGACACAACCCTGTTTTACGCCCGCTTGGACGCTAAACATGGGTGACAGGTCATGCCCTATCCGCACACAGGCTTTACAGTCATAGTAAAGTGACTGCACAGCCCTTAACAATCGACCATCCACACCATATTCCGGCAACAGTTCCCATATTTTCTTCCTTATAACCTTATCAAATGCTTTCTCCAGATCCACAAAAGCACAGAAAATCCTCTGGTTAACAGACAGAAGCTTTTCCGTGATCATGCGGAGAGAAAACATTTGATCCGTGCATCCTCTTCCAGGTCTAAATCCGCATTGTGCCTCCCATAATAACCTTTCCGATTTCTTTTGCATACTACGTGTCAAAACCTTCGAGTAAACTTTACTTGCTAAACTGGTCAAGCTGATCGCCCGATAGCACCCGCAGTCAAAATGTTAACCTTTACCTTTATATAAAGGCACAATGACCGCGGATCGCCAGTCATCCGGGACACCTCCCGTCCGCCAGCACAAATTGCACAGCAGACGAAAGCTGTCCCAGACGCGAGGCTAACCGTACTTGACCATTTCAGCAGTAACTCTGTCTAGTCCCGCAACCTTACCACATTTCAAACTTCGATTCGCACGTTCAATCTCTTTCATGCTGTTGATCTCAGTATCATCGAGGTCCGTGTTTGGCGTGCCAGTCACGGCGTCACCCCCGGATCCTTCACTAAGATCATGACATGCATACATTTCTCTATAAAATTCGCTCCATCGCTGCATGACGTCCGATTTTTCTGAGAGGACGTCATTGGTTTTCGAAAGCACTTTGTTCATTTTTAAGGCTGTCACACCACTCCGGGACCTTCCAACCTCTTTCAAGAAGAGTTTGGAGTTTTCCTTAAAGTTGTGCGATAACCTTTCGTCCGCTTCTATTCTACACCTTTCACGTACTTCCTCAATCAATGTTTTCGCATGAACTTTCTGCAGCTTATATCTTTCTTTCATCTTCTCTCTCATATGCTTATCGATACTAGAGGCCAAGTAGTCTAACCATACTTTTTTCTTCTTCTTTACAGCTTCTCTCACTTCATCATTCCACCATGCATCTCCTCTTTTACTACTTCCTCTTTTTGTCGTTCCACATACTTCTTCCGCTGCACTTACCATTCCATCCCTGGGGTACTGCCATGTTCTTTCCACACATTCTTTTCTGCCATCGATGGTGTCAAGCTTTTTGGCTACCCTCGTGTGATATTTGTCCTTAGTATCCGCTTCCTGAAGCTTCCAGCTTCGTATGCGACAGACCGACTGCGGTTCTGTTACTGCCGTCCGGTAGTGCCAACCCGCGAACAAACCCCTAAATCTAGTAATCACTAGATAGTGATCCGTTCCCAGGTCAGCACCCCTGAACACTCGTGTATCCATCACCTGTTTTCGCAGTCGGTCATCCACCAGGAACAAATCAATCATACTTCTCTCATTCTTTCTTTCTCTAGTGTACATATGGATTTTCCTGTGATTAAACATAGTGTTTGTCACAAGAAGACCCTTTTCCTTGCATACAGCCTGTATCTGTGCCTGTAATCTTGCCAGCATCATTAACCCTTTTATCGCCAAACTTTTCAAGCACCGACTCGTATCCTGGTCGAGCGATACCTACCCATCCATTCAAATCACCACATACAACAGTTCTTTCGTTTCCCTTAACCAAATCTAGAAATTCTCTTAAATTCTCCCAAAACTTCTCCAGCTCAGCCCTGGACGATGAAGCTACCGGCGCATAAACAGCCAAAAGGAATAACTTCGTCAGTCCCAGTTTAAAGCGAACCCAGAGAAGTCTTGAGTTCACAACCTTATTTTCAGTCATAAGATCGACCAACCGGGACGACAACAGCAACCCCACTCCTTGGCAGGCGTTCTCGCTTTCCGGGACTCCGGACCATATAGCTAACGTCCCGTCAGGGAGCTCTTCAGTACCACTGCCTTTCCGTTTGGTCTCCGACATACACATGACATCTCATTCTCTTTCTTTCATTATTTCGATCAACTCATTCGTCTTATCTCTCATGCCCCCTCTAACACTCCACATGCCAACTCTATACTCCGTCCTCCACCTTCCGCCGTATCGGGCTGTGCGTGACGGGTGGCGGTCCCCATCGCCGCTTTGCGCGCTGTATTCCATACCAACGGGGACGAGCTGGTGTGCGTCGCCTTGGGGGGACGCCCTTACCCTCGTTTGCATGGGTGCGCAGCTGTGTAGAATTGCTGCCCTGAAAAGGGCTGGCAGGGGTCGCGACGAGCACGCTTCTACAATGACCCCCAAGTATTCTAACTAGTAAGTAACCCCCAAGTAGTACTCATGAAACTTGAATAAATTAGAGAAAAGTATTTACTACATTAAAATGTGTTAATAACACGTATGTTAGAGGCGGAAGATGATCCATTCCCTTTTTACTTTATGGATTTTGAAAGAGGATGTTAATGCTACTGCCGAAAAATTTTTAGATAGAATAAAAAGTAATATTTTTAATTCAATATAGAAGAGAATACTTAATGAATATTACTGATACTTTATAAAAAATAGACCCGCTAAGGTCTTGCGGGTTTTTCGCAGGACATAGATATTTCCAAACTAGTTGTAAAAGCACAAATAACTTTATTCATTAAATTCTCAAAGTATCCTTTATTGTGTTATAAAGAGCCGCGTGTGGTCTGAAGCTGGGCTGACCTACTATTTCACAGTCAACGTGAAATCAATGAAGGTATCGTTAGAATTTAAGAAGTGAGTGGCAAAAAGAGAAACTTAGTGAGGAAGTTAGCATTTTACAGAATAACGATATAATAGTAAAGTCAGTCAATGGACCTTCGAGCAACGTCGCGATCTCTTTACTCCCCCCAAGCCTGTGCCCAGCAGAGCTACAATTGTGAGCTTTTTCAACTCTTCAAAGTTGAATTTTTTATAACTTGGATACGATTCTTATATATGTTTAAATGTTTGGTTTGAGATCGAATTTCCACAGTAGTACTTCGGCGTAGTTTCGACACACTCGTGAGGTTTTTACGAGTGGCGACAGTGATAAGAATTGTTAATTTTATAGTAGAGCCGCTGCCCAGACGAAAGCATCGCTATTTTATTCACTCGTCCAGTTTGTTTGAGTGCTTAGTACTGGATAAATTCCCAAAGTAAGTTCTTTTACTATTTATGTATATGTATATATATATATATATATATATATATATATATATATATATATATATATATATATATATATATATAATAAAAGTTACAAGTTACTATATTCCTGATGGTAAGCGGCTACTGCAACTCATGGAATGGACACCTAATGCAGCGAGGGTAGCGCTAAATTGATGAGCTAAGAATAAATTTCTAAATTAACAATATAAGAGTACAATTGGAATCTTTATTAGAAATAAGTTATAAATCAATAAATAAAAATTAAAAGCTAATCTACTGAAAACTACTCGCAAACAAAACTCATAAATTTCGCCCGCTATAGTGCGAAAAATACTTCGCATTGGTCGTCGATTACTTTGTTTTCTCCGATCTGGGATTTTGCTCCCTACAGTTGGTTTGTGTCGAAAGCTTTGTAGATAACATAGCACAGAATTTCGTTTTCTTTAATCTCATTTGAAACTCGGTTAGCTACAATAGCTTATTCTTAAAATTCAAAGCAATACAAAATATAATAATGTTTGCAGTAAAAGAAAATAGCAGTAAGCTTATAAAAAATATGTCAGTGTCTCTTTCATTTGCGTTATTTTAAAACTTCTCTGTTTTTTCTAAAACGTTATATAAAATGGCAAATGGAAAATGATAGTGGTGATAAATCCTCTAATGCAGTAAATTGGCCGTAACCATACGGCAGAAAAAATAAAAAGCGCCCAAAATAATAATGGTGTAGTGGGATTAAAAGTTTAGATTTGACAAAGTTACTTGCTATATAAAAGCTTCGAAACAAAGAACCAAATCCCCTGCGACTAACCTGTCGGACTAGTTGCAAATTTAATCAGTGAGCGCTGCACGCTGCAATTTCAACGAATATACACACAATATTTCATTATTTGCCGGAATCACGCACTCTCACTTGCAAGCTTTGTCAGTCGTAGTCGAGTCGAGTCGAGCATATAGCAATATTAAAAATACTTACTTTAGTGTAATTGAACCTGCTTATTTACTTACTTAAGAAGCAGCAAGAAATTTTAAGGATTGGGATGTGAAAAAATGAAAAAATGTCAAGTCCCACTGTTGGTTGAGGGCCTGCTCTTATTCCTGAAATGGTTTGCGTGTTGCCGAACTTTAAGTATCTTCGAAACATTTTTATATTTAAATAATATTTTTGTCTACAGTTGATTGTCTATTGCATTAAATGTGAGACGAGGGAAATTATTAAATCGTAGCTTTTAAATAAGCGCCAACTAGTAATCGGCGTAGTTTACTCATAATGTTTTCGTTCACTACCGATGACGTGGTAAATTAACAATCTGCTTACGTAACCTTTGAAAATCACAGAAAGCGCTTAGCCCGTAATCCACTAGGGTATTAGTTATGTTAAATAATATGATTTTAAATTTGTGATAATACTTTTACAAATATCCAACCAATACTTCATTTTGTATAAAATCCATAGAATATGCCGTACATATAGTAGGGCGCCGATAACAATAAATTATTTTTGTTATTATTAAAACGATGTACCTGATTGATTATAAATTAAAATATTACATATAATAATTAATATAGACTATGATATTATTTAAACTGCGAAGTGGGGGGTTAAAAGTATCTAATATTCCATATCCGTTCCGTTAGATGGTCGGAGTTGACAGAGGGAAACTGAAACATCAGATGGACAGCAGTGTCTTTCTGAGCTCAAATTTGTTTAAAAAAAAACTGGTTGATAACCGCTCAATTCACTGGTCGCACAAAAATAACGTATATTATAAAATACCAAGTTTTTTTTATACGGGACTATCGTATAATCCGTTATTAGTGAGTGTGTACATTGAGAAAAGAGTAACTATACTGAATTCAAGCCATTCGGGTGTATAGTTTTAGAGATATCGTGATGAGTCAGTCAGTATATATATCACAGCGTACATAATTATGGAGTGGTATGATGGACAGATGGACAAAAAGGAAGATTAGGTTATATTTGGCAAATAAAGTAAAATGGACAAAAAGGAACACAGTACGTGGTTTCTTCTAAAAATACTTCCACGAAAAATCCAACACCATTACGGGAGAGCCACACTACAGTGTATTTATGGCTGCAGCACGAGTTGGTCGGCTCGACCAGGAAAAGAACACAGCACAGGATACCAGAATAAAATAACAGTAAAACTCTGATGTCTTTTACATAACAAGTGTGGGAAATCAAAGAACAATTTTACTGGTATCGAGGTATTCCATCTTAGTCCTGACATGTAACAACGCTCTCGCAATTTGATTGTTTATTGATGAATTAATCGATGGTATACGTGTTTGTAGACCACATCATCCACTTTATCATCAACATGTCAAACATACTTCTATATTAAAATATACTTTTATATTTTATTTCTTTCAAACAAAGGTATGCACTTTATTTCCACAAGCAGTACTAAAAGTAACAGTAAGCGCGTCCCGCAATTCGACGTCTTCTCCCGCAAGGACATGCAGTTAAAAACTTTCCGACGATAATGTAAGCGCAATGTGTTTTCTGCGGAGCGACAGATCTCCGTCACGGAGACTAATTTAGTTGTAAATACGCTGAATTAGCAAACTTTGTCTGAAAGACGTAATATAAATTTGTAATATTTAAATGAACGGGGGAAGAATCATTTATCGTTCGGGTATTAATCATTTGTTTATTTACTATGGTTTTTTGCAAGCGGTAAAAGAGAATCTACCATTTCCTTATTAGATAGAGGGAAGCGATTTTGTCATCAAATCTGCAAGACGTTTGCTGTTACGATTTACTACAATATTCAACAAAAGCCTTTTTTTTGCGGATGGAATATCATCTAATGACGCCTTTCGCTCTGGGTGGAGCGTAAGTGAGTGTCAGACTTTTACTGACTAAAAACCATCCGTGTTCCTTCAGTGCACTTACGTTCCGGAGCCGCGGTATCTCTTTCGAACAGCCCACAGCCCCGGAGTCAACGTAAAACGTCTGAAGTAAAATATTTAGACCGTCAACGGACAGCACTGTCAAAGGTACTCACGTCTACCAAGTGTGATGATAAAAACCAATCTTCTATACTTCGCGAGAGGCATACTCTGAGCTGTGGTGTGCTGTTGTGGGAGAGCTGTGGACTTTCATAGGCTGATTACATGTTAGAGTGTGGTACCTACTGAGAATGATACCTTATTTCTATTGAGAAAAGAACATAAATATAGCACTAGAAATTGTGACTATGATTAAAAATGGTCATCATTACTATTATCATTAAAATAATAAACAATTTCGATCGCCAAAGTATAAAACACTTGTTGAAATAGTAATATCGTAAAATTAAATGAGTAAGTGGTAGGCGACAAGTTGTTAAATATCAATATTTATTTATTCATAAATAAATATTGATATTTAACAACTTGTTTAAAATTATTATAAACTGATATATTATATTAAAACTTTGACAAACTGATATATTATAGAAAACCTATGTACTCATTATATATCGTAGTAAAACATACTAGGCAGGAAATAAAGTAAATGGGGCTCTACACTCTATTGTGAAAAGTCAGAATGTGTCAAAAAAGGCACGTATGGCAATTCACAGTGCTGTATTAGTCCCTACTCTAACGTATGGTAGTGAAAGTTGGGTGTGGCAGAAGAAGCACGAGAGTAGAATAAATGCGGTAGAAATGCGGTCGCTAAGGAGCATGTTAGGGCTGAATCTGAGTGACAGGGTGAGAAACTGTGTGATAAAAGAAGAGTGTGGTTTGCAAGATGATGCGGTGACCAGGATTAAGAAAGGAATGCTTCGGTGGTTTGGTCATGTAGAAAGAATGAATGCGGAAAGACTGACAAAGCAAATATATGTTGCAGAAGTGAATGGAAGAGTCGGAAAGGGACGTCCTAGGCGGAAGTTTGTCGACCAAATTGGCGATATACTAAAAATGGGCCAAATTAAGAGTACCCTTAACCGACGAGCATGTATGCGTAGGTATATGAATGTGGAAGAGGCGAGAAAGGTATGTCAGGATCGTGCTAAATGGAAGTCTGTAGTCTCTGCCTACCCCTCTGGGTGACAGGCGTGAGTGTTTATGTTATGTTATGTTATGTTAAAACATAAAGTGAAAATTTTAATAAACTTAGAGGTCCGCAATGAAGATCCTCCGACATTGTAAGCTGAAAATGTGTAAAACTAAATTTAACTTTCGTTAGCGACGCTTTGTGATCTCTCTTTCAACCCGCTGTCATTGTAAACGATGAAAGTGATTACTTTCTGCAACAGAGTTACTAAAGGAACAACAATTTGTAGAATAGATTTAGTTTATTTTTTTGGATAACTAATTCGGGAAAAGAGTTCATAAAGTCTCGTTAACTGGTATTGAATTGTTATGTTCTTGTAAGGTGCGGTAACACCGAAGCAGAAAGTTTTTCTTTAAAACGAAAACTTTGTAAATACCTGGAGGTGCCGATGAAAGCAAACTCCAGTTCCCTTTGAATTTGAAAAATATTTTACTTAGAATCTTTTGTGCCTCATAGCATTTTCCAGAACGAACTGAAATATTTCTTGATTAAAAAAATTATAACGTTATTACCCGGCTACGAAACAGCCAAAAGGAGGGTTATGATAAAAGAACGGATAGCAAGCTATGTACTATGTATGTACTGTCGTATTTTGTCAAATTTAGTGTGGTATCTTCGGAAGCGTTGTTTCTTACGCGGGTTATATTATACACAACTTATAATATGATGTAACATAGAACCTATCATGGTGGCTTATTGCGGACTAAAAATAATACCAAAGAGCTGCCACACGAAAACCCGCTTTACAATTTTTTTTAATTCTATGATTTTGATCTTTGATTGTAATATAAGGAAAAGGTGTCAATGAGAGATAGGTGTGTAATGTGTTGATGTCTGTCTAGGACTTTAATAGGATTTCTCTCCTATTCTACACTAGTATATATTGCCGTGGCACATAGCGCATTGAGAAAGTGAGAAAGGTGCACTGAGTACAAAGGCGAGACGTGTTGTATTACTGTGGTACTAAAGAAGTCTTTAAGAAAGATAAAACAGAAACAACGGCAAACAACGTGCGAACTATCGACGGAACAAAAGTCATAAATTGTTGCTTGCTACTTCAAGAATAATTTGTAAACCTTGTCGATTGTTTTCTTTTATCTGGTAATGGTTATTTTTTTGGTATTGAGCATTATTGTATTGCAAAACTCAAATAATGTCTAATGTGTTTCTATAGTTAATTACACTCTTATCATAAAAGTATTATGTTATTAGTTACTTTATTTCAAAATAGACGTTACAAAATGTTTAATATGTATATCATAATAAAGAAAAAGTTCCTTCAATATAATAAAAATATATATTAAATAAATTATAATATTTCTGACCCTTCATAAAGTTATTGGGGTTCTCATATTAAATATTACTTTTATGTTGCAGCCAGAGGGTTTTAGGGCAAAAAATGTCCCAATGCGTGTTTGGCGAACTTCTTACATATTCGCAAATATTTTTTCTTACTTCTAAGACATACATAGGTTTCATCTCGATGTTTTCATTCACCGTCAAGTGCGTGGTAAATCAGCACTTAAAATAGCTAATTTTAAGTGCTGATTTACGACGCACACGCAAATTTACAGCGAGTACTTTGCCCTTTAGCTACTACGGCATCGTCGTTAAAATAACAGCCTATAACCGTTGAACATAGTCATCTCACACAGACCGGTACATTTGCCATAGTGACCTCTTAGCAGGCGTGTTGACAACCGTATTTTTTTATTATTTTCTGTTGTTATCCCCGGCTTCAGTTTGCCCTATGTCGTCCCTTACCATCCACTCCACACTCTAATCCAGTACTTCATACCCTATGGGTACCCACGGGGTATTTACATGGGGACGCAATGGAATCCCCATTATTCGCTAGTACACGGTGGCGTAAAAGAATATTATATTTTAATAATGGACAATATATTTCTTAACGCATTATGATTGACAGTAAAATTTATTTCGGAGAGGGACATATTTGATTTTTGATTAATTTAGGCTGCAACTTTTGTGAAAAATGCAACGAAAATAAAAGCTGACGCAATGCTCCGCAGCGAAAAAGAAATATGTATCTCAACAGGAAAATGTACAGCCAAAATAAAATAATTTGCAGTAAAAGCCGATGGGATGAATGCTTGAAGAGAAAGATGTAATGCACAATGAAATTGGTTTGTATTCGATCAAGGAATACATTATGAATTTGTTCCATTTTGGTCTGAGACATATAGATCCCATGTTTATTTAGGATTTATAGCAAAATGAAATATGCATACTGTGGTTTTTATCATTGGGTTGGTTTCAATATTGGGTTTGTGATTGTGTAAACGACGGGCTAGTCACATATCACTGCTTTCACAATTGTCCACCTAAGCCCATTTTTTATGACTAAACGTAGTCTGAGTAGATTGCTACTCTAGGGATTTTTTCTACCCCCTCGGCATTACAGGCGTGATGCTAATGTGTGTATATATAAATACAATATTCATCACAAGTTATTGAATGAATTTTTGGTAACAATGAGCTATTATGAGTTCTAAAACAACAACTTGTCGGTGGAACTTATTGTTTAATAATACTTTTACTAATTGTTTAATAATTGTGTAATTTTACTAATTGTTTAATAATACTTTTGCAATAAAAGTAAAAGTAAAGTTACAGCCTATATACGTCCCACTGCTGGGCACAGGTCTCACCTCATTTCTGAGAGGGTTTTAAGGCAAGGAAGTGTCCGCCGCACTGCCCCAATGCGTGTTGGCGAACTTCACATGTCTTCGAAATATTTTTTTTTCTAATTTCTCAGACATGCAGGTTTTTCTTCACTGCCGAACGCGTGGTAAATCAGCACTTAAAATTGCAATTAACAATTTCATTGGTGCCGGCGGGGATCAAACCCGGGTTACTCGCGTTCTGTTATATTTAGAGCGAGCGTTAACCATCTGAGGTACCACGGCTCTCTACAATTTTGCATTAACATAATATATATGTTAAGCAACGGAGCGTGTAGTGGCGGTATAAGAATATCTATTACCCCATATCGGGTGGGTGACGTAAGTGGCGACTAATCAAAAAAACAGCGTTGCTAACCCGCTTGTCTGTGTTAAGAGGGATAGAAGAACATGAGAGCGGCTGAACAGATTCTCATGAATCTCATCTAAGATCACTTTCAATCAAGTCACCTGTCAACCAAAAACAACTAATTCAACACAGATTCGTCCGTTTGGGCGCTACAATGCCTCATATACTTATACCACCCCTCTTTTTTTCTATAGAAGAAGGGGCGAACGAGCATGCGGCTCACCTGATGGTAAGTGACTGCCGCTGCCCATCTGTTTTCTTCGCGGGTTAAAAAAGAATCCTAGCACCTTGTTTTAAGTAAAGTTCTAGACTTGAGCTGATTAACGTGTGTTGCTTGAGCATGGTTATGTCTATAAGTATTTTTTCGGTTTATTTTATTTTCATACTATCATGGTAAACAACATGCGAATGTACTAGTTGTAATATAGAAAGAAGAAAACACTGCAATTGTGTTTTCCGTGACATGTTCCGGAAAGGCACGTACCCTCACCTAAGCTGCTAAATTAAAGTTGTTACAGACCGGACAGCACTGCCTGCGCCGATCTGGACTAGTCCGGGTGAAAATTAAATCAGCATGTTTTACACACAGGAATTTTAACGAATCCTCTTTCTACCCTCACAAGGTTTTATTGCTTTAAAGTAATATAGTTCCTAACGTAAATGTCTAATGTTTTGACTCATATTGTGAATAACAGTTGAATACTTTAATACATGTGAAAGTACCTTGAGTTATTTCATAAATAGTAAAAGTGAGTTTCCGAAAATACAAAAAAAAAATAGGTGGTAGGTCGTAAAACTTCCTGCCTTTATGAAATAATGGAGAACTAGTATAACCAAAGGTTTTGTGCGATTACGTTGTGGAAGTGGGTTAATTTCCACGAAGACGCCACATATGTACCTACCAACTAATAACTTCGGGTAAACCCAAGACTTAGACGCATGTTTTCGGTATTTTTATGTTTCCGTAAGGTACATAAGTGTTCTAGTCAGGTTGACAAAGGTGGAATATACAAACTGTTTATACACTTTAAGTTAATTTTCTGGAACACAAAATAGTAAATCTGTGGCCAATTAAACGTCTCATTTCTGCTCAGAGGGCTAGAAATTGGTTACCGCACTGTTCTAGTGGGTAGATGTTGGCATATTTTATATGCCTTTGACGTGTATTTCACGATGTTTTTTAACCGCCGAGAAAATGGTAAATAAGCATATAAAACAACAAATTTAAAATTATTATTGGTGCTGGCGAGGATGGAGGCCGAGTTGCTAGCGCAGAACATATAAAAAAATGTGTTAGTGGAATATTAAATAAAGACACGACTAATATATTTTTCTGAATTTAGTCGCCTAATCTACGAAACGGTTTTTTTAAACTTACGCCTTTTCATGCACGGTGCCACTTAAATCCGTCAACATGTACACTCGCACTCAGCCTTTATGTCAAATTGAGTTCGCTTTAGGGGCCTTTCAACCCAACTGAAAAGATGTTTGTCAAGCAATTCGAACGGAGACATGACTTTTTTATATTTACAAAAAGCTCTATTAAAATGTTAAGACGTTTTCGCAGGTAAGGATTTAAATTTATTTATGTCGTTCCTTCTTTTGAATTACATTTCATTTTATATACTGATATTCATGTTTGAATATTTAATACAGTTTTTCTATGGTTACGTGGCTATTACAGATACATTAACTTTCACGCATATCACCTAGAGGGTAGACAGAGAATATGGATTGGGCACGATTCTGACTCACTTCTTTCAAATCTAATTATTATCTACGCATATATGCCCAGTCAAGGATACTCTTTATTTGGTTCATCTTCAATATATCGCCAATTTATTCAGTTAAATTCCGTATTGGCTGTTCTGAACTGACTCAGTTAATCAATTAAGCAGATTTGCTTTATCTCCTTTTTTCTCATTTTTTATTTCTACGTGTTCAAACCAACGAAGAATTTTAATTCTAGTCATATTATCATTTTGTTAGGACAATTTTATTATCACCTATCAATCAGATTTGCAACTTTAAGTGCCGATTTACGGCGTGCTTGGCGGTGAAGGAAAACATCGTGAGAAAACCTGCATGTCTAAGGAATAAGAAAAAAAAAATCAAAGACATGTGAAGTTCGCCAACACGCATTGGGCATCGTGGCGGATATATATATATATATATATATATATATATATATATATATATATATATATATATATATATATATATATATATATATATATATATATTTAAGAGCCTCATTCACTCTGTATTCTGAGGAGTATAACACCTAGAAATATTAGAGAAGGCATAAATGTAAAACATATGGATTGATGTTTTCTTTTATATAAGAGAAAGGTGACAAACGAGCACACAGTCCACCTGACGGTAAGTGGTTGCTGTGGTCCATTGATATCTACATCTATCCTCGACTACGAATCGAAATGTAGATGCGTTGTCACCCGTGAGGACTAAGATGGAATTCTTCGTTTCCAATAAGACGTGTCTGCGGTTCTCTACACTCACCCTACGAAACACAGCAGTTTTAAGCTGCTATTTCACGTTGGTATTCTGTGAAAGCGTGATCCTTCCGCGGTCGAGCCGACCCATTCATGCTATGCTATGCTATGCATGACCCAACTATACTAATAACATAGCATAGCTGCGGCATGGATATACCACGTAAAATTTAGTATTAATAACAAAGACATTAAGATACCTTATGTAGCACACATCTCAAAACGGAACTGTTTCCGTAAAGGAAAAATTACGTATTCAACTCGAAATATTCCAAACGTCATTAAACTAATTTAACAAGCAACTGAGCTTAAACAAAACACGAATCCAAGTTTGACTTCGAGTTTACAAACCGGACAAACATTAGCCAGGCGAAACTAAACCATAATGTAAATCTAGCCGAGTGTTTTATGACTCACAACATCGTATAACTCGGTGCGAGTGGTGGCGATAAATAGAAACTGTACAGACGTGCTTGCTCTTACGCTAGTATATCTTAGTAACGTGTTGTGAAATCAAAGCGAATTAAAGAATGTTATGAATCGTGAATGTCGTGATAGAGGGACTATGAAAAATACTCAAAATCGAGTCACCATAATAATAATAGCAGCTTAATGCTTCTGTGTTTTGTATGGTTAGTGTAGAGAAACTAAATTAAATGCAGATGCGTTATCACAGCGCGGACTAAGACGTAATACCCCGTTTCCAGTAAAAAGGAATCCGATTAAAACCGGTAAAAATAAATTATGCATCGAATATAAAACCTTCTTCTTTTTTGTTCTCGGTTAAAACAAAAACTATACGTTTTACTTTATATTATTCAAAATATGTTACATTATAGTTTATGTTATAGTGCAATGCGAGTAAAACCAATAATTGAACACAGCAACTATTCGTTTACCTTTATCTATGGCTACATTGAAGAAAAAAAAATATTACCAGTTTTAATTTCCTCTGTATTTCTCCACAAGCCGTCCCGCGGTTTCTCTACGCTGGCGGCTACCGGTTTTATTGAACGTTTACTGTTCTCTGTGTTGTCCTGTGGTTTTGTTCTTACAGAGCGGTTCTTTGCGGACAGGAACGATTTTTATCGTTTTATTTTTTATTTACAGTACAACTTTATTGAATGAGAAAATATAAGTAACAAGAAAGTGAGCAATTTAAATAATTTTTTTAATAATGATAATATTAATCAACATCTACTACTCCTGACTAAAACTACTTTTATGGATTTTATCGAGTTTAATATATTTAATTTTTAATTCCCGACCTACGCACCCATGCATGCACCCATGGTCACGGGGGATTGAGGTGACTGACGTTCCGATGTCAGTTTTAACCCGGAGTACCTATACAAAATTCTCTATATGAAAGTCAGGTTTTACTTCATTACAAAAAGACTATTGTATTTTGTTAACAAAAACAAAACATACCTAGCGAATGTCGGCAGCGTTAAAATCGCAGTTATTTCAATATATATTACTCGAAATTATTTGCGTAAAAAGATAAATTATATTCACACAAAAACTTTCATTACAATTTTGTAATAAAAAACTAAACTAAAACACTAATAAAACACTAGAAAAATCCAAAAACCAAATGGCGTACGAAATGAACGTAGATTATAGATTAGATTATTCATAAGATAACTTGACTTTTTATTGCACTAGAGGATAGAAAATTTCATATTGATTCTATAATGTCAAACTTATTCATAGAAAAGTAATCTCTAAACATACGTCTTAATGTTTAAAGTGCTGTGGGTGTGCGCGGTCAAATTCGACCGCTTGAATTTTGACGGAATAGCGCCACGGTCAAATTCGACCGCTTAGGGGCTGAACGGTCATGGTCCGATTTGCGCAGAATGGACTAACTGTGTCTTGAAGTCTTGCAGTGGTATGCTTGGGTTTAGTCTTAATTTTATTAATTACAAGGTCCCAAGTAGATGGTAGTAACCAGCCTCCTTCTCTATTGAAATCAGGAAGTTTTTTTTAAATTTCTATAGCCTCACTTATCATCTTACCAAGGACAGCTGATAAGACCGATGTATTTTCGGGCGACTTGTGGTCTATAAAATCTGATGTAATGGCCCTACCATCTGTCTGCCAGCTGTCACTGTCAGCTGTGTGATATGATCACTAACTGCAGACTTCCCGAAGCGTGATGCTTCACGTCAGCTATGTGTTATTTTACGCGGGCTCTAATTGATATTTTTGTTTGGCCTATATATAAGAGAACGAGAGAGATTTTATACGTGGTAGAGCCATGCTGCAGTTATATTAGTAGTTTAGTTGTAGCACGAATGGGTCGGCTCGACCGGGGAAGGACCACGCTCTCACAGAATACCAGCGTGAAATAGTAGCTTAATGCTGCTGTATTTCGTATGGTGAGTGTAGAGAACCGGAGACCCTTTTTACTGGAAACGAGGCATTCCATCTTAGTCCTCACGGGTGACAACGCATCTGCATTTTGATTTGTAATCGAGGATAGATGTAGATGTCTATGGGCCGCAGCAACCACTTACCATCAGGTGGACTGTGTGCTCGTTTGTCACCCGATCCTATATAAAAAAAGAACACATACACAATCAAGCTTGTACACTCCTGCATCTTGTAGAGGAATATGACACTTGAACGATGATAAGAATTGACTAATGTTCTTTTGCGGCTTGTAGAATGTTCTAACAGAAGCTCGCTTCCAGATGTAGTC
This sequence comes from Parnassius smintheus behrii, assembly GCA_036936625.1. Lineage (NCBI taxonomy): Eukaryota > Metazoa > Arthropoda > Insecta > Lepidoptera > Papilionidae > Parnassius > Parnassius smintheus. Next base: position 49,377,649 of record JAUPFT010000008.1, on the reverse strand, counting down.
AATCTTGTCCGTGACACCTCTGATATATGGTAGTACAGCAGGCTCACGCTTGACTGTGGCCGGCTACACTCAGTCACTGCGACGTAAGCGCGGGATCCGGAGCTTGTTGTTGTGCAAAACCTGTTTGATTATTTTTTATAGGATAGGGTGACAAACGAGCACACAGTCCACCTGATGGTAGGTTGGTATTTTGTGATATCGGTTTGTATGGGTTTTTTTCTATATACACTGTGACCTATGGTGTTGTTAGGATTTCGGATGACTAACAAATCTAGGAAATCTAAATCTAAATCTAAATTATTTGCCTCTAACGATACGTTAACAATTTTACCATCAGACAAAGTAACTACATTTTTAGAACACCTTAATTCCATAAATTCTAAAATTTAATTTACTATGAATTTAGAGGCAGACATCGGGACGTCAGTCACCTCAGTCCCCCGTGACCCTGGGTGCTGGAAAGCACCCGAAATGTAGGGAATTGGAAATTAAATAAATTAAACGCGATAAAATTCCAAAAGTAGTTTTAATCAATGTGTAGTGTTCGTGTAAATATAAGAAAGCCTTATCTTCTGGTCAGTTAGCTACCCATAGTTTTCGAAAGATGTTGCCCTAACCACCCCATTTCGAGTAAGAGGAACTCATTTTTGATTTTTAATTAAAAAATATAAAGAAATCAATATTTTTTTAATTGAAACTTAGCGATAATTCGGAAAAGTTATTCGAAAGCAACAAAATTATTCATTTTAAATACGTTCAAAGGGAATCTATGGTGGAGACATATTTTCCATAGTTGCCGCGAATGGTTGGCGGGTTAACAACATTTTTTTTAATTTGCGACGGTACTACCTATTTGCTGGTTGGTTTCCGTCTGTGGCCTCTACCGACACCTACAGACGATAAGTGGAATTATACGAGTATAGGATATAGGAAGATCAGTAACGGTCAGTAGTGTCAATAATTGTGAGATGTTTAAAAATCATGCTTGATGTTATAATTATAATATAAGTATAATACTCGTATAAGTATAATTTATAGTTTTGAATGTATATTTTGTACAATAAGGGTGATAAATGATCACACAGTCAACCTGATGGTAAGAGGATGCTGTAGTTCATAGACATACACATTTCATAATATGTATGAAAATAATCTGGGTGATATTTACAGGCAAAGAAGATTTTGTCATCGTATTGAAATAATATTCGAAGTTTCTTTTACATAGGGATTCAACAGTACTACGCTAGTTTTTGGTAAAAATAAGTATCACACACTCTCAGAATTTACTTGTAGAAAGTGAAGATTCTTTTTATACGGATTTAAAAAAGAAAGAATTTATTAATTCTACTATATTTTTGGTTATGTTATGCGATGTCTTTGTCAATTGTAAACAGATTATGATGAATTTTCATTTAACCGGTTTTATAAACTTTGGGGTTTGGAGTGGCGAAATAAGCTTTTGTCACAGCTATTCACACGTCGTACTAATTGCTTTGAACTGGTGATCTTGCTTGGCCACTTATAAGGATCAAAAACTTAGAATTTTAGTAATATAACATCCAACTTAATAAAAAAACTAATAGAATAAAATAATTTACACATATCACCTTCTGAAGCCATGGCTTTCGTTCTTCTATACACAATGTCTTAGATCTCATTTCAAAGTGTGAATTTTTTTTTTAGCTCTACAAAGTCAGCCTTTTCTTTTAATAAAGCGATTAATTTTACTCGTAACGAGACTCTCAATGTAAATATTTGACCATAATTTATAAAAAGGAGTTTGGAAATTAGTAATTTATATCATTATAATTTCAAGTTATAAAAAGTGGAGCCGTGGGTGTCGTTGAGAAAACTGAACGAAGAACAAGACAAACTGAAACGTTTTTGTTTTTTTAGGAGAATAAGGTTTACAAACGAGCACACAATCTACCTGATGGTAAGTGGACGCCGTAGTCCATATACATCCAAATATATCCTCCATTAAGAATACGAATTCGTTGTCATCCCTGTATCCCCATCATCCCTCAAATGTGTTGTCACCCCTGAGGACTGAGACGGAATGCCTGATTTCCAGTAAAAGCGGTCTTTGGTTCTCTACACACACCATAGGAAACACAGCAGCATTAAGCTGCTATTTATGCTGGTATGGTTTACGCGTGGTCCTTCCACGGCAGAGCAGATCCATTCGCGCTACAACCATATCATAGATGCAGCGTGATTTTACCACGTATAAACTGAAGATGAGCAGTAGCATTTTCATGATTACAATTACAATCATAATCATAAAAAACTGCCGCAAAAGCTTTTACGTTAGGCAAGCGTGACAACTTTGGCGGAATGTCACCTATAGGGCGATTAATAGACGAGGCCTATGATTAGCAGTGACAGCCTCGTACCGGCAGGCTTAGTGTAAGGCGATCCCCCACTAGATGGAGTGACGACTTGGTAAGATATGCAGGAAGTCGATGGATGCAAATGGCTCTGGAACTGCTGAACATAGGCCATGTTCAGCAGTGGACTTGTGAAAGGCTGTAATGATGATGATGATGATGATGATTAGCAGTGATCTTCTATAGAATGATTGTAAATTTACTTGAATTTTGTGATTAAGTAGCGATTTATTTAAGAAGAAATTTACCGTTAAATAAGTTGGCGAATCAGTTTTACGAGTATCATTTCAAAATACACTTTCCATGAAACAATAACGATTTCAAACAGTTTTAAATGGCAGTTAATAAATATAGAACGCAGTAAAATATTGAAAGAATTATTATAATAAATTTCTTTTGATATTTTTATTGCAGCCACGTATTTGTATTCCAGAGTCTATTTATCGTGCACATTCTGTTAGTGAAGCGATTCGACACTTATGTAAATTCAAACGCAGCGTGCCACTAAGCCACTTTGGGAAATATATTGCAGCCCGCGATCGCCGTACACGTGCATACCCCGATAAATGCAGATGTGCCTGAGCGTCTACTTTCGTGTATTAAAATCACTCTACCTTTGGAAGGTTAACCAACATAGATCACTACATGGTCCAATCTAATACAAAAATATATGCTATGTACAACGTTTTCATTTTGGATTGTACAAGAGTTGGATCTCCGACTGACATATTATAGCCCTTATCGATCGACTTAAAAATAAGGAGGTTTTCAATTCCTTGGTATATATTTTGTATTTCTTGGCGCTAGTTCTTTACCACGTTGTCGATCGATTTCTATGAGTTTATTTGTTAGAAAGAAATTTAAAACATCTGGGTACTCAGGGATGCTTCTATACGAATTTGCTAAAGATTTGATGATGTAATCCATGAGAAAATCATCAAATTTGTCTATTTACAAAGACATCTGTACGAGATATTATAAGCGAATAATCTTTTATCGAGTGTCTAATATAAAATGGAACAAATGATCACGTGGATCACCTGATTGTGACTACTGTCACTGCACAATGAGCTGAACGATGAACAACTGTTACACCATGCGAATTGCAGGTGAGTTGCCGCCATTTCTCAGGTCCCTAGATAAATAGGTACTAGAAAAGTTCAAAATCCCACAGTGGTTAACCCCTAATCATCTAGATGGTATGGATAGTATCGCGAGTTTTGTCGCGATGTGTGATTGTGAATTTAGACTTAGAAAATAAGTGAAGTTAGAATTAGAAAATAAGTGAACTTAGAACACTCCCTGCGAAAGATGCAATAAAATATGCAAACAGATGCAACATCTCTTCGCAGTACCAGTAAGTCAAGCCATCAGTAAAAGCCCGGTCGCCGACGATTCGAACCTCTCTGCGCTGGATGCGCTCAAATGGAAGAAGCTGGCACTGGGCGGGGCTCCCCAGAGATGGAAGCAATATTCCATGTGAGACTAAACTTGCGCCTTGTAAAGTTGCAGGCAGTTTGCTGATATGAAATGCTGTCCTGCTCTTTCAGGCCTTTTCTTCCAAATGACCACTAAACTACACGTTATTCTATATATCGACGCCGAGGATTCTGATACTGGCTGAGATAACAAAGGGAGTACCCTTAAACTAAAGATATACGACAAAGCGCTTCTTTTTATCGGTAAGCGCGCAAACTTGTGTCTTCTGAGGAGGAACTGGACTAAATTTATTTGCACGCAATCCGAAGCTGTTCGACAAAGTCTCGATTTCAGATACAAGTTTATGCCGGTACTCAACGACGCTTTCCCTAGAAGTATTGGCACGGCTGTTGTAAAGTACAAGTGTAAAGTATGACCAGTGCTGTCGTCAGCATAACAATGAATATTACCGATGTGCAACATATAATTGATATGCGGAAGAATGGGCGTTGATGATAGCACACAGTCTTGTAGAACTTCAGCGATAATACGTTTTTCGGAGTATGTACTGTCTACTACAACCTTGATTCTCCAATCTGCAAGAAAACTGGTGATCCAATTGCACAATTTCTCGGAAAGCCCATAGCTTCGAAAGAAGCGCATTGTGGCAAACCCGATCGATGGCCTTTGCTGTGTTCGAACTAACGGCAAATGCCGCCCCCCCCCCCCCCCTTTGGTTTCTAGTGCCTTCGCCCATCTATGAATCAGGTAGACCAGAAGATAACCAGCTGATCGATCATGAAGAAAACCGTATTGGCGGTCACTTATTAGCTGATGATCCTCAAGGTACCTCATGAGCTGGCAGTTTATATTGTATTCGATTATTGTGGATTAATATTTCGTGTATTCAAACCAAACGGTTTGCTTCGTCTTTCTTAATACGTAGATAGTACGATTTACCATCTAAAGTTTCATCACCACTTTAATAAACAAAAAATAACTCTCAGCAGGATGACTATTTCTCCTAGTGAATCTTCAGATTACTCACTGGCAATTTCGGCGCAAAAATATAACTGCAATTTCAAACCCTGTATAACGTGGGGTACGCGTTCGCAACGTCTTAATAGTTAGTTGGCAAGCTTTGTTATTCCGGGCACTGGAATGTGAATCTCGGCGGTGGCTGCGGTCGTAATCCGCAACACACTGTCCTCTAATTGTGGTCCTAATTGCCCCACCCTCACCTCACCCTTCTTTATTCTCTCCCAGTCGTTACTGCAACATGTTGTTGTGACTACTGTTAAACAAATAAACTAAAAGTATTTCAGTTTATTTATATTTTTATCTTGTTTATAACAATTTTCAATTATCGAAGAGTTCGTTGTATTTTACTTGTACTACACATAGTTTTGTATCCTTGATTCAAACATGGTAAATTATTATTATTGAAAACTACATACAAAGGGCAAGTGGAGCTGATGCTACTGGCTTAGAATGGAAAATTTAATCGCTCAACGAGCTACGGAAAGGGCTGTAATACGTACGTAAGCTGTCACGCCCGTTACCCAGAGGGATATTCAGAGGCTACAGAATTCCCTTTAGCGTGATCCTGGACACCTTTCTCACTTATATCGCATCCTTATAGCTACACATATATGCTCGAGGGTTGGTGTACTCTTGGATTAGCCATTCTTCAATAAATCTCGAATTCAATCGATAAACTTCCTGTCAACTTCCCCTGCCTGTAAATGACTCTACCCCCACTTCTGCACCATAAATTTTCTTTCAAATTCTTAGCACATTCATTCTTTCTACACATCTTAACCACCAAAGCATTTTTATTTCATAATCATGGTCTTACCATACATTTTTTTCCTATCACTCAATTTCTCATACTATTTAATTATTAAGGAATCATGAATTAGAGTAAAAAGCGAGCACGCAGCCCACCCGATGGTAAATGCGATTGGTACGTAACATTTAACCGCAATTAACAATCAAAATGCCGATGCGTTGCCACATGAGGAATAAAATGAAATGCCTCGTACCCAGTTAAAAGGGTATTCGGTTCTCTACACTCGCCATATGAAACACAGCAGCATGGAGTTGCTATTTTAAGCTGGTATTTCGTAAAAGCGGGGCTCTTCCCCAGTCAAGCCAACGCATTCGTACTACAACAGCCGCGGCATGGCTCTACCGAGTAAAATAATTACAATTACTACAGTTAATTGTAATATTAGTTTTGCTGAAACAATGCTTTATACGTGGTAGGGCCATGCTGCAGTTATATCAGTAGTATAGTTGTAGTATGAATGGGTCGGCTCGACTGGGGAGGGACCACGCTCTCGCAGAATACCAGTGTGAAATAGTAGCTTAATGATGCTGTGTTTCGTATGGTGAGTGTAGAGAACCGGAGACCCTTTTTACTGCAAGCAAGGCATTCCATCTAAGTCTTCACGGATGAAAACGCACCTGCATTTTGATTCGTAATCGAGGATAGATGTAGATGTCTATGGGCCACAACAACCACTTGCCATCAGGGGGACTGTGTGCTCGTTTGTCATCCTATTCTATATAAAAAAAAATCCTATAAAAAACCACATGTACCGAATCAGATTGAGTGGTAAATCATCAAGTAAGTTGGATAAATCTTGCCTTTAAAAGTTTTCGTAGTGTTGTCCATTTAAATTGTCAGGTAGAAAGTAAGACTCATTTAAATCGTTCGATATTACGCCCATCCATAAATTCCAGATGAATCATTTTCGTGACCCAATTATCCGTTTCTTATTGAGATATCCCTGTTCTTCCGGGGCCCAATAATGAGTGTTGTGGTAACTGGTTATACTAAATCCCAATTGTTGGAAATCCCCAATAAAAAGCGGATCAAGGAGTCACTAAGACGATTCACCTTGAATGTATCATGTCGAACCTGCTTCCTACATGGCAATTTAAATGGAAAAAATACGAGAATTTTTTAAGACAAGATTTATCCGATTTACTGAATGATTTAGTACTCAATCTGATTCGAGACATGGTTTCAGCATGATGGTTGCCCTGCACATTTCATGAGAAGTGTTAGACAATGTCCAGAGTCAAGTGATAAATTTGATGAAATGATGAATTGGATTACTGAAAAAACGTAGATGTTTTTAAGTAAATCTGCAACATAACTGCCATAATTGTTTTTAAATTTTCCTCGAAGAAAAAATATAAATACCATTAAAATACAGATATTATCGGTTTTTTGTTAGGGTTCCGTAGTAAACTAGGAACCCTTATAGTTTCGCCATGTCTGTCTGTCCGTCTGTCCGTCCTCGCTTAATCTCTGTGACCGTTAGCACTAGAAAGCTGAAATTTGGTATCAATATGTGTATCAATCACGCCGACAAAGTGGTAAAATAAAAATTGGAAAAAAATGTTTTATTAGGGTAGCCCCCCTATATGTAAAGTGGGAAGTGATTTTTTTTTTAATTTCAACCCTAACGTGTGATATATTGTTGGAAAGGTATTTAAAAATGAATAGGGGTTTACTAAAATCATTTTTTGATAATGTCAATAATTTCGGAAATAATCGCTCCAAAAGTAAAAAACAATGTGTCCCCCCCCTCTAACTTTTGAACCATAAGTTTAGAAAATATGAAAAAAATCTGGAAAGTAGAACTTTATAAGGACTTTCTAGGAAAATTATTTTGAACTTGGATGGAAACTACAGTTTTTGTACAAACTCATAAGTGGGAATACTTACTGTGACGGACGGGAAACTACGGAACCCTACATTGAGCGTGGCCCGACACGCTCTTGGCCGCTTTTATTTTTGTTAGGTTTCTTTTTTTTCAGAGAATAACCTGACTCTGACTGAAAAATTACCATTTTCAAACATAGTTTTTGTGTTTAATTTTTTTCATATCCTTTTTTTCTTTACTAGTTGTTATCAAATTTTAGCGATTCGAGGTATAAAATTTACCCAAAATTAAACAAGATACATAAAAAAATTACCACTAAGTTTAAAAAAAATACCCGTTTTTATTATTTAATTTTGCTTAAAAGTTGAATAAATACCCCACGAATATTATTATTTAAGTAATTATTATTAATTCACACGATATCACCTACAAAACCTCGTAATTTTTAGTTATCTAAAACATTTATCGAACTAAAACCTCTTGACATATGCAGCCCATTTTCAATAATAAAAGGGGTAGACTTTTAAAACCAGCCTAGTGGCACATTTAAGTGTCTTACTATAACTTTTGCCGTTTGATAGAACAATTTTAATGCAAGGAAACAATAAAAACAAGTATAAATTTAAACTTCGTTTAATGGTACGTACACAAAAAATCACCTAGTATATTAATCAGACTTTGAGTTATGTAGTAAGTATTATATAATAAGATTATTCAGATCTGAATCTGAATGGAAGGGTGAGAAATTTTATAACAGAAAAATGTGGTGTGTAAGATAATGTTGTGACCAGGATTAAGAAACGAATACTTCGGTGGTTTGGTAATGTAGAAAGAATGAATGAGGAAAGAAATTTATATGGGATATGTGAACGGTAGAGTCAGGAAGGGACGCCCTAGACGAAAGTTAATCGATATTTTGAAAATGGGACACATTAGGAGTACACTTAACCGACGAGCGTGTATGTGTAGATATATGGATGTAAAGGAGGCGAGAGAGGTATGTCAGGATCGTACCAAATGGAAATCCATAGTCTCTGCCTACCCCTCTGGGTGACAGGCGTGAGTGTTTATGTTATGTTATTATTCAGATGCTATCTATGATAGATATCTCTGACCGTTACAACGTCTAACTCTGACGTAAGCAAATGCAATTTGATCTAATTGGAGGCCTAAGCAATGTTAAGTACGGTACGTTCCCTTACAACCACTAGTCATTAGACTAGATTACAAATTCTCGCTCTTATTTAACCACTGAAACTAAATCTGGCATAGCCATCTCAGTAATGAAATGTTTTGTCGTTTCCGCTGCGAAGTTGTGAGGTTGGGAGAGATTAATGTTGTTTAATTACTTTGGTGCATTTACGTGCATGGACATCCGAAACAAACGTATCCTCTGTAAAACCACAGTAACCGTTAAACATATTACATATTTCAAGTGCTTGTCGGAGAGTTGTTTCAGCTAAAATAATTGAAAACCGATAGAAATGACCGTGTAGTGACACTGTAAAAATATCCACTACCCTATATAATCGCGTGGGTGTCGTAAGAGATGACAGAGTAAGAGATGACAGAGTAAGAGATGACAGAGTAAGAGATGACAGAGGTAAACTAATCAGGAGGTGAGCAGCAGTGTCTTCCTTATAACGACTAAAATTAAAAAAAAACCGCAGTTGCCAACCCGCTTGCCAAGCGTGGCACCTATGGCAAATATCCTCCTTATGAGGCAATCTATGGAGAAGGCCTATGTTCAGCTGTGGACTATGATGGGGACTGTAAAGGTAGGCGATGAAGTTTCTCTGGAGACAGCTTCGGTAAGCACAGAGTTGGCGACCTGAACAAACAATATATGATTGGTGGAGATTGCTAAGAACCGTGCTTTGTGGCATTTTTGTGACGCCTATGTTTAGCAGTGGGACTATGCTGGGCTGCAAAATGTAATCAATATATTATTACTTATATTGAGAGAGAACAAACGTATTTTAGTACATAAATATTAGAGTGGGAGAAATTTTTTTCAGAGTTTTCCGTTTCTTGGGGTAGTAAGTTTTAGTAGAAAGGTAAAGTATGCCTGACATTAATTTAAGGTTTTCTTTTCCTTGACAAGTAAGATGGACACACGAGTACTAAGCTACTTGTCCATAGACACCTACATCTTTTTTTATACGATAGGGTGACAAACAAAAAAAAAAGATGGTAAGTGGTTGCTGTGGCCCATGGGCATCTACACATATCCTCGATTACGAATCAAAATCCAGATGACCCTAATACCATCCCGGTACCCTAATCCAGATAACCCATAAGCACCCGTGAGCATTAAGATAGAATGTCCCATTTCCAGTAAAAATGGTCTTCGGTTCTCTATACTCACCATACGAAACACATTTAGCTACTATTTTTCGCTGGTATTCCGTGAGAGCGTGGTCCTTCCCTGGTCAAGCAGCATGGCTCTACCACGTACAATCTATCCATGGTAAAGAGTGTAAATGCAAATAAGTTATCACACGTAAGAACTAACCTCAAACGCATTATTATTAATGAAAAGGGCCTCTAGTTCTTATTGCTTAGCATTGAAACACAGTAACATAGTGATGTTATTTTACGCTCATATTCTGTGGTAGCATACCTTGTAGTGGCGCTGTAAGAATGACCACTACTGCACATCATCCTGTGGCAAATATCCCGGGAACAATACAGGAGATGTGCAGCAGCGTCTCCATATTAACAACTACCCGCTCGCCACGCGTGGCAACTGTGACAAATATCCCCCCAATAAGATAATCTATGAGGAAGGCCTACGTTTTGTAATAGACTTTTATAGACAGTAACGATAATACATTCAAACAGATTCATTTGTATACCTACAGCGTTGCTGTGCTGCGCTAAATTATATCCGGTACTGTCGAATTTATATTATTCTCTATTTCATGCGTGAAATATGTTCCATATTGTTGTTTTATTTGAATTGAATATCACGAAAGCAGATTTGAAAACGGTTGATTGTAAATGTAAATTTAAAATTATGTTATGTGACATCGAATTAGATTTGTAGTAATGATTTTGTTGAATTAGAAGTTGCGCTAAATATTAATTTTTGAATACATTTCTTTTTCTGTTTGAGAAAACATAAAAATCCTTTTTTATTGATGAAGAAAAGAAAACCGAAATTTTAAAAGTTTCGTTGGTGTACGTTACGGTATTCGAATGATGTTATTTAAATAAATATCATGTGATGGCAGCTTAAAAAAATCTATCACACAATTTCCTGAAAAGCGTGTGGACTCGGGTAAACTGGGTAACTAAGGTACAACTGGATGCATTCGTTGCCAGAAACATTGAAGATGATTATAAAAAATTTAAATTAATTTCTTGGAGTATAACTTTTCATTAAAATAACATTAATGTATTTATATTGTTTGTCCCTACTCAAGGTTTGAACAATTCCAGTCTCTTTCTGAAGCAGACCCTAATAGTAAATTACTTCAAAATTTTATTACATCGCCCTGATAAGGACGTTTCAGAGCATTCTTACAAATTGAATTGAGCACCAACCACTATAAATACGAGTAGACATTTCTCGTTACAACCTAGCAATACAAACACGAACACCTCACCGCAATAACGAAAATCGCTCCAATAGAATGTAACCAGGTGCAAAACCTAAAGTAAACAAGGTATGCCCACAATTTGGCGCCGAATGGAATGGCAAACATTGCGATACTCAACATTTGTGAGGTTGTAAGAAAGATTCACATGTACCACAGTGGTGCCGGCTTTATATAACTTCAGTGTCTAACATTGTGATGAAATTTTTAGATGAAATTCTTATCTGAAATGATTTTAGAAACATTTAATTTAAAAAATAACCCGGTATCTACCGTTACATATTTATTTAAATAATTTCAAGTTCAGTAATAAAATATTGTTCTTAAAGGCTAAACAAAAATAACTATAGCATTCTACATCTCTCTACATAGATAGATTATGTTTTAGTATACTCGACAAATTTTTACAACTCTAAAAATCGATAATAACATACCTACTTATTTTATCAGTATCCTAAGCTGAATGATGACTTTCCATAAAATGTAGACCTGGCATAAAAATGTATGTCACTAATCCCAAGTATTTTAACATATTCGTGTAGTTCCACAACCGTCTGTCTGGTAAAAAGGTGCTCTTAGTATTTACCTAAATCGGCGAACGAGAAAAGGAGTGACAGGGGAGTAATTTTGTACTGGCCACAGTATGTTATTAGTTGTTTCTTTGTTCATGCTGCAATAATTGACTGAAATTGTTCTTCTCTATTTCATTGCAATGTGCAGAATTTGACGGAATTTGAAGGAAGAATAAATTGAAAGATATCTGAGAAATCAAATAATAGTTGAAAAACATACATAATATGTATTTTACGAACATACCATACGGCATAATATGAATTTTATAAATTAACCTCCTCTTGACTAGTCAAGGCGCAGCACAAACATAAATATTACCTAAATAGTGGGACACATTTTTATGAGCTCTCTATTCGCGTTAAAACATAATGATTATATCTCTTTGATTTGCATATAGAGCAGTTTTTCGAGCGCAAGACAAAGTGTAGAAGAGCACAAGATGTGAAGATGAACTTACTGTTTACATATTCGCCTCCATTCATTTGACGATTCGATTCATCAGAACGTGGATTATCTAAAAAATGGAGTAAAGCAACGTGCTAGTTTCAAAGTTCCTAAAACTGAAGAGCTCGTTTAGCATATTTAATAACGTCATTATAATTATTTAATTCATTCATTAACTACAGACCGTCAAAGTCCACTGCTGACCATGGGCCCGCCCCCGCAGATTGCATGATATATTCATAGATTGTATCGTGACAACCGTAGTTTTATTATGATTGAACTGTTTTTAGTAAGAAATACTGTTGCTTATTTCTGGTTTCAGCCTCCATCTATCACGTCTTACAACATCCACGTGATAACATGACACTGTAGTGGCGGGGTTAAGAGGATCCAGAACCCCATCATAATCATACAATCATGTTCTTACGTAGAACATCTAAATAATGGTACGAACTCAATAAATATGCAGTGCGAAAATTGTCACGATTTCTTAAAATTTGTCAAAAAAATAACGGTTTTTTCTTTTTAAAAGATTATTTTGACTGCCATCTTGCAAAATTCTAAATTATAAGCGTTTGAAATATTTTCCTCCATATATATATATATATATATATATATATATATATATATATATATATATCTGCGCATTTATGCGTAAGATATATGGATGTGATAGAGGTGAATCAGGATCGTGCCAAATGGAACTCTGTAGTCTCTGCCTACCCCTCTGGGTGACAGGCGTCAGTGTTTATGTTTTGAAATATTTTAGTTGTTAACTAATTTATAGTTATATACTTATATGATTATTGATTATTGTTATAGATATTTCGCGGTTAATGTTATAATGATATATTGAGTAAAGATTTATTGCGCGTGTTTAATGATTATGTTTCAGTGATTAATGACATGATGTTTAAATTTTTATGATAACTATAATATTGTCAGTTTTGATCTGGTTAGGTTGCGATATTTTTATTATGTATATAATGTTAAATCTCAAAAACCTGCAACTATCTTAGTTTACATATGACTTCTGTTGTGTCCGAGATAAGGCAAATGGCAAGTTCGCAGCGGTGTGAGGTGTACGAGCTCTTACTTTGTTATGTTGAATACGTATCTCTGCTCCTCAACTCCAACTCATCTTAACCGTGTATAGCACAGGAAATTTAAATATTATAAAACAAAATATGTTGATGGTAGCACAAACATACATAAATTTACAGTTCGGATAAGAAAATAATTTTACAGTTCTAACTTAATAATGCTGAATAATAGTCCATTTAGAATTTCGATACAAGGCGTAACCAGAAATATTTTTAAAGATTTGAGAAACTCATGCTGAAATTTAAATCGTATATGACTAAGTGACCTTAGTTCACATAGCACAGGTACTAAAAGATTCAATCCTTGTTCAGCGCAGAGTAATCGTGTTCCACTTGAAATTGAGTCTGCAAATTCCGGCGTGACGCGTTATCGGATTTGTTAGAGTACGCGTTCAGAATCCGCCTACTGCCTGCTGCCTGCATCCCGCATGCGAATTCCCAGGCAGTAGTTTAAGATTTGGCACCGCGTTTTTAAACAGCTGAGAGAAGAAATTTTCGGTTCGAAATTGTTGCGTAAAATGAAAAATATGTGGAAAAAATATTTGAGAACCATCAAAGATTTGGAATCGCGTTTTTAAACAGCTGAGAGAAGCAATTTTCGGTTCGAAATTCTTGCGTAAAATGAATAATTTGTCGATAAAATTTTTGAAAACCATCAAAGACTTGGCACCGCGTTTTTATGCAGCTGAGAGTAAGAAATTTTCGGTTCGAAATTCTTGCGTAAGACGAAAAATTTGTTACTTTTTTTTCAATCACGTAAGTTGATTTATTACTCAGGTGGTAGGACTATTTTAATAAAAATGCAAAATAGCAGTACACACACAGTGCTGTGTTTCGGTCTCAAGGGTACATAGAGCCAGTATAATTACAGGCTGTGAAGCTTTCCATATTGGTCCTCAGAAGTGAGAGAGATTTATTTAATCAACGTAATCGAAAGTTGGTTGCTATTGACCTGTTCTGAGTTGAAGGATTTGCTGTAAAAGCTACGCTTACGTGTAACCGGATTTACGATAGAAGTACTAGTCACATCGAGTCTCATAAGATAGGGTAATAGTGTCTTGTGTTTAAATAGATAAAATACAAGTGTTGCACAACCGACTTCAATATAAATAAAATGAGAACACCATCAATCTAGTCGAAGTCAATTAAATATGCATTATAAAAGAAAAACTCAAAAACTTCTGGTCAGACTTTGATCAATATTATACGGAACTACATGAGAAGCATCAGCTTTAGAACAAACAAAGAATAATCCAAATGGATTTGCTTAGAAAAAGTTCTGAGTTGTGTGTTACACACATAAAAAAAGTCGAATTGAGTGCCTTCCCCTTTTTTTCAGTCGATTAAAAAATTATATCTCCGAGTAAGTATTACAAATAACAAGATTTAATTTTTTGAAAAGCTTTAAGTATTTTACGAGATTTTCACTTCATCAAGTATGGTAAGCCCTTAGTCGTCGCCGGTGTAGGAAGGTCACTTGAAAAGTTTTCAAAAAGTTATGAAATCGGCAACATCTTCATTAAAATTGTTGTTCACAAACCACATGAGACAGTTGTTCACGATTTGTATGTTCATATTTCATAAATATTCTCTAATAAGAATGACCTACAAAAATATAGTACCAGTGTATCGCGCCGGCTACGCACGGGTAATACCTGGATGCCAGCATTGTTGTGAATCTAAACCATTCTCGAATTACACGCACAAAATTTTACAAAAATCATTTCAGCCAATTAGGAGTTCTGTCCAAGACAAACAAAAAAATTATATAATACCTATATAAAGATAGTTTTGTATCAATTCACACTAACAGTAATAATGAAATGCCTATATAAAGATAGTTTTGTATCAATTGTAATAATGAAATGCTATGTGAATTTTTTTATAGAATATGCTGTGGCCCATAGACATATCTACATTTATCCTAGATTAAGAATCAAAACCTAGATGCGTTGTCACCTCTGAGAACTAAGATGGAATGCCTCTTTTCCAGTAAAAAAGAGTCTGCGCATCTCTACACTCACCATACGAAACACAGCAGTATTAAGCTGCTATTTTACACTGGTATTCTGTAAGAGCGTGGTTTGCTGACTTAATGATAATAGAAATAAAGTTTTTATTGTAAAGGCCCCCTTTTGTATCGTTTTATTTTTAAGGGCTAAACAAGAAAGGGTTTTTTCAATTATTCGGTCCTTCCCCGGTCGAGCTGACCCTTTCGTGCTACAATCGTAATATTATATAGCTGCAGCGTTGCTCTACCACGTGTAAATATAGCTCGATGGATAGATTACGTCAATTTATTCGAATATTTAAATATTTATACACTTTATATGCAGACTTATTGCCAAATAATTTCGGCACATGCATAACCATTTAGAGACATGTGATCCTGTTATGAATATTTAGTGGTCATTATTCCACCACACCAAACACAATCGCTTTTGCTATCCATTAATCTAATATTTACTATTTGTGTAGTCATTGATATGCTATCATTAATATTTCATAGTTCTTTATTTAATATTTTAATTATAATAAATTATCGCTTTAATATTCCGCTGTGGCAGCTCAGGGGCTATTCGCTCGCTGTAATAATCATACACAGGCAACTCGGATTTGAACCGGAAAATATCGAGATGAAACCTGGATCTCTAAGTAATAAAAAACTTTGGTAACATATGTAATCCGTCAACACGTACTGAAGAAGCATGGTAGAATCATTCAAAAACTTTTTCAGAAATTTGTAGCGAGCGAGCAACGAGAACGAGCAATTCTTGTATATACATACATATATAACGATTTTCATAAAATTAGTGTCCAGGGAGTTTCGGGGGCAATAAATCGATCTAGCTAGGTTTTATTTTTAGAAAATCCTTTTTGTCCGTATTTTCAGGCAATGAAAAACTGCTACAATATAAGAAGGTAAATTTTGACGCCGTTTTAATGATCGTAATGGCTCAGTATTGAAATATCGAGCGGTCGCGAAATCGTAATGTCTTGGTTCGCGTCTTGTCTTCAGTCCGACTTTTTCCTTTTTTTCCAGTTCCCTTCTTTTGTGAAAAAATCTATTATGTCGAGCACTTTTTAGTATTTTTTAAAAATACGAAAATTTTAATTAAACTAATTGCACTCATGATTTTTTATTCAAATAACCAGTTCAGTTTTTTCTATTATGTCAATAAGATCAAAAATATTATTCATGTTTCATCAGTGTGTAATTTGTACCCAAATGTCATTTTAAAAAAAATCAGTCATCCAGGCACTCTATATCAAAATTTAACAATGGCGTAATTAAAGAAGTGTTAAGTCAACACTCGACCGTTTCGTCTCAATTTGACTTTCGTCAATTTGACTCGTCCTTACATGGCGACCCTGCCAGGATAAATAAATGAAATGAAATGAATGATTTTATTCTACATAGATTATTATAAAATACTTATTGAAAGTCATTTTTTAATTTACCACTGGTTCGCAAAAAACATCTGTCCTGGGAAGAAACAGCAAGAAACCCAGCGGGAATTTTTTTAAATATTTAAATTTAGAATACATTTAATATGTTAAAATTTTTGAATGAATGTTTATAGAACCAGCATGGTGGCGATCACCTCATTCCTAGGGGTTATTTTTATTTATGTATTCAAAACATACGTATACCTATTTAGATACTACAATTAGAGAAAACCTGTTTCCAAATGATATAACGCGTAAACTTTTTCACTTTACTCGTTTACTTTTTGATTTTAAGGATGACTTTTTATTTACAGATATTAATAATGCCTAATAATATCTTGAGATAAGAATTGCCCTATTTCTTCCCGAGGGTTTCACAAGAGGTGATTATAAAAATGCTAGGAAGATCATGCCTGAAGAGGGGGAAATAACTATCTCGTTTCATCAGATGGTAATATATCCTAGGCATCCCATCTGATGATGAGCCTAGATGGTGAAACGCACTAGGTTATAATAATAAAACTTTATTCTTAATGATTTCTTAAATTTACGCGAACACTACACATTGAATAAAACTATATTTACCGATTTTATCGCGTTTAATTAACTACCTTCACTTATATTTAAATACCCGACGTTTCGGGTGCTTTATAGAACCCATGGTCACGGGGGGGGGGGGACTGAGATGTTTGACGTCTAACTTTTTTTAATAATCATAATCCATTCGAGATTAGTTCTCACGTATTGTACACATTTGAATTTTCATTCTTAACAGTTGATAGATTATACGGGTAGAGCCATGCTGTTCTACCAGGGAAGGACCACGCTCTCACAAAATACCGGGTTTTGGATCCGCGTGAAAGAACATATTATAGCTGACGTGAAGCACCAACGCTCCGGGAAGTATGCAGTCTGTGAACATGTTCAAAATCGTCCCCACCATCACATCAGATTTGATAAACCACAAATTCTCGCAAAAGAACACCGATTCCTACCAAGGATGATGGATGGATGGATACGCGAGGCTATTGAAATTAAAAAATATCCTAATTTCAATAGAGAAGATGGATGGGTGCTTTCATCTGCTTGGGATCCTATAGTTAACAAAATTAAACCCAAACCCAAGGATACCACTGCAAGACTTCAAGATACCACAAGCTCGTTCTGCGTAGATCTAACGTGCGTAGCCGGGGTAACTATGACATTTGGACGTCAAATATCTCCCCCCCCCCGTGACCATGGGTGCTAAAAAGCATCCGAAACGTCGGGAATTTAAAATAAGTTAAAATAGTCAATTATACGCGATAAAATCCGTAAATATAGTTTTATACAACTTTATTCTATATTAAGTTAAGGATTTCGGTAGAAAGTCAGACACTAAGTTATTACTCAATGTATTGGCCATAAGTGTTACAAACGTTTAAATGAAAAATATAAGATTGGGGAAGAAAACCTTTTTTAAGGTTGGGAGCTATCCATGTGTGATGTACTGATCAAATTGGTTTGAATAAGTCGTCTAAAGTTGAAGTTCGAAGAATCTCAACCCCTAATAACTGCAATCAGTGAGTGTTTTCCGAAGATTGATATCTAAAAAGTAACAAGATTGTTCACTCCTTGACCTTGACTGATTTGGACATCTATTCGAGGTAGTTTATTAGAAAAAAATCTTCCATTCTACTCCTCAGACCTCAAGTTACAATATAATGAGATCTATCGATCTCATTACACTATTAGGTACTATGTAATAAAGTTATTTACTCAGGTTTCTGTCACGAAACTTAATCTGCGCAGAAACTTAATTAGACAAACGCCAAATTAATTAGATAAGTCTATTTGGCACAAAATTTAATGACAAACAAATCGAAATCATAGGTAGTCTATATCTATATAATTAAATGCCTTTGTACTTTAACAATGTACTTGAATGCCTTTCAAAACAAATAATTGACAAAGAAGATTTTATCACTCAATATAAAATCTCCGTCTACAACTAGGCGTAACGTTTTCTTTTCATCCTGCATATATTATCCTTATATTAAAACTTAAGCGCCGTAATATTGAAATCGCAAGACGTCGCCCGTTTAAAATTACAGTGACATACGCCATGTTTTATTCATCGTTGGAAACTTGGACGCAGTAGAAGTCAGACGTGAGATGAACCCCGGGCCGCGATAGGTGCAATTTACATTTTAATTCGATTACTAGCGCCAGGCGGGTATTAACACTTTTAATTATCGGGTCCAACTAGCTGCGGTTAATGGCTTCGCTCTTTGGCTTGAGATAGCAAATGCCACGTTCAATTTCTTGAATATTGACAACGTTGTTAATTCTATTCATTGTTATTGAATTATTTAACTATTTCGTACTTAATAAAAATAGAAATAAAGTTTTTATTGTTAAAGAATCCCTTTTGTATCGTTTTATTTTTAATGACTAAAACAAGCTAGGGTTTTTTTTAATTTATGATTAGCTATGTTCTGTCGCATATATGGTCGTTTAATAATAATTATTCAAAAACATAATATTTAATTTATTTATTGTGTATTTGTAATTTTCACATTTTATATACCTATGTAACAAAATAATTTCATAACCAATACCGAATTTTGTTTCAGGGTCTTTATTTTTAAATCAATGTAACACTGAATAGCGGCTATTTATTGTCGTGTTAACGTCTTTTCAATTATTTCGGTATTAAATACGTTTTTAAATAATTATTATTTTTATATTAAAATCCAGTATACATTTACAGCAAGTAACAACGGAAATAAACAACCTACATATAATAATGTCCTCGGTAATGCCGCCAATGCTAACGAAGACTAGTAAACGTAAACATGTTGTTAATCTCGACGATTTCGAAACGAGGTTCAGCTAGAATTTTGCGCGGGAATTTGACCACTGACGCTCCTATTTTGTTGTTTAAATAATGGCCTATAGTGGATGTTGATATATACAAGTGGAAAAATAAAAAAAAGTTGTGTAACCAACTTCAATAAAAATAAAATGAGACCAACATCAATGTATTCGAAATTAATTAATCACGCATTATTGAGGTAGCTCATAAACTACTGGTTGGATCTTAATGGAATTTATATGAGACCAGCTTTCTAATAAAAAAAGAATCATCAAAATCGGTCACCTAGAAAAAAGTTCTGAGTTCAAATAAAAAAAAAACATACTCAAAATCAGTACCTCCTCCTTTTTGATGTCGGTTAAAAAGTGATGCTATTTTATGTATTAAGTGTGCATCTAAACTATTAGTGAACACCATGAAACAAGTGTTTCAATGTTCATATAAATCTCCAGTAATTTTTTAGCATAACTTAAGTTACCATCACCGGCTGTCCGCTGAGTTAAGTTTTCATGATCAGCATGAACAGTATATTGTGAAGAAAAAATCTATAAAAACAAAGATCTCGAATGAAATGAAGACATGGCTTAAAGGACAATCATCCAAGCTAAAATATTAAAAAAAAAGGGGAGAGGAATTAGCGAAAAGAACTCTGCAGATATCTTCCTTGAGCTTTCATTTTTAAAGGCCAATGATACGATATTACCAATCATTAACAAAAAGGAATAGATCCATAAGTGATTAACGCATGTTCTTCAACAAAATGCTACAAAAAATAAAATAAATTTAATTTATAGCTAATAAATATGGTGCAAATGCAACAACGGTTTTATTCATGTTAAAGTGTATTAATAAATAATTATTATTTTATAACATAAATTGTTCTTCATTCTTTTTCACCTGTTGGGTATCGTTAAATCTTTTAGATACTTTTAAATATTATATATAATATAATAGAAACGGCGCTGTGTGGCATTACTTAGGGGAGCTTATGTTTAGCAGTGGAACATAGGCTGTAATGGGAGGTGATGATAATAATGGTAATGGTTATATGATGACACAAATCCACGTTTCCTGTCGGACGTGGTGGAGCCATGCTGCAGCTATATAAGTAGTATAGTTATAGCACGGATGGGTCGACTCAACCGGGGAAGGACCACGCTCTCACAGAATATCAGCTTAAAATAAGAGCTCAACGCTGCTGTGTTTTTTGGTGAGCGTAGAGAACCGGAGACCCTTTTTACTAGAAATGAGGCATTCCATCTTAGTCCTCATGAGTGACAAGACATCATTTTGGATCCGCTTACTCAGGTAGACTATGTGCTCATTTGTTACCCAGATTTTATAAAAAAGTTCTTTGAAATCAGTTTTACTGTTTGTATGTTTAATATTGATATTTTTCTAGGCTACATTAAATGTCTTGTTTATTGTAATTATCGTTCATATCCACATAATTTGTAGGTGTGGAACGCAAGTATGCGGCAGCACGCTGCTAGGCATAGTTCATGCTATCGATTGAATATTCAAGCGTTTGACACTCGCAGCCACGCGGAATATTCCAAAATTGTCTGACTGCCGGCCGCTTCTATTAATGCCTCCTTTTCATGGACATTTTATATGAAAATGATCAAAACAAGCTACATGTTTTAAAATATCAAATTACTTATTGACCTCTGATTTTCTATACATAATAATGTACGAAAAGCAATAGATTTTTATTGTTTTCCTTATTATGGATAAAAAAAAATATTCAAGTCGAAAGATTTTCATTAATTTTATCATACGCTCGAATATTAAATTTCTACACAGAGTTTACCATCGCTAGTTGTTAATGGGTGAGATGGTAAAATATAATTTAATAAGAATTAATGCAAATATATATTTTTAAATATCGACCGCGAAATCAATTAAATAGGAAACCTAGAAGAAAGAATCAAAACATTTAAAGTTTATATTTTAAACAAAAACATCAGTTCAATTCACAAGCAGTAGTACTGAAACCTTCAGAAAAGGAGACCGAGATAATAGAAAACAGTGTATACAGTATTCTATCTCATTCTCTCTCGGGTTGAATTTCATTTCACAACGATTCTAAAGAAATTGCATTTGCATTGCTTCAACAATATATTGTATTTAAATGGTCAGTAAATTATAGACAAAGCTAAGGTGGTCCTTTTAGTATGACTTTAGCTTCTTTTTATAATTTTCAAATGTTTTGTTGATAAAAAATGTTTTGAAATATATTAATATTATTATTAGTTATTGTTACAGCCTATCAAAGTCTGCTGCTGCATGCCACAGTTGCCATGCTTAGCGGGCGGGTTGGCAACCGTGGTTGTATATTTTTTGTTGTTACGAGGAAACGTTGCTGCCCATCTCCTGATTCGTTTTCCTCTGTGGCTTCTTACGACACCTGGGTGATGATATGAAGTAATGAATATCCTAATACTACAAGTACTTTTTTTAAAGAATGCGTTAATATCCTTAATTTTTTTAAAATATTGAATGTAATGATAATAAAAGTCATCAATTCAAATCACTTATTAACAAAATAAACTTAAAACAGCTGAAAACCAGTGAAAGTTTTTTTTAAATTATAACTCTTTTTAAAATAAAAAATCTACAATATTTTTTAGTGCTACAATCATTTCACAAACATTGCTGAATGAATTGATAATAATCAAGATTTTTCTTAAAAAATTATCATATTTCACGAAAATTTACAACTTTCAGCGATTTTCAGAAGTTTTTTGGACTACAAACGAATAAAGGTTATTACAATCAACTGTGTTGTGTGTAGTATATAAAGCAACTTTTTTTTTAGTTCGGGTTCCAAGTTCACAGAGCTCGAGAATATTGCTCAGCGAATACTGAGCCTTTATTCGTTGTCCCATATTATTTATAGTAATAGTAGTTAATTTGTTATTGTACACTGTTCTTTTTTATTAATTTTACTACGTCTTTATTTGTGTGTATACTTTTTAATTGTTAGCCTATTATTGTGTGTGGTAATGAATATTGTTATTATTTTTTAAATTTGTAAGGTCTCTTGACAGGGAGGGCTGTAATTACGCTGACAACGCGGGTGCCTAATTCAAGCATGTGGACATTACACACGTAAAAAGTTATACAACGCATACTGTGTGATTGTGACCGGCATGTTTTTTATTGTTGAATAATGGTGACAAACGAGCAAACAGTCCACCTGATAGTGGATGCTGTGGCTTATAGACATCTTCATTTATCCTCCATTAAGAATCGAAATGCAGATGCGTTGTTTCCTCTGAGGATTATGATGGAATACCTCATTTCTAGTTAAATGGGTCTCCGGTTCTTAACAATACAAAACACAGCAGAATTATACTGCTATTTTACACTAGTATTCTATGAGAGCGAGGTTCTCGGTTCTCTCGGTTGAACCGGCCCATTCATGTTAGAAATATAATATAGCTGATCATGTCCATAAGATCATGTCCCTCGTGATATTAGAGTAGGTGGCCTGATTCCAGGATAAGCGTGTCCTCTCCCTCTCTTAAAACTTCACTCAAACCCAGAACATGTCGTCTTACATTGTTCACTTCTTCTTTAAATTCTGTAATGTTCAAAATATGATGATATTGATAATTAACTATTATCAAGTAGTCACGAAAATTTTGCTGCAAAGAAGATTGAGAGAATTTGTATTTATTTAAAAAAATCGTAAGTAATACTTAAACATTTCTCTTAGATTTTACTACACGCTTCTGATATTCATGAAAATATCATTCTGAATACAATTTCGAAAACATTTTTAAAAGCGTACAATACAGAAGGTTTATCTTTAAACTTAATTTACATAAAGATATACGAGCACAAATGCAATCCCGCAAACTTGCATAATGTGTTGGATCAACTAACAAAAGCGCGGATATGGAATCCGTAAACCTGGCTGCGTTGATGCTTTGTTTTTCTATACAACAAAAGGAGCTTTGCTTCAAATGATAATATACTAAAATTAGCCGTTGAGATTTCTTAACGGTATTCTGAAGCGATTTTAAGTTATTCTTGTATTTTAGGGACAAACATTAAGATTTTGTAATTGTGGGGCTTCTATCGTAAAATGATTATGGAAAAACCATCGTTTTTTAAAATTACCAGTTTTTAGATTAGACCTAAAGGCACAGAAATAAAACGCCTGTTAAAATACATACAACTTTACATAACGGCGTAAAATATCAGCTTAAGGCTGCTGTATTTGCTCTGGTTTTTTTTTGCGCCCGAAGAAAATATGGGCAACCCTCCGGAAAGCGGGGGAGGGAGGTTGGGAATGCTCATAGCATACCACGCAGCCGGCTGCGTGGTTATGTGGTGACTTTTACCCACTAAACCCAACCTTTTAGGAACTGGCTTAACGATCTGACTAGAGATCTCTGAGCCGTATACGAACGTGACCCTCCTTGGCAGAAAGGAGGGCGCAAAATTTGCTCTTGTCAGTGTAGAGAACAGGAGGTCATTTTAACGGAAACGAGGCATTTCATCTTAGTCCTCAAGTATGACTACTCATTTGAAGATAGATTTCTAATGATGGGGCCTGTTATCCAATCATCACCAGGTTGACTGTGTGCTCGTTTGTCACCCTTATTCTTGAGTTGAAACACCTGAATCTGCAATCGTTAATGTATGCGAGTGAGTGAGTTATAGAGTTAGAAACATTTAAAAAAATGCAAATTTATTTCAGACAGCATCCATATAAGTAACATAAATTATAATAAATTTAATCTCCTCTAATTTATTTTATTTTAATTCAAACCAATCTAATCTACCTATCTAGTTTAATCTTATTCAATTTAATTCATTTCAATTTAACTTAATTCGATTGTTTAACATAAAAAAAAACTATTAATTTATAATTTAATTCAGGTATCTACAATCTAATTAAAGTATCTGCCACTCTCTGGGGCACCGGGCACATGCATTTGTGTTTGTACCCAGTGCCGCAGAAGGGTGCAGTCAGGCTTGTCGCTGAGCGCTTTCAGGATGGTGTTGAAGCTCCCCCGCGTACGGAATACCAGCGAGGCGAAGCGGCGCCGCAGCACGGCGTGGTAGCCGTCCCTGTGCGCGTGCGCAAACATCGCAGACGCACTGCAGCACCGAGGGAGCGCCACAAGCACCCTGAATGCATTATTATACTGTACTCGGAGAGCGTTGATAGTCCGCGCGTGTAGTTGACCCACAGATTGCAGGTGTATAGAGTTTGGCAAAATGCTTTAAAGGGGGTTACTTTTACTCCACAGCTACACCGCGCGAATCTGGGTGCCAGCATATTACAGCGGACCGCCATCGCCCTCCTTTCCCATTCGATATCAGCATCGTCTTTTAAATTCTCGGTAACCACATATTTAAACTCTCAGCCGAGATATTTAAACTCTTTCACCCTACGTAGAGCGACGCCATTTAGTAGCACACGTGGCACATCTCGCAGCTGACGACCCCTAGCTTGAAAGATCAAGAGCACACTTGTACAGGACACCGTGTGACAAAGCGTACTTCTCACATACACCTATTAATTTTCTGAGTCCGGAGATCGATGGGCTGAGCAACACTATATCATCTGCATAACTGATACTGTTGATGCAGTGACCATCAATCAAGCAGCCGTCCCCCGTATCGCTCAGCTTAACAATCAACCGATCCACATACAAGTTGAAGAGAGAAGGATACGTTAGCCCTCCCTGTTTCACTCCCCACTCCAACTCGTACTCATCAGAAAGCTCACCAAGCCATCTGTACGGGTTTGTTTGGTGTTCATACCAATATTTGAAAATATTGATACACCCACCCATGCGGCATACCTGTGTCTTTCAATTTACGTCAAAGATTATCATTTCCAGTTCAAATGCCCTAGTGAGATCAAGAAAGACTGCATACACAGGCGTGTTCTTATTCGTGCAGTACCTAACAGTCTGCTTGAGTAATTATATACATAATTGTGCATTCGGTCGAAAGTCTTAGTGTGATGCCGAAATGAGCGTCATGAAGATGGAGATGCTCTTTAAGTTGTCTTTCAAACAGGCCGTCAGGCACATTAGATGTGATTGTGGCTAATGATATGGGGTGATAGTTGCACTTGTCACAAGGGTCAACAGTTTTATTTTTAATGTTAGGCACTATCACAGTCTTCATTAGCTCATTTGGCAGATAGGCTCATTTGCCTAATGCATTGCGTGAATAGTAGCCCTAAGATTCTTGGTAGGTGTGGCCCCGCATAGCGAAAATGTTCAATGCTAAGGGGGTCGTAACTAGGAGACATCCCTGGCGTCATTACTTTTATGATCAGAGTAACTTGTCTAACTATGGCGTCTTCATCCACAACCTGGGAACTTTTTGGCAGAGACTCCACTTAAAAGTGACATCTGAACATGTTCGCTATATCCCGTGGTTCGCTGATGCCGTTAACACTCACAGTTACGCTAGGCTTTGGACTTAGTTTCTTTATTTATTAAATCTTTATTCTTGTGTTTAGTAGCCAAAATATTCATTTTATTTGCTCCTGATTATTCTTACAATACTTTAATTTGCTTTTGAAAATTTTCCTCGAATCATACATTTCATTATAAATGGTTCCACTATTAGGCTAACCATAATATACCCAGGTTAGATACTTTTGCTTAGCGTTTCTGTGAGCGTCACGGACATACTTGTTTCAACCTACAATAGGACGACCGCGATGTGGTTTGACACCCCCCGAACGACCAACATAGCTGACCACAGCCGCCTCCTGAAACGCTTTTACAATATCACTGTAAAGCGAGTATATCGCGGCCATGTGTGCCGACTCACTTTTTCTACACAAACAATCGCCATACTGATCGAATTCATGTGGAACGCCAAATTTTCGCAGATTATCATTACAATACAACGTAAACATTTCTATTTGGCTTAGGTCCCTTTCTCCCCATAGAACCTTTTAACCTTAGCTAACCTAGCGCGCGACAGCTCAATAATCTGACTAACTAATTTTATATTGCACTAAATTTCTAGCGGGAAGTGATCAGACCAGTAAACACCGTAATGTACTTTTACCGATAGCAAACCACAGTGATCAAGCCATATATCAGATGAGTCTGGAGGCATATAAACAGTGACAATAAGTATTAGATGACGCAAGACGACAAAATAGAAATTCTATAGAAATAAGTGATTATAAGATATGTAAAACATGGAAGCGTTCCTAAAAGAAACGCAAACTGAGCTGCGGTAGGCGTGGCCGTAGCTATCAATTTTTGAATTATTTGTATTTCACAATATTGCAAAAAACTTCCCGGGTAACGAGTGACGATCAAATTGGCATCGTACAATAAACGTTGTAAGTAACTTATATGATGTTTTACAATTGACATCAAAAAATTTTGAGTAGTGAGATCAAATATTGACTGTACCTCCCGAGTCGTAATAAAATTTATAAACTGTTAGCGAGCGATGGATTTTCAAGGTGCTAGTTTATTAGAAATATTGCGGCGTGTTGAACGCTTCATTTTCTTAAGCTAATACTTCCAAGGTTTTTGTTTTTTGCGTTTACTACCTATAAATCCCTAAAAAAAAAACAAAAAAGAGTGGTAAATGTTTCCTGCTCTACAATAATATGCGAAAGAAGAGGATATTCACGCTAAACAGGACATATGTAGACTATATTAATTTTTTTTTTTGAATTTAATATCCTCTGCTTAATTTTTTTCTTTGAAAAGCCCTATCTACACACAATAATTTTCTCATACATCTCTTAAAGCATTTAACATACACATATTGTACATGGATAAAATAGCAGATCTAAATCAGTTATTTACAGGCCAAGAAAATATATGCTCCGTGTGGTACTTCCCACTGCTGGGCACAGGCCTCCCCTCATTGCTGATAGAGTTTTTAGGGCAAGGTCCGAGGTCTAATGCAATAGGAATTTGTTGCAGCAATGGCGCAGTTTTTTTACTTTTAGAAAGTGCTTAACAAAGACCAATTTTGAACAATAACATTTTGACTTAAATTTGAAAAATGTTAAGACAGGCATTTCTTTTTAGTATCCAAATGAAAGTGTCGACTTTGTAGAATAAAAATAAATTTGACCCTTTCGTGAAAACTTTTTGCTCTCAGCCAAACTGTTATTAACAAATATTAGCTCAATATGAAATTTACGCAATAACCGAAAACGGACACCAATAAAAATAAAATATGGAACATTGAATGATATTTAATTATGTCTACTGTGTAAATAAAAGTTTTACATCACATCCAGGAAAATAGACCCGTTATGACACAAAACTGCCACCTGTTAGGCAATTTGGGGATATAGCGTTACACTTAGTGCTTGAATATTCAATCAAAAGTATAAACTATGCCTGCCAAAACTTTGTTATTTTGTTAAGGTAACATTAAAAAATATATTGTATATAGTATGAATGTATTATGTATTGTAACATTTTTTAAAAATAAAGTTACAATATTTTAATAGCACAAAAATAAGTAAAATTGTTAAAACAAAATAATAATATCCTCGTTGAGTCAGGCTCAACGGTAGCTAGTGATCAGCGGTGGAAGAGATTGTAGTTTATTTTTTAACGAATAAGAGTGAAAAACGAACGTGCAGTCTACCTGATGGTAAGTAAATGCTGTGGCCCATAGACATTTCCATCTATACTCAATTGAGATTCGAAATGCAGATGCGTTGCCACACCTGAGGACTAAGATGGAATGCCACTTCCCAGTAAAAAGGATCTCCGGTTCTTTTCATCATACGAACACAGCAGCATTAATTTTATATCTACGTTGTGTGAAGTCCTCCTATAATCAATGGAGTAGCGGTGCGATTACTGCCTCATTTTTCTTTTAAAATGGGTGGATGTCCTGGGCTTTCACACACATTCGTGTACTTCTTACGTGGTAAAGCCTTGTTGCAGCACAGAGAGTTGACTCGATCGGGGAAAGACCACATTCTCGCAAATTAACAGCGTAAAATAGCAGCTCCATGCTGCTGTGTTTCGTATGGTGAGTGTAGAGAACTGGAGACTCTTTTTATTTCTTCAAAGAGGCATTTCCCATCTTAGTCCTCAGGGGTGACATCGCATTTGCGTTTTGATTCTTAATTGAGGATAAATGTAGATGTTTATTAATAATATAATAATATTCCACAATTATCACACAACGCCATCTAGTCCCAAGCTAAGCAGAGCTTGTGTTATGGGTACTAGACAACCGATAAATATACTTATATATTTCTAAATACATAAATATTATAGATAAATTACAACCAGACACAGAACAAATGATCGTGCTCATCACACAAACATTTGTCCTGGGTGGGAATCGAACCCACGACCTCCGGCATAGCAGTCAGGGTCACTAACCACTAGACCAACAGGCATGCACTTACCAGCAAGTGGACTGCGTGCTCGTTTGTCATTCATATTCTATTAAAAACCATAAGGCGATACTTTCGTCTTCAACTGGTTAAACTGTCATTAACATGTCCTTAACAATTTTTATCGTAACACATTAGCATATTGGTGAATCAAATAAACATGAAACTAGGCTTTATTTTTAATATTTTGACTGGGAGTCTGTATATATGATCTACAATAAATTAAAAACTAACATGTCTTATCTCCACCTAACTATTGAAGAGAAGAACTCTTGAAGGATTTGTGTTTTTTATTACAGTAAACGATTTAAATAAGAATTGACTGCCTACTGCTGCTGCTTTGTGGTTATTGATGTTGTGATCACGAGTTCTAATCCCGACGCGGGCCAGAATTTTTGTTGGGTTTTAAGTCGACAAGGTCTCAGTAACAGCCCAGAGTCATTAAGTACGTGGTGTTTCACCATCATGCCTCAGACAGCAAGTAAAGCTGGTGCGCCTGATCTCTCAAGGCATTGATTTGCTATCTCATTGGGCTTGAGAGTGAGAGAAAAGAGATAGCAGCCTGTGAATACACACACACACACACACACACACACACACACACACACACACACACACACTCGAGTTTTATAACCTGTCCCGCAGATGGCTCGTCTCCATTGTGACCTGCCACTGTGACACGAAGTTCTGGTTGGAGACATTATAATAACACAAAACGTTTTAACGTTTTCAAAAATAGTTCACAAACGTGGCTTATATTTTTAATCCATTAACCGTTAGCTAAAATAATTGTATAATAAAGTATTGCCATGTAGTGGCGGTTAAGAATATCCACTACCCCATATCTTCCCGTGGGTGTCGTAAAAGGCGACCGAGGGAAACAGGCAAGAGATGGGCAGCAGCATCTTCCTGATAGCAGCAATTGTATGACAAAAAAAACTGCGGTTGCCAACCCGCTCGCCAAGCGTGGCAACAATGGCAATATACCCCCCATGAACAATTACACAAATAGACGGCCCCCAGTCCCCGGTGGCCCCGCTATTCCTGGCTACGGTGGCGACCATGGTAACGGCGGCGCAGGGGGTGCTAAGAAGGTGGAGGTTCGGTTGCCACCTACGACGACTCGACCTGGCAACATTTAACGCACGCACTCTGGGGACTGACGAGAAGATCCTGGAGCTGGAAGAAGAGATAGACAAGTTGCACTGGAATGTTATAGGATTATCCGAGGTCCGAAGAGAGGGGGAGGACACGGTGATTCTCGAATCCGGCAACTTGTTCTATCACCGGGAAGGCGACCATCTGTCCCAAGGAGGTGTCGGATTTATTGTCCACAAGTCTCTCTTCAACAACGTTGTAAAGATTGGGAGTGTGTCGACGAGGGTCGCGTACCTATACTCAGAATCACCAAACGGTATTCGCTGAAGGTCATACAGGTTTACGCACCAACTTCGGCACATCCCGATGAAGAGGTGGAGGAAATGTATAAGGATATTTCCAAAGCCATGCATTCCTCCAAAACTCAATACACGGTGCTGATGGGAGACTTCAACGCAAAACTAGGCACAAGAGAAAACGGTGAGCTGAAGTTAGGGAAATTTGGAGTAGGGCAACGGAACCGAAGGGGCCAGCAGCTGGCCGACCTTATGGAGAAAGAGGGACTCTTTATGATGAACTCTTTCTTCCAGAAGCGGCCCCAAAGGAAGTGGACCTGGTCGAGCCCCGACGGTTCGACAAAAAATGAGATTGACTTCATTATGACGACCAGACGCCAACTGTTCAGTGATGTCTCAGTGATCGCAAGGGTGAAAACTGGCAGCGATCACCGAATGGTTAGAGGCACACTGAACCTAAACGTTAAGTTGGAGAGGTCTCGTCTAATGAAGTCAACGCTCCGTCCTCCTCGTGCTCTAATCCAGAATCCCGAAAACCTTCAGCTCGAGTTACGTAACCGCTTTCAGTGCCCACAAGATTGCAATTCAGTGGACGATATGAATGACAAGCTCGTGGAAACTGTCCATGCGGTCGGAGCTAAGTTCTGCAAGACCCGCCGCAGAAGTACACAAAAACTCTCCGATCACACTCTTAATCTCATGGCTGTTAGACGGGAGATGAGGCTGCAATCGTCAACAGATTTGACAGCATACAGGCAACTGAACAGACGGATCTCCAAATGCATGCGGCAACACTTACGCAACTTTAATACTGCTCGTATTAAAGAAGCGATCGAGCGGAACCAGGGCTCCAAAGTCTTTGCCAGAGATCTGTCTACCAGTAAGAGCCAACTGTCAAAGCTGAAGACTGAGTGTGGCAGCATTGTTTCCAGGACACCTGAGATTTTGAGTGAGATTGAGAGGTTCTATGGGCAGCTGTACACATCATCATTGGAGCCACACGCAAGTGTGAGTAACAGTCCAAGAGCAAGTCTTATTCGACACTATTCCGATGATATCCTGGACGTCAGTCTAAGCGAGATTAGAATGGCTCTCTAGCACTTTAAAAACGGCAGGGCCTCAGGCGAGGATGGAATTACAGCGGAGCTTCTGAAAGCGGGTGGAACACCGGTACTTGAAGTCCTCCAGAAGCTCTTCAATTCCGTCCTCCATGGTTTTTTTTTTTATAAAAAATATTAGTAATCCTATTAACTAACATTACTAATATTCCCTTTAACCACACCTGGTAAGCTGAAAATGCTTGTGTTAGGAGTGGTTCACGACAGTAGTCGAATGGTGGATTCGAACCCGCGACCTTTTGAGTTCGCGGTCCGCGCCCTGCCACTAGGCTACTGTCGCTTCAAAAAATGGTGGCACTACTCCAGAGGCGTGGAGCAGAAGTGCGGTGGTCTTGTTCTTAAAGAAAGGCGAAAACGCTCTAGACCACATACATACCCTGCGGCAGATTGTACAGAAGACTGAAGAGTACAATCTGCCACTTTGCCTGGCGTATGTGGACTATGAGAAAGCCTTTGATTCCGTCGAAATTTGGGCGGTGCTACAGTCCCTTCAGCGATGCCAAGTTGACTGTCGGTATATCGAAGTGCTGAAGTGTTTGTACAGTAGGGCTACGATGGCTATCCGAGTACAGTACCAGAGCTCGAAACCTATCCAACTGCAGAGAGGTGTAAGACAGGGCGACGTTATATCCCCGAAACTCTTCACCGCTGCATTGGAAGACGTTTTTAAGCTACTGGACTGGAAAGGATACGGTATTGACATCAATGGCGAGTACATCACTCACCTTCGATTTGCCGGCGATATAGTCCTTATGGCAGAATCGCTGGAGGATTTAAGCACTATACTCAATGACCTCAATAGTGCCTGCCAACGGATAGGTCTTAAGATAAACATGGACAAAACAAAGATCATGTTCAATGTCCATGTCACACCTATGCCGGTAGTTGTTGGGAGCACTATGCTCGAAGTTGTTGACGAGTACGTTTACCTGGGACAAATAGTCCGACTAGGTAAGTCCAACTTCGACCGAGAGGTCAATCGACGGATTCAGCTCGGCTGGGCAGCGTTCGGGAAATTACGACATATATTCTCGTCAGGTATACCTCAATCTCTAAAAACTAGATTGTACAACCAGTGCGTGTTGCCAGTGATGACTTACGGATCTGAGACGTGGTCCTTCATTGCTGGCCGTATGAGGACGCTCAAGGTCGCTCAGGGAGCTATGGAGAGGGCTATGCTCGGAGTTTCTCTGCGTGATAGACTCAGAAATGAGGATATCCGCAGTAAAACCAGAGTGACCGACATAGCCCAACGGATTAGTAAGCTGAAGTGGCAATGGGCCGGCCATATAGCTCGAAGAACCGATAACCGATGGGGAAGAAAGGTTCTTGAGTGGCAGCCTCGTACCGGTAGGCGTAGTATAGGGTGACCCCCCACTAGATGGAATGACGACCTGGTAAGATATGCAGGAAGTCGATGTATGCAGGTGGCTCAGGACCGTGCTTTGTGGCATTACTTGGAGGAGGCCTATGTTCAGCAGTGGACTTGTGAAGGGCTGTAATGATGATGATGATGAAAGTATTGCACTTCTGCTGGGTCAGCAGACACAAACGTGGCAACGGGACCAGTAGACACGACAACGTCCGCTTATTTTTTTATTCTACAACGAAACGCAAACAAAGGTATCTCTAAAACGGGGAAATGCACTGAAAAAGAAACACTGGGAAAAATATATGAAAGGACGGTTTTTTACAATTACATTTATGGGCTCCCGCGTTAATCTCTTGACGTTTGGTGAAACGAGTACTATAATTTCTATGTATATAAAAAAGTATTTTAAGTGTTAAATAACGTTACTGTGTAATTTGAAATATTCGTAGTTTCAGCCAATTCCAAAAGTAGGAGGTTCCCAGTTCGGCTGTATTTTTGAAGGCTCTGTGACTTAACTTCAGTCGCGGCGCAAAGTTGGCACAGGGCCGCGGGTTCGAATCCCGCACGGAACGAGTATTTGTATGGCCTACAAATTGTTCCGGGTCTGGATGTATGTCTTTGTACAATTTATGTTTATTAACTACCTGTAGTGTAGAAAATCCTAGTTGAAGAGGTGGAACGTTTTAAAAAATTGTACATTACGCAATGTAATCACCAATTGCTTTTTAATCAAATAAGCTATAAAGTACTTTTATTTAAATTTTAAGAAAAAAATTTGCAACCATAAGGATGTAATACAGGAGATGAAACACTTAATGTATAGTCCGGTTAAATTAGACCAGAAAATAAGAGCGAAGATACATAAATTTACAAGCCGATAATCGGTAAAATTCTTCAAAATATAATTATAAATAAAACTTTGAAATTCCCCACCATTCCCGTGTAGGGAATTTTTTTATTCAAGGTTAAAAAAAAGAGTTTTTCGCGATTTTTGGCAAAACGGTAGGTTTTTATCATAAAAATACTACAGACAAAATTGTAGATCATAAAATTATCTACAAAAAATGTTTCAGTACTTTTTTCCTACGAGCCACCGTTTCTCAGATATTACGATTCAAAACGACGACGGTCCACCTGATGTTAAGTGACTACCGCCACCCATGAACATCCGCAACACCAGATGAACTACAGGTGCGTTGCCGACCCTTTAGAAAGGAGTAAGCTCTTTTCTTGAAGGTCCCCAGGTCTTATCAGTCCGGAAAAATGACCGGTGATATTTGAACTTGAATTAAAAAAATCCATACATAGCAATGGTGGGGAACTTCAAAATTTTATTTAATATGATTTTTTTACAATTTTACGGATTATCAGCTGGTAAATTTATGTATTACCGAATGACTAGATTGACCGGACTAGTAATTATTTACATATTTAGTCATTTAGGTTTTCACACTCACAAAAGGCTCAAACATTTCGCTTAAAAAGACTTAGGAGTAAAGAAATAATTTCCTCATAATTTAATAGCTTCTTAAGTCTAAGCTTTAAGTTTTCGATATACTATGTTTTAGCTTCGACTTCAGTACCTATTAAACTATGTGGAACACGGTTTATTTTTTATGTTCTTTAAAGTCGGGGTTTACTTTA
The DNA here is from genome assembly GCA_036936625.1 of Parnassius smintheus behrii. NCBI lineage: Eukaryota > Metazoa > Arthropoda > Insecta > Lepidoptera > Papilionidae > Parnassius > Parnassius smintheus. Next base: position 49,343,218 of record JAUPFT010000008.1, on the reverse strand, counting down.
CACTAGTCAAATGAAATCACCGCCGTCACAAATGTAATTGTTAATTGCAATTTAAGTGCTAATTCACCACGTGAATTTAAAGAACTAATTTACGGCAATGAAGGAAAACACCGTCGGGAAACCGAAATAAAAAATAATTTATAATATTTTAAAATCCGCAACCACGCATTGGGGAAATATGACCGACATTTTCTTGCCATAAAATCCGGAATCCAGAAATGAAAGCAGGCCGGGGAGGTACACGCTATATAACTTTATCTTTAATTTAAAAAAAAAACTAAAGATAAAGTCATATACTAAAGATAACTTATACCATAAGAAACACAGCAACACTGTTGTAATTTTTCTTCTGGTATTCTAGGAGAGGGTGGTCCTTCCCGGTCGAGCTTACTTATTCTGCATTTTTATGTTTGCAGCTGCAGCGTGGCATTATCATTTAAAATATATTTATTTCATACAACTAGATCCATAGAAATATAAAAAGTACTAAGATATTGTAAATGATATTATTCCTTAATTCTCTCATTAAAATTAATGCTCGAATGAGCCTATCGAAGTCTATAGTAAATAATAGGTATTTGTCATCTGCCATCATAGGTCGAGTAAGCAACCGCAGTTTTTTTAATTTTTTTGTGTTGTTTTCAGGAAAACGCTGTTGCCACTTCCGTTGTCGTGTTTTTGTAAGTACTGACAGAGGGTCAAGAGATCCTAGGTTGACAAAAAGAAATAAAACAGAAGATGATCAGCAGCAGTTATCATGAAAGAAACAAAAATAACAGGGAGAACGTGAAGTTCCATGTCGCGGCGCGGAGGCTGATCTAAGAAGTGAAGTAGTTTCTATGATAATTTTAGAGCTAATTACGTGGTAAAGCCATGCTGCAGCTATATTAGTAGCATAGTTGTAGCACAAATAGGTCGGCTCGACCGGGGAAGTACCATGCTTTCACAGAATACCAGCGTGAAATAGCAGCTCAACGCTGCTATGTTTCATATGGTTAGTGTAGAGAACCGGAGGCCCTTTTTACTGGAAACGAGGCGTTCTATCTTAGTCCTCACGGGTGACAACGCAGCTGTATTTTGATTTGAAATCGAGGATATATCTAGATGTCTATGGGTCACAGCTACCACCTACCATCAGATGGACTGTGTGTTCGTTTGTCCCCTATATCGTATAACAAAAAATTTTTATACTTTTTGTTATACGATATGGGGGGATAAACTTTTATATCTTTAATATATAGTTAAATATATCGACTCCGTACTCAAGACGCGATTGCGACTGTCCCGTGTTTTGCTGATTAGGATTTTAGTTAGTTAGTGGTTAATTAGAGACGTAGTTAGAAGTAAAAATTGCCCCATTTTTTTTATTTCAATTTCTTGAGATACTACAAACCTAGCTGTTTGCTTGTAAACATTCGTCTTTGAGAGACAATTACAATTTTAGCGAACGTTAATGACGAATTATAATTTTAGTGAACGTTTAGTAACGATGTAAGAATATTCACCCACCTGATATCGCCCCGTGGGTGTCGTAAGAGGCGACAGAGAGAAATACACCGGGAAATGGCAGCACTGTCTTTATAAAGACCACTAGAAAATGAAAAACTGCAGTTGTTAAGAATGGTAAAAATTATTAGGTCAGATCCATGTAATAAACCGCATCCAGCGCAGAGCGGCTCGAATCGTCGACGACCGAGTGCTTTCCGATCGGCTCGATTCACTGGCGCTGCGAAGAGATGTTGCATCTCTTTGCGTATTTTATCGCATCTATCACGGGGAGTGCTCTGAGGAATTGTTCGGATTAATCCCAGCCGCCAAATTTCGTGAACGCACTACACGGCAAACGTCCCGATACCATCCACACCATCTGGATGTTTGGCGGTCCACCACTGTACGTTTCACAAGGAGTTTTCTTCCACGTACAACCTCTCTGTGGAATAGTTTACCACCGGCGATTTTTCCGGACCGATACGACTTGGGGACCTTCAAGAAAAGAGCTTACTCCTTTCTAAAGGGCCGGCAACGCACCCGCAATTCTCCTGGTGTTGCGGTTGATCATGGGCGGCGGTAGTCACTTAACATCAGGTGAGCCGCATGCTCGTTTGCCCCCTCTTCTATATAAAAAAAAAATAAAAAAATAAAATGACGTGTCTTACCTTGTTTGAAGAGCACCTCCCGCCCTCCCTGAATTGCGTACATTAAAACGAGGCATCCCCAGGTGAAGTAGACTGCGGTGGCTGACTCCACAGACTACACCACCTGATGATTATCGACGGTGGTGTGTCTTTCCTAGTGTAGTGGCGTTGGGAGTAGTGATGCTGGGATAAAAATGCTGGGATAAGATTTTTAATGTACGCAATTAAGGCAGGCCAAAAAGTGCTCATCAAACGTGGTAAGACACATAATTTTATTTATTATAAAGATCATAGCTAATTACTTTTCACATCTTCAATATAAGGGATATTCGCAAAATAACGCATGTTTCTATTAATAAAACTGCAGTAGCCTTATGAAGCAATCTATTAATCAAATTTTGAGCTGTGGGTTTTGGGAGGCTGTAATGAATGTATTAAATGAAATATATTTTAGTGGCATTCTTCAAACTTTAATCTCGCTAAGATATTAAAATTAACCAAAGTGATGGAAGCGTCGGTCACATCTAGCGCGGTGAATTCACGGTATAATAGATTTAATTCACGTCTCAGCGAACGCTCGCAAGTGCTTTAGAATGATAGTTATTTCACTTTTGCCGCTTAATGTTTTATCATTTTCAAGGCACTGAAAAATGGATAGAGAGTGGAAGAGTGTATTGCGAACTTACGTTAAGTAAGCAGTTTTTAAGTTGTGAATGTTATGTTTGTGAGTTAAGTAAATAACTAAACACTAATGATTTCGATCTCTTGTTTTGATTTATTGTGCACCAAGAGTATAAAGTCGTTTAAAAGCGATGCTAAGTATATTATTATTATATCCTAACAGGCCCCAAATATTTTTTATTCACAAGTAATTGTTCCTGGTCTGGACGTCTGGCCTTGTGCAAACCTTGTATGTAAACTGCCTCTATGATACAGGAGAAGACCCCAGTTTTGGGGTATAGTTTTCTTAAAAAAACGTAGATTATTTTGGGGTTTGAGATTGAATGCTTCATTCTAGTAAAAAGGTTATTAGATATAGTAAATTATACAGGGTTATTTTTAAAAAGTATCCAAGTCTTAAACTTACGTTCGAATATATTTAATTATAGATATACCGTTATTGTAGTTTTGGAAAATACGGATAAATAAGGCTTCTACTTTTATTTGAAATCATCCAAAATTTAATGTGATTTTGGGTAAAAACGTTTTTGCCTACCGATCTGCCCTTATGTATGTGCGTGCGCAGTAAAATTCGAAATAATGTTAATAATAAAATTAGTTAAAAAAATGTTACCACCACTGGCCTATATATATATATATATATATATATATATATATATATATATATATATATATATATATATATATATATATATATATTCAGTGATTACAACGCAATTTGAATTATATACTATTATATAATTCGAATTGCGTTGATTTACGGTATTACATAAATATATATTTATATAATACCATAAAAAGAACAGAATATTTAAGATTTTTTTAATTGAATTTTTCTTCACCTATATTACTTATTATAACTTTCTCTGCGAATTCGGCTAATTATTACAACATAGCCCTGTATAAGTATAGTAGACCCGATTATACAGAACCAGAGACTCTTTTTACTGGAAACACAACATGAAAATCAGCAGCAAATTAAGCTGATATTTTACATTTGTATTCGATGGGAGCATGGCTCTTCCCCGGTCGAGCCGACCCACTCGTACTCGAACTATACTGCTGCAGCATGGTGATACCAAGTTAAAAAAGAACACTTCTTATTGGGTTTAATATATCTTAATCCTGTCTAGTCTTGTCTGTCTTAATCCTATCTCATTTGTTGCATATAAGTAATTTAAATGCATCTTATTATGACTTTTCAAACATTTAAAAACCACATAGTCAGTTTGATATTTCACCATAGGCCCACCAAAGCTTAATTTTGTTTTATGTTCATTTTTGCGAATATTTAAAACGAAACCACTTAGATTTATGGGTTTGTTGTATTTGCATATTTTAATTCTGTAAAATTGCATAATGTGTGTCAGCAAGCAGAAGCGTGAGTAGGCATTAGGTAAAACTAGCTTTGGCTATGTTTTATATTTAGCAAAACGAGACCAAGCGTAAAATAATAAAAGGTAGGTAAGGCAAGGTAAAATGTACTGATAAAAGATACACCCACAAACATGCGGGAAATTTTTGGCTTTTTTAGCTTTTAGTTAACAAACAAGCTGATAGTTCATCTGATGGCAGGTTATTAACGCAGCTTTTGGAGGCCGGCAACTAACTTCAAACAAAGAAGTCTGCAGATGCGCCGGCACCTGTAAAGACTAAGAGGGAATGGCTCATGGCCTCTTATTTTACTTGTATCAATATTAATCCAAGGCAAATAGGAGATTTATTATCTTGTCTTCAGTATTTGTAACTTTAAATCTATACCCACACTGTTCTTTATTTCATTCAACCATATTTAAGCAAGTAAAATTCGCATTAAAAATTATTAAAGAAACATCTTTTCTACTTTATTAATTTTATTTTATTAAGTAAACTTTTCTTTAAATTAAATTATTAAGGCTAGGCTTTTGCACTAACGGTGTGAGGCGGCGGTACGTTCGGTGCATAATTTTTAACAAATTCTAACGCAGATTTTCTTCTAAAGGTTGACCTTAGTAATGCTTTTAACTCTATTAATAGAGTAACCCTGCTGAAAGAAGTGGCTAAGAATACCCCTGAAATTCATCATTACATTTTGAATATAATATTGCCAAAGCAATGTTACATTCAAAATTTGAACTTATTTTATCAAAACCATATCATTGAGTCTGCTGTAGGTGTTCAGCAGGGTGACACATTAGGTCCAGCTCCTTTCACTTTGGGAATTCAACCTATTATTTCAAATTTGAAATCCGAGCTGAATGTCTGGTACCTGGGTGACGGTACACTGAGAGTTAAAGCAGATAAGGTCCTCAGTGATCTTACTCATATTTTCCAAGTATATATTGTAAATATTTATAATTAAGTAAAAGCTTTGCCATTACATTTATTTCTTTTACTCAGGTAATACAATTCTAGGAAAATAACAAGAGTGGTTGCGTCTAGAAGAGGTGCTTTCACAGTACAACAGCTTTAATTCACGGCTTGGTGAGCGTTCACAAGAGCCCTAGAATGACAGTTACTTCTAGTCTGCTTAATGTGTCTAGTAACCAGCGGATGGCAGGCAATATTTATTCAATAACGTTTTGTTATGTTACCTAAAGTAAATCAATTAGAAAACAAACTAATCTTCTAATTCAATGTCTCTAGTTATTGTAACGTTAATAATAATATGGATTTGCTGTCTAGCTAAAAGTATAACAACGATTAAGAATGCATTTATGTAGCTAAATTGAGGTATGGCCACATGTCGAAAGTAGAGCACTCCCTCAATTTGTGAGGCGTGCGATATAAAGAATATATTTTATGTTGATAATATTTGAAATATTATTTACATAAAATATATTAATAAAATATTTTTATATAAATAAATTTTGAAATATTACCGAAGTGTATAATAGCAGACTGCGAGGTATGCTATCCTTAACGTAGTTACTCAACAACGTTCGTCCTCAACAACGTATTTATAGCCTTCTTTGTTTGACATTGCCTGCAGGTCTCCATGAACGACATTAGGCACGTACCATCAAGTGATCTACGTTATTTCGAATAGATAAAAAAATTATTTTGCGGTCAAAGCCACAATGTGCTATTCTATATAACACGCCGTAGTTTAACAGCGTGGTATTTGACTTAAGTAATTCAAATAATTCTGTTACTAATTGCTTTATTATCTAAGCAGAGTAAACTTAACGTAGGTATTAACAAAATATATACGTGTTAATTTGGACGACAAGCTGGCAGGTATTAAGATTTATTGCATTATCAGGATTAATTTCGAAACAATTAGACGGTATGATCTCAAATGAGATTTAATTTAGTATAACATTAAGATGATGAAGCAGGAGACTTCTTCACAAATAGATATCCTGCCTTCACTTTTTGAGCTTTTAAAGAGTTATTTACATAAGTTATTTATATTTTTATCTTTACAAAAACTAAGCTAATTTTAATTTTAGCACGAATGGGTCGGCCCAACCGGGTTAGGACCACGCTCTTACAGAGTACCAGCGTAATAAACAGCTTAATGCTCCTGATTGTCATATGATGAGTGTAGAGAACTGGAGACACTTTTTACTGGAAACACGGCATTCCATCTTAGTCCTTAAGGGTGACAACGCATCTGCTTTTTTATTAGTAATCGAGGATAGATGTAAGTTGTATATGGACCAAAGTAACCACTTACTATCAAGTGGACTGTGTGCTCGTTTGTCACCCTTGTTCTACTAAAAGCTTTAAACATTTATCTGTAGTAATTTCTCGTCATTTGGCCCTAAAATTCCACTGCTGGACGTGTGCCTCTCCTTTTTAGGGAGGATCAACCTTGATAGTTACTCAGGGCAGGTGTCGTAACGCTAGACGTCTCGTGCCTTAGGTGGTGTTGCATGTCGCCGGTCTGAGTACTTTGCCTATAGTGTAGCGAGATGGCTACATAGATTTCTATCCGAAACCATTTAATTTTTTTTGACAATTTGCTAAAGTCACCATTCAGGCTGCCCATGACATGAAACGGGGTGATAGATTCTCTTACGTCGCTACCTCAAGGCAAGGTCGATGTTTAGTTTATAGTAACATCATTATATGCAAAAAATGTTTAATGTCGTTAATTGACCACAAAGTGGCAGTTTAAGAATATCCACTTCTCCACACCGTACCGTAATTCTCGGAATAGATGACCGGGAAACAAACCAAAACATTTACAGCAGTCTATTTAAATAAAAAAATCGGTGGCAAGCATGGGGTGGCAACTGTGGCGAATATCAACCCTATGAGGCTATATTTTGATAGCCTGTGACGATAACGATATTTTTAACGCTAGAATATGAAGGGAATGTATAATATTTCATATTTTAATGGTACTTATAATTACAAACAATTTAAAAGTCCACCTTTAAGTGGCTGCTACAGCGCGTAGACACCTGAAAACCACTTCACTATTAGGAGTTCTAAAATGGAATACCTTATAGTATGTAGAGCTACTATGTATACTCTTCAAACTGATATACAGTGGTGGCAGCATCGCTATTTGGCGGTAGAAGTACGTGAATGGGTTGTACCTTCTGGTCCTGAAGACGCCAGAATTTTACACGGACAAACATTCAGACCTGAAATTATTATTTATTTATAGGCCACAAGCACACAGCGCCGCATTCAGACGTTTATACATTTTCTTCTTTACCAAGCCTTCAATTATTACCGATTAGAAATAGCTATGTAATAGAAGCTTGTAATTATATTAGATTTTCAAACCAGAACAGAACAATAAAATTCCGATATTTTCTTCGTTTTTCGTAGCGAAATTAATTAAAAATTAGTAAATTCTTGGTCTATTGTAAACCTGTTTTGATGACTATTTCCGTATTAAATAGTTTGCACTTATGCCAAGGGTCGTCGCATGTACATTTGGAGATCAAAGTCCAGCTCTTAAGGTGGCAAAATATGTAATGAAGGTTTGAATGTTCATAAATCTGTAACCTGGTGCTAAAAGGGCCAAAGTAAGTTTTTATTAAACAGTACAGTACAGAAACGCATATTTTATTTTATTAAACAGTATGGAATTACACGTTACAATGGCCTTTTTTACATAGTAATTAAATAAATTTTATACGTGGTAGAGCCGTGCTGCAGTTATATTAGTAGTATTGTTGTAGTCCGAATGGATCGGCTCGACGGAGGGAAGACCACGCTCTTACAGAATACCAGCGTAAAATAGTATTTCAATGCTGCTGTGTTTCATATGGTGAGTGTAGAGAACAGGAGACCCTTTTTATAGGAAACGAGGCATTTCATCTTAGTCCTCGCGGGTGACAACGCATCTGCATTTTGATTTGTAATCGAGGATAGATGTAGATGTCTATGGGCCGCAGCAACCACTTAACGTTAGGTGGACTGTGTGTTCTTTTGTCATCCTATCCTATACAAAAAAGTATCTTTTGAAGGCTATCAATAAACGTACGCCTTTTTAGCACAAACAAATTTTATATTTTTCAATAATATGGCTTTAAATTCTTTTTTTAAAAAACGCACTTTTGTCCTTTTAGCACCAGGTCACATAGTTAATTAAGAAAACAAAAAAAAACTAAAAGCTCACTTCAAAAAACTAGAATGAACAAAATAATTTCACATGTAGAACTCGGGGCTTTTTTCTTCTATACGTTATCTTTTAGTGACCCTTTTTAATGGAAAGGATCCATTTTAGTCCTAAGGCGTAACAATTTTGGCATTTTGATTCTTAAGCTATCGTAGATATAGATGTCTATGGGCTTCAGCGTTTATCTTACTATCAGATCGTTCGTTTGGCACACTTTTTTAGAGGGTAGATGTACAATAAATAATAACTGTTTAACTAGCTCTTATATTTTATTTTAATTTAAAATATTCATAAACAAGTTTTGTTCTATATAAAAATAGTAAACAATCAGTGATTAGTTGTTGTATGCGTGAATTGTAAAAATATGAGCATTTAGAGAAGTTTTGTCTCACTTGCACCTTCCATTAGTGATACTTTATTGCAATCAAATTCCCAAGTTTTCATCTCTTTTATCTGAACTGCTTAACTGTAAACATAATGGCAAATGCTACTGAAGTGGGAACATACACAAGGAGCTTGAAGAATGCTGGAGCCGTAAGTTGGCAGAATTTGAAAGAAGATTAAAAGCTGCGTGTACACCAACTAGGTCCACCCTTATTCAATTACGTGATGAGTTTTAAGCATTGAAGGAGTTGGTAGGCTCAATGTATAATCTTTTCCGACAGCAGGTACGTGCTTGTTTACAGTCTATTGATACAATTGATATGAGGCATAGACGAAATATTCTGCTATTCAATGGTATACCTGACACAGCAGAGGTTGATGCAGAGAAAGAGATCCTGTGTCTTTTACACAACATATTAGATATTCGACATGTGACAAATGCTAGCATTAAGCGGTGTCATCGGATCGGGGTTAAAAAATATTCAAAGACTGTCACACAAAGCATGAGGTTTGGACTTATCCTATAAAAATGGACTTATCCTATGAAAAACGCTCCTAGCCTGATGAACATTGAAATTGAACAAGAATGAAGAAAACACCCGCGTTTTCTAAGTAATTACATTTCACTGTCACACACATAACAAAACAGGTTAGTAAAAGAAAGGGGAATAAAAGTGAACGCAAGTAAGACGAAAGTGACGGTTTTTGAAAGAGAAGAAAGCAAAACGGTATGTGAAATAAGAATAGAAGGAGATTTGATTGAGCAAGTGGATGAGTTCGTATATTTGGGATGTGTATTCAGCAGGGATGGGAGATTTGATAAGGATATTGAATGACGAGTGAACGCGGGAAATAAAGTAAATGGGGCTCTACACTCTATTGTGAAATGACAGAATGTGTCAAAAAAGGCACGTATGGCAATTCACAATGCTGTATTAGTCCCTACTTTAACGTATGGTAGTGAAAGTTGGGTGTGGCAGAAGAAGCACGAGAGTAAAATAAATGCAAAAGAAATGCGGTCGCTAAGGAGTATGTTAGGGCTGAATCTGAGTGACAGGGTGATAAAAGAAGAGTGTGGTTTGCAAGATGATGCGGTGACCAGGATTAAGAAAGGAATGCTTTGGTGGTCTGGTCATGTAGAAAGAATGAATGAGGAAAGACTGACAAAGCAAATATATGTTGCAGAAGTGAGTGAAAGAGTCAAAAAGGGACGTTCTAGGCGGAAGTTTGTCGACCAAATTGGCGATATACTAAAAATGGGCCAAATTAAGAGGACCCTTAACCGATGAGCATATATGCGTAGGTAAATGGATGTGCAAGAGGCGAGAGAGGTATGTCAGGATCGTGCTAAATGGAAGTCTGTAGTCTCTGCCTACCCCTCTGGGTGACAGGCGTGAGTGTTTATGTTACTTTTTATTGAAAAAATAAAATGATGCTTAGATTTATTTTAGCATATTTTTCTAAGCCGCGTATTTTAAAACATATTTTTCCAAGTTTCTTAAAGTGACAGCCTCTATATGTCCCACTGCTGGGCACAGGCCTCCCTTTCTGAGAGGGTTTTAGAGCGAGGAAGTGTCCTCCGCGCTACTCCAATGCGTGTTGGCGAACTTCACATGTCTTCGATATTTTTTTTCTTATTTCTCAGACATGCAGGTTTCCTCACCATGTTCTCCTTTACTGCCGAGCACGTGGTAATCAGTACCGGCGGGAATCGAACCCGGTTTGTTCAAATTTACAGTGAGCGCTAACCATCTGAGCTACCACGGCTCTTCCACAGCGACCAAATGTCTTGTTTATTACAATTAATGTTCATATCCACATACTTTGTAGGTGTGGAACGTTAATATGCGGCAGCACGCTGCTAGGCATAGTTCGTGCTATCGATTGAATATTCAAGCGTTTGACACTCGCAGCCACGCGGAATATTCCAAAATTGTCTGACTGCCGGCCGCTTCTATTAATGCCCCGTTTTCATGGACATTTTGTATGGAAATGATCAAAACAAGCTACGTGTTTTAAAATATCAAATTACTTATTGGTCCTCTGACTATATACATAATAATGTATGAAAAACAATAGATTTTAAATGTTTTCGACTGCAATAAATCCCTTTTTACTGGATACGAGGCATTCCATCTTAGTCCTCACGGGTGACAACGCATCTGCATTTTGATTCGTAATCGAGGATAGATGTGGATGTCTATGGGCCACAGCAAACACTTACCATCAGATGGACTGTGTGCTCGTTTGTCACCCTATCCTATAAAATAAATAAATAAAATACAATAAATCTATTTTTTGATAAACATTATTCAAGTTGAAAGATTTTAATTAATTTCATCAGACGCTGGAATATTAAATTTCTACCTAGACTTTACCATCGCTAGTTGTTAATGGGTGAGATGGTAAAATATAATTTAACGTCCATTAATTCAAGTATATATTTTTAAATATCGACAGTTAACCCAGTTAAATAAGAAAGCTAGAAAAAATAACCAAAAAACATTTAGATTTTTTATTAAAAAAAAACCATCTGCTCAGTTCACACGCGGTAGAACTGAAACCATCAGAAAAGGAGACCGAGACAATAGGAAACACTGTATAATACTGTATTCTATCTCATTATCTCTCGGGCTAAACCCTGCAGTATGTTTGTCTCTTTTTAGTGTTGCTTTTTGTATCATCGATTTTCAATTCACTACGATACTACAGAAGTTGCACTTCAACAATATATTGTAATTAAATGTGCAGTCAATTATAAGCAAAGCTGAGGTGATTCTTTTAGTATGACTTTAGACACTTCTATAATTTTCAAAACTTTTGTTGATTTTCAAAACTTTTGTTCTAAAATATATTATTATTATTAGTTATTGTTATTGTTGCAGCCTATCAAAATCTACTGCTGAATGCCACAGTTGCCACGCTTAGCAGGCGGGTTGACAACCGTTGTTTTTTATTTTTCAGTTGTTACGAGGAAACGCTGCTGCCCATCTCCTGGTTTGTTTTCCCCTGTCACGTCTTACGACACCTGGGTGATGATATTAGGTAGTGGATATGAGGTAGTGGATATGAGGTAGTGGATATGAGGTATTGGATATGAGGTAGTGGATATGTTAACACTTCAAGTACTTTATTAAATTGCATTAAATATCCTTTATTTTTTATATATTGAATGTGAATATAACGAAAGTGTTACATCACTTATACACAAAATAAACTTAAAACAGTAGGGACTAGCTGAAAAATGGTGCTGAGAATATTGCTCACTTATTATACACAGTACCCGGTTGACCGAGCTTTGCTCGGTATTTTTCGCTCGGTTTTTTTTTAATTCGTGTGTTTTGGAAATTATATTTAGATACAAATTACATACTGATGAAATACGAATAATATTTTTTGATCGTAACGACATAATATAAAAAACTGAACTGGTTATTTGAATACAAAATCATGAGTGCAATTAGTTTAATTTAAATTTTCGTGTTTTTAAAAAATACTAAAAAAAGGGCTCGAAAAAATAGATTTTGTCAAAAAAGAAAGGAAATTGAAAAAAAATTAAAAAAAGGCTCGAACCATGGTATTACGTTTTTGTGACCGCCCAATATACCAATTAAGCTATTTGTAATCATTAATAAATTGTCAAAATTTACCTTCTTATTCTAACGATATTGTAGCAGTTTTTCATTGCCTAAAAACACGGACAAAAAGACATTTTCTAAAAATAAATCCTAGCTTGAAAAATTTATTGCCCCCGAAACTCCCTGCACACAAAATTTTATGAAAATCGTTGGAGCCGTTTCCGAGATTCCGATTATATATTTATATATATACAAGAATTGCTCGTTTAAAGGTATAGGATTATACAAAAAACAGCAGCATTAACCTGCTATTTTACGTTGGTATTCTGTGAGAATACTGCGAGAATTGTCGCACATGGCGGGAGAATATTTTGATTTAGTAAACGTCAATACCTTTTTCATTTCTTTCAAAGAATATAAATGTAATCACGTTTGCCGTATGCATATTATTAGGAGTAGTTCGAGTATCGGTCATCGCCCTCAAGAACTATTCACTGCACAGTTTCCGTATTCGTAATACCGTTCAATCTTCGAATAGTATTGAAATAATATAAAGCACTAGGTACAGAAAGATAAAGAAAATTATAGTTTCTGTATTTGTAAATTTAATGTATTTATACATATAAAATTATATTTCCCTAAATTCAAGCAGAAGCATACGAATTATCGCTATCGTTATATATATATATATATATATATATATATATGTATATATATATATATATATATATATATATATATATATATATTTAGCATTATTTTCTATGCATACGTAGGTAAAGTTTATGCATTGGCTGCGTTTGGCAGAAAAAGTTGTAAGCAAAATGGCGATCGTAAGCGGTAAACGCTGTCAAATCATAAGTAGCTATTTTCCTCTAGAACACGATGATTTAGTTTTAACCGGGGAACCTAACCTAATTTAAATATACGTTTGTGAAGTATTCATATTAAAAACTTACCAATCATGAATTTTTAACAACATGTATATGTCAATTCATGTCATTATATTACTTAAAACTAATATTGCAAAAAAACAACTTATGAAATCTACTTCAAAACAAACAAATTAAATAAGCAAAATGGCGGATTGTGTTAGCGCTACTGAAGTTAGCAAACGTGTCCTGGCCGAAAACTGTTTAGTTTCGCCATTTTGCTTACAAGCGCTTGCTAGCGCTTTTTTCGGCCAAACGCACCCATTATGTTTAATATATGCACGTGATACTAATTACACAAACCAGAAATGGTTATTCATGTCTAAGCTACATGCAAATATTCCTCTCAGTTCAATTAAAGGCAGTTATTTCGATCTAACAAAGAGACACGTCAATTTTATTTATATTTATATTGACAGATTACAAGAATAGTTTGTTCCAACCATTGGTTCGGAGAAAATCTCTTTTCTGGGAAGGACCAGCAAGAAATTCAAAGGGATTTTTCTTTAAATATGTATTAATTTTAAAGTAATTTTAAATCAATGTTAAGAAATTGAGGGTAAACTAAACGAAAAAATTAGTATTAGGTGATTCTGTCAAAGCAATTCAACCCTCAAAATTCTCTTTTTTATCTTGTTTATCATTGTTCTGTTCTTGTAAAGCTGACCAGTATAATAATGTCTTTCAGAACAACGGTCACGACATTCAGTCTCAAAGGACATGTCATTTCTGCAGGATTATAGTGTACGTGCAAGCAAAAGTGCCCTTTCATGCGATTAAGCGGTAATCTGACACGACCGGAGAAATATCAGGCACAGGACCAACGGGCTTACTTGCTTTCCGAGGTACGGTTGTAACACCGCCAACTGCCTGGCTCCGGGCTGTTACTAAGGATTTATTTTGAGAAAAATCTAATAATTGATTTGGACCTGATCCAGGATTCGAATCGGTGCTTCAAGATCATCAGTCACGTTAACCACTAGATCAAATGTGCAATCAACAGGCTGACCAATATAACATCGTAATATGCAGTGTTGCTCTTGGAAATAGAAATAGAAATAGAAACTTTTTTATTCAATGTAGATTATAAAAATACTTATTGAACGTCACTTTTTTAATTTACCACTGGTTCGCAAAAAAAAAACCTCTGTCCTGGGAAGAACCAGCAAGAAACCCAGCGGGACTTTTTTTTTTAATAATAGCTTACAATCATGTTTACAATCAACAACACAAGATAAATTAGAAATAGCTTGGTAGCGATCACCTTTCTTCTTGGTTTGGATGCTTAATCTTTTTTGGTGTTATCGTGAACATTACACACGTACAAAGTTACAACACATACTGTGTGATTGTGACCGCATGTTTTTTATTGATAAATAATGGTGACAAACGAGCACACAGTCCACCTGATAGTTAGTGGATGCTGTGGCTATTAGACATCTTCATTTATCCTCAATTAATAATCAAAATGCAGATGCGTTATCACCTCTGAGGACTATGATGGAAAGCCTCATTTCTAGTAAAAAGGGTCTCCGGTTCTTTACAATGCAAAACACAGCAGCATTAAACTGCTAAGTACTTCACGCTGGTACTCTATGAGAGCATGGTCCTACCCATACATGCTAGAAACGCAATATAATTATCGTCGGCGTGGTTCTACCACGTATAAATGTGGTTATTACAGTATAGTAAATAGTAATTGCTTCACGCGGAATGCTTGGTGCATTACATTGCAATGTTGTTAATGATAAGTTGCGTAAGCAAAAGAGAAAGTTGAAGATCCGCTTAAATTATATTATAATTAAAATAGCCCTTTTGAAGTGTTCCTAACGCATGGTGTAAGGACCTTTTTTGTCCTAAAAACCAGATACAACAAAGCCCGCTGCGGAAATTATTTTCACTTACGGTGTGTAAACATTTTCAAATGGCGTTATGATATTTTTGCTTTGTACATAGATATTTTGTACATATTTTTATTACCTAAGCAGCTGTAGATTTATGCTGCTAATAATGAAGCCAAAGAGTGTGCTAAAGAATTAAAAAAAAAACTGTTCAACGTTAAGTTAATATTTTATTGGTCTACATTATGATGATATTGACTATAGTAACTCTGATTTTAATTTAAACATTATAAACTAGTCACTAAAATTATTCATGCAAGATAATACAAACACGTTTGTCTTTGTGCATTTGAATCTACGCTAGAAAGAATATAAAGAGAAACTGTACTTGTTTAAAAAAATCATAAATAATACTTAAATATTTCTCTTAGATTCCACTACACGCTTCTCAATCGTTATAAATACAATTTTGAAAACATTTTTAAAAACGTACAATACAGGAGTTAAATTTACATAAAGATATAAGAGCACAAATGCAATCCCGCAAACTTGCATAATGTGTTGGATCAACTAACAAAAGCGCGGATATGGAATCCGTAAACCTGGCTGCGTTGATGCTTTGATTTTCTATACGACAAAAGGAGCTTTGCTTCAAATGATAATATAGTAGAATTAAATTTAGAGTAGGTAAGTACAGCTTTTGACTGTGCCTCCCGAGTCGTAATAAAATATTATAAACTGTTAGATAAAAATCAGCGATGGAGTTTCTACGTGCGAGTTTATTTGAAACATTATGCCATGCTGTGCGTTCCATTTTCTTGAGGTAATAATTCCAAGTTTTATTTGCATTTTGTTGCTTATAAGGGTTGATAAAAGAATAAAAAAGCGAGGTGAACCTTTCCTACTCTACAATCATATGCGAAAGAAGAGGATATACATGCTAAAATAGACATATGTAGACTATAACTATTATGAATTTAAAAATTTCTGAAGTCAATCCATTTTCTGCTTAAATTTTTCTTCTTTGGAAAATCTTATCTACACACTAACTTTTTTCTCCTGTATCTCCTTAAGCATACATACGCACATTATATATGGACTAACATCCAGATCGAAAACTGTTATATGCAGACCAAGTAAATAAATGATTCGGGTCAAATTAGAATCCGTGGCCCTACAGCATACAAACATATGCACTACTAAGCCTTCTTTCCTCTTTTTCTCCCAAGGTCTACTCAATAGAAACTTTTTGCAGTGATGGCGTAACTTCGTGGCTTTCAAAAAGTGCTTTGCAAAGACCAATTATGAATAATAAAATTTTGACTTGACTATGAAAAATGTTAAAACAGGCATTTCGTTTTAGTATTCAAATAGAATAAAAATAAATTAAACCCTTTCGTGAATTTCGTGAAGACGACGACAGAGATGATTGCACGACGATATGTTTGATACGTTCTATACGTTTTGCTCTCAGCCAAATTCATATCAACAAATATTAACTCCATAATGAAATTTACACCGTGACCAAAAATGAACACCAATGAAAATAAAATATTGAACATTGAATGAAATTTAATTCTGTCTACTATGTAAATAAAAATATTACATCACATCCAGTAAAACAGACCCGTTATGACACAGAACTGCCGCCTGTTAGGCAATTTGGGGATATAGCGTAACAGTTAGTTCTTTATTATTCAACCAAAAGTATGAACTATGCCTGCCAACGTTTTTGTTCTCTTATTTTGATAAGGTAACTTTAAAAAATGTATTGTATATTGTAAAAATGAATTATGTACTTGGTATTATTTTAAAAATAAGTAACAGTATTTTAATGGCACAAAAAATAAGTACGTTAAAACATAATAACAATTTCCTCATTAAGTCAGGCTCAACGGTGAAGAGCGATCAGCGCTGGACAAGACTGTAGTTTATTTTTTACTGAATAAGTGTCACAAACGAGCACGCAGTCCACTTGATGGTAAGTGGATGCCGTGGTTCATAGACATTTACATTTATCCTTAATTAAGATTAGAAATGCCAATGTGTTGCCACACCCGAGGACTAAGATAGTATGCCTTTTTCTAGTAAAAAGGGTCTCCGGTTCTTTTCACTCACCATACGAAACACAGCAGCATTAATTTTATATCGAAGTTGTGTTAAGTCATGTTATAATCAATAGAGCAGCGTGGCGTTTACTGTCTCATTTTTTCTTTTGAAATTGGAGGATGTCTTGTACCCGGCTTATATAATAGAGAGTGCACCCTTGCTTTCGCACACATAAGTGTACAAAGAACTTTACCCCCTAAAGTTCTTACGTGCAGCAAGAAAGGGTCGACTCGATATGGAAAACACCACGTTCTCACAGATTACCAGCGTAAAACAGAAGTAAAGCTGCTGTGTTTCGTATGGTGAGTGTTAAGAACTAGAGACCCTTTTTACTTATTGAAAGATGCATTCCATCTTAGTCCGCAGGGGTGTCATTGCATGTTTTTTTTATAGGAGAGGGGACAAACGAGCATACGGCTCACCTAATGGTAAGTAATTACCGCCGCCCTTGAACAACTGCAACACTTGGGGAATTTCAGATGGGTTGCCGGCCTTTTTTTTTTAAAGAAATAGGCTTTTTTCTTGAAGGTCCCTATGTCGTGTCGGTGCGGAAAAATCTCTGGTGGTAGTTGATTCCACAAGGATGTTGTGCGAGGAAGAAAACTTCTTTTAAATCGCACAGTGGTGGACCGCCATTCATTCAGATGGTACGGATAATATCGCGAGTTTTGTCGAGATGTGCGATGATGAAATTGTGCGGCTAAAATTAGTCCGAACAATTTCTCAGAGCACTCCCCGTGGTAGGTGCGATAAAATATGCAAAGAGATGCAAAATCTGTTCGCAGTGCCAGTGAGTCAAGTGTCAAGTCAAGTGTCTATGGGCATGCACTTATCAGCAGGTGGACGTAACGTGACATTAGTAGCTCTTTCGCTAATCCATGATTTATCTCCATCCAACTATGGAGTAAAGAATTCTTAAAAGACTTGTGTTTTTTATTGCAGTAAACAGTAAAAAATAACAATTGACTACATACTGCTGCTGTGTGTAAATGTTTTCAAAAATTGTTCACAAACGTAGCTTATATTTTTAATCAATTTACCTGTTGTATAATAAAGTCCTGCACTTCTGCTGGGTCAGCAGACACAAGCGTGGAGACGGAACCAACCAACCAAAAACGGTTGAATTCACAATAAATATATTTTGTACAATTTTTCTATGAATTATTAGAACCATGGTGGCGGTCACCCTATTCCCAGGGGTTATTTTCATTTATGTATTTATTTATATTATTTGTACATTTTATCTTTAATAAAACATTTAAACTTGTTTATTGATCTCTACTGTCTAATATACCGTGTAGTGGCGGCTAAGAATATCCACTACCCCATATCTTCCCATTGGTGTCGTAAAAGGCGACAAAGGGAAACAGACAGGAGAAGGACAGCAGCATATTCCCGTTAACAGCAACTCTACAAACAAAAAACTGCGGTTGCCAAATCGCTCGCTAAGCGTGACAACTATGGCAATACGGCGAGAATGGAATCACAGTGGAGCTTCTGAAAGCGGGTGGTTAAAGTCCTTCAGAAGCTCTTCCATGGTGGCACCACTCCGGAAGCGTGGAGCAGAAGTGCGTTGAACTTGTTTTTCAAAACAGGCGACAACGCTCTCTTGAAGAACTACAGACCGATTTCACTTCTGAGCCGCATCTAGGTGCTGTTTTCGAGAGTGATTATGAAACGTCTCGCACGCAGACTCGACGATTTCCAGCCTCCCAAACAAGCTGGTTCCCGAAAAGGATTTAGGTCTACCATAGACCACATACATACCCTGCGGCAGATTGTACAGAAGACCAAAGAGTACAATCTGCCACTTTGCCTGGCGTATATGGACTATAAAAAAGCCTTTGATTCCGTCGAAATTTTAGCGGTGTTACAGTCCCTTCAGTGGTGCCAAGTTAAATGTCGGTATATCGAAGAGCTGAATATTTGTACAGTAGGGCTACGATAGCTACCAGAGTACAAAACCAGAGTACAAAACCTATCCAACTGCAGAGAGGTGTAAAACAGAGTGACGTTTTGTGCCCGAAATTCATCACCGCTGAATTGGATGATGTTTTCAAGCTACGGGAGTGGAAAGAATACGGTATTAACATCAATGGCGAGTACATTACTCACCTTCGATTTGACGACGATATAGTACTTATGACAGAATTGCTACAGGACCTAAGCACTATGCTCAATGCCCTCAATAGTGTCTCACAACGCATAGGTCTTAAGATGAACAGGGACAAAACAAAGATCATGTTTAATGTCAATGTCAAACCTAAGCCAGTAGTTGTTGGGAGCACTATATTCAAAGTTGTTGACGAGTACGCTTACCTGGGACAAATAGTCTAGCTAAGTCCAACTTCGACCGAGAGGTTAATAGACGGATTCAACTCGGCTGGGCAGCACTCAGGAAATTAAGACACATCTCATCAGGTGTACCTCAAAACCTGAAAACTAGATTGTACAACCAGTGCGTATTTCCAGCGATGACTTACGGATCTGATACGTAATCCTTCACTGTCAGCCGTATGAGAACTCTCAAGGTCGCTCAGTGAGCTTCATAGAGAGGGCTATACTCGGGTTTTCTCTGCGAGGTAAACTTAGAAATGAGGATATCCGCAGTAGAACCAAAGGGTCAGTAGAAACATAGCCCAATGGATTAGTAACCTGAAGTGGCAATGGGCGTGCCATATAGCTCGAAGAACCGACAACCGATGAGGAAAAAATTTTTTGGCATTCCTTTGGGGAGGTTTATGTTGAGCACCGGACTTGTGAAGGGCTGTAATGATGATGATAATGGTTAATGATTTCTAATGAGCCTATCAAAGTCCTCCGCTAAGAATAGGTATCTGCCATATGCCATCAGAGGCCCGGGTTAGCAACCGCAGTTTTTTATTATATTGAGATGAATTGTATTGTAGCCCATTTCCATCGTCGTGTTGAAATAAAACAGGAGATGATTGGGACCAAACAAAAAAAAAATTAGGGAGAAGGTGAAAATACATTTCGTGGCGCAGAGGGTAATCTAAGAAGTGAAGGGGTTTCTATGATAATTCTTGAGATATTTACATGTAAGAGCCGTGGTGCAGCTATATTAATATAAATAGTATAGTTGTAGCACGAATGGGTCGGCTGTAACGAGGAAGTACCACGCTCTCACAGAATACCAGAGCAAAATAGCAGCTCAACGCTGCTATGTTCCGTATGGTGAGTGTAGAGAACCGGAACCCATTTTACTGGAAACGAGGAATTCCATCTTAGTACTCACGGGTGCAAATGCGTTGTCATTTGAATTTTGATTTTTAATCGAGAATAGATGCAGATGTCTATGAGCCACATCAACTTTTTACCATCAGGTGGACTGTGTGGTTGTTTATCACCCTTATCCTATAAAAACACTTGTATATCTTTAAGGTACGCGCCCATTTCATATTAAAATATATCCACTCCGTACTCAGGATGCGATTGCAACTATCCAAAGTTTTGCTGATTAGGATTTTAGTTTAGTAGTTAGTAGTGCCGTGTAGTGGCGGTTAAGAATATCCACTACCCCATATCTTCCTGTGGGTGTCGTAAAAGGCGACAGAGGGACACAGGCAGGAGATGGGCAGCAGCATCTTCCTGATAAAAGCAATTGTATGACAAAAAAAAACTGCGGTTGCCAACCCGCTCGCCAAGCGTGGCAACTATGGCAATATACCCCCCATGAACAATTACACAAATAAACGGCCCCCAGTCCCCGGCGGATCCGCTATTCCTGGCTACGGTGGTGACCATGGTAACGGCGGGGCAGGGGGTGCTAAGAATCTCCGGTGGAGGTTCGGTTGCCACCTACGACGACTCGACCTGGCAACATTTAACGCACGCACACTGAGGACTGACGAGAAGATCCTGGAGCTGGAAAAAGGGATAGACAAGTTGCGCTGGAGTATTATAGGATTATCGGAGGTCCGAATAGTGGGGGAGGACACGGTGATTCTCGAATTCGGCAACTTGTTCTATCACCGGGAGGGCGACCATCTGTCCCAAGGAGGTGTCGGATTTATCGTCCACAAGTCTCTCGTCAACAACGTTGTAAAGATTGGGAGTGTGTCGACGAGGGTCGCATACCTGATACTCAGAATCACCAAACGGTATTCGCTGAAGGTCATACAGGTTTACGCACCAACCTCGGCACATCCCGATGAGGAGGTGGAGGAAATGTATGAGGATATTTCCAAAGCCATGCATTCCTCCAAAACCCACTACACGGTGTTGATGGGAGACTTCAACGCAAAACTAGGCACAAGAGAAAACGGTGAGCTGAAGTTAGGAAAATTTGGAGTAGGGCAACGGAACCGAAGGGGCCAGCAGCTGGCCGACTTTATGGAGAAAGAGGGATTCTTTATGATGAACTCTTTCTTCCAGAAGCGGCCCCACAGGAAGTGGACCTGGTCGAGCCCCGACGGTTCGACAAAAAATGAGATTGACTTCATTATGACGACCAGAAGCCAACTGTTCAGTGATGTCTCAGTGATCGCAAGGGTGAAAACTGGCAGCGATCACCGAATGGTTAGAGGCACACTGAATCTAAACGTTAAGTTGGAGAGGTCTCGTCTAATGAAGTCAACGCTCCGTCCCCCTCGTGCTCTAATCCGGAATCCCGAAAACTTTCAGCTCGAGTTACACAACCGCTTTCAGTGCCTACAAGATTGCAATGCAGTGGACGATATGAATGACAAGCTCGTGGAAACTGTCCATGCGGTCGGAGCTAAGTTCTGTAAGACCCGCCGCAGAAGAACACAAAAACTTTCCGATCACACTCTTAATCTCATGGCTGTTAGACGGGAGATGAGGCTGCAATCGTCAACAGATTTGACAGCATACAGGCAACTGAACAGACAGATCTCCAAATGCATGCGGCGAGACTTACGCAACTTTAATACTGCTCGTACTAAAGAAGCGATCGAGCGGAACTAGGGCTCCAAAGTCTTTGCCAGAGATCTGTCTGCCCGTAAGAGCCAACTGTCAAAGCTGAAGACTGAGTGTGGCAGCATCGTTTCCGGGACACCTGAGATTTTGAGTGAGATTGAGAGGTTCCATGGGCAGCTGTATACATCATCGTTGAAGTCACACGCAAGTGTGAGTAACGATCCAAGAGCAAGTCTTATCCGACACTATTCCGATGATATCCCGGACGTCAGTCTAAGCGAGATTAGAATGGCTCCCCAGCACCTTAAAAACGGCAGGGCCCCAGGCGAGGATGGAATTACAGCGGAGCTTCTGAAAGCGGGTGGAACACCGGTACTTGAAGTCCTTCAGAAGCTCTTCAATTCCGTCCTCCATGGTGGCACTACTCCAGAGGCGTGGAGCAGAAGTGCGGTGGTCTTGTTCTTTAAGAAAAGCGACAACGCTCTCTTGAAGAACTACAGACCGATTGCCCTTCTGAGCCGCGTCTACGTGCTGTTTTCAAGAGTCATGACGAATCGTCTCGCACGCAGACTCGACGACTTCCAGCCTCCCGAACAAGCCGGTTTCCGAAAAGGCTTCAGTACCATAGACCACACACATACCCTGCGGCAGATTGTACAACAACCCAACCGATAGGTCTTAAGATGAACATGGACAAAACAAAGATCATGTTTAATGTCCATGTCACACCTATGCCGGTAGTTGTTGGGAGCACTATGCTCGAAGTTGTTGACGAGTACGTTTACCTAGGACAAATAGTCCGACTAGGTAAGTCCAACTTCGACCGAGAGGTCAATCGACGGATTCAACTCGGCTGGGCAGCGTTCGTGAAATTACGACATATCTTCTCGTCAGGTATACCTCAATCTTTAAAAACGAGATTGTACAACCAGTGCGTGTTGCCAGTGATGACTTACGGATCTGAGACGTGGTCCTTCACTGCTGGCCGTATGAGGACGCTCAAGGTCGCTCAGCAAGCTATGGAGAGGGCTATGCTCGGAGTTTCTCTGCGTGATAGACTCAGAAATGAGGATATCCGCAGTAAAACCAGAGTGACCGATATAGAACAACGGATTAGTAAGCTGAAGTGGCAATGGCCCGGCCATATAGCTCGAAGAACTGATAACCGATGGGGAAGAATGGTTCTCGAGTGGCAGCCTCGTACCGGTAGGCGTAGTGTAGGGCGACCCCCCACTAGATGGAGTGACGACCTGGTAAGATATGCAGGAAGTCGATGGATGCAGGTGGTTCAGTACCGTGCTTTGTGGCACTACTTGGGGGAGGCCTATGTTCAGCAGTGGACTTATGAAGGGCTGTAATGATGATGATGATGATGATGGGTTAGTAGTTAGTTAGTGGTAGAGTGGTAGAGACGTGCTGTTTTCGAGAGTCATTACGAATCGTCTCGCACGCAGACTCGACGACTTCCAGCCTCCCGAACAAGCCGGTTTCCGAAAAGGCTTCAGTACCTTAGACCACATACATACCCTGCGGCAGATTGTACAGAAGACTGAAGAGTACAATCTGCCACTTTGCTTGACGTTTGTGGACAGTGAGAAAGCCTTTGATTCCGTCGAAATTTGGGCGGTGCTACAGCCCCTTCAGCGGTACCAAGTTGACTGTCGGTATATCGAAGTGCTGAAGTGTTTGTACAGTAGGGCTACGATGGCTATCCGAGTACAGAACCAGAGCTCGAAACCTATCCAACTGCAGAGAGGTGTAAGACAGGGTGACGTTATATCCCCGAAACTCTTCACCGCTGCATTGGAAGACGTTTTCAAGCTACTGGACTGGAAAGGATACGGTATTGACATCAATGGCGGGTACATCACTCACCTTCGATTTGCCGACGATATAGTCCTTATGGCGGAATCGCTGGAGGACTTAAGCACTATGCTCAATGACCTCAATAGTGCCTCCCAACGGATAGGTCTGAAGATGAACATGGACAAAACAAAGATCATGTTCAATGTCCATGTCACACCTATGCCGGTAGTTGTTGGGAGCACTATGCTTGAAGTTGTTGACGAGTACGTTTACCTGGGACAAATAGTCCGACTAGGTAAGTCCAACTTCGACCGAGAGGTCAATCGACGGATTCAACTCGGCTGGGCAGCGTTCGGGAAATTACGACATATATTCTCGTCAGGTATACCTCAATCTCTAAAAACTAGATTGTACAACCAGTGCGTGTTGCCAGTGATGACTTACGGATCTGAGACGTGGTCCTTCACTGCTGGCCGTATGAGGACGCTCAAGGTCGCTCAGCGAGCTATGGAGAGGGCTATGCTCGGAGTTTCTCTGCGTGATAGACTCAGAAATGAGGATATCCGCAGTAAAACCAGAGTGACCGACATAGCCCAACGGATTAGTAAGCTGAAGTGGCAATGGGCCGGCCATATAGCTCGAAGAACCGATAACCGATGGGGAAAAAAGGTTCTCGAGTGGCAGCCTCGTACCGGTAGGCGTAGTGTAGGGCGACCCCCCACTAGATGGAGTGACGACCTGGTAAGATATGCAGGAAGTCGATGGATGCAGGTGGCTCAGGACCGTGCTTTGTGGCATTACTTGGGGAGGCCTATGTTCAGCAGTGGACTTGTGAAGGGCTGTAATGATGATGAATGATAGTGGTAGAGATGTAGTAAGAAGAAAGAATGCCTCTTTTTTTCTTTCAATTTCTTGAGGTATTATAAACTTTGCTGTTTGCTTGTAAACATATTCATCTTTCGGAGATAATTATAATTTTAATGACCGTTTGGCATGGTGTTAGAATAACCAACTACCTCATACCACTCCGTGGTTGTCGTAAGAGGCGACAGAGAGGAACACACCGGAAAATGGCAGCGCTGGGTGTGTTTGGTAAAAAAAGCGCTAGCAAGCGCTTGTAAGCAAAATGGCGATCGTAAGCGGTAAGCGCTGTCAAATCGTAAGTAGCTATTTTCCTCCAGGACACGATGTTTTGAACCTAACCTAATTTAAATATATGTTTGTAAAGTATTCATATTAAAAACTTACCAATCATGAATTTTTAATAACATGTATATGTCTATTTGTGTCACTACATTACTTAAGACTAATATTGCAAAAAACGACTTTTAAACTCTACTTCAAAACAAACAAATTAAATAAGCAAAATGGCGGATTGTGTCAGCGCTACTGAAGTAGCAATCGTGTCCTGGCCGAAAACTATTTTAGCGCTAGTAAGCTCTTGCTAGCGCTTTTTTCTGCCAAACGCACCCACTGTCTTTATAAAGACAACTGGAAAATGAAAAACGGCAATTGTTAAAGACGGTAAAAATTATTAGCTAAGATCCGCGTAATAAAATAGGATGATGTGTCTTACCTAGTTTAAAGAGACCCTCCCCCCCTCGATTGCTGAACCGTGTTTCGCCTTTAAACGAGGCATCCTCAGGTCTACATCACCTGATGATTATCAACAGCGATGTGTCTTTCCTAGTGAAGTGGCGTTGGGAAAAGTGAAGCTGCGATTAAGGCTAACGGGGATAGTACACGCAATTGAAGCAGGGCTGAAGGTGCTCTTCGAATCAGGTAAGTAAGTCACATTGGGAGTAGTGATGCTGGGATAAGTGCTGACGGGGATAGTGCACGCAATTGAGGCAGCGGAAGGTGCTCTTCGAACTAGGTAAGCAAGACACGTCATTTTATTTTATTGCGCAGTTGTTTGCTGATTATTTTTTACATCCTCAATATAAGGTATATTCGCAAAGTAACGCCTGATTCTATTAATTAAATTGCAGTCGCCTTATGAAGCAATCTATGAACCAAATTTTCAGAAGAGAACTTTGGTAGGCCGTAATCCTATACTATTAAACGAGCAATTCTTGTATATATATATATATATATATATATATATATATACATATATATATATATATATATATATATATATATATATATATATATACATATATATACATATATATACATATATATATATATATAATCGGGATCTCGGAAACGGCTCCAACGATTTTCATAAAATTTAGTGTTCGGGGAGTTTCGGGGATAATAAATCGATCTAGCTAGGATTTATTTTTAGAAAATTTCTTTTGTCCATGTTTTTAGGCAGTGAAAAACTGCTACAATATCGTTAGAATAAGAAGGTAAATTTTGACAGATTGTTAATGATTATAAATAGCTTAATTGGTATAATGGGCGGTCACAGAATCGTAAAACTCCGGTTCGAGCCCAGAGCGACCGAGCGACTTTTTTAATTTTTTTTCAAGTTCCATTCTTTTTTGAGAAAATCTATTTTTTCGAGCCGTTTTTTTAGTATTTTTTAAAAACACGAAAATTTAAATTAAACTAATTGCACTCATGATTTTTTATTCAAATAACCAGTTCAGTTTTTTCTATTATGTCGCTAAGATCAAAAAATATTATTCGTATTTCATCAGTATGTAATTTGTATCTAAATATAATTTCCAAAACACACGAATTAAAAAAAACCGATCGAAAAATACCGAGCAAAGCTCAGTCAACCGGGTACTGAATGTATTAAATGAAATATATTTTAGTGGCAATCTCAAAACTTTAATCTCGCTAAGATATTAAAATTAACCAAAGTGATGATAGCGTCGGTCGCGTCTAGCGCGGTGAATTCACAGTATAATAGATTTAATTCCCGTCTCAGCGAACGCTCGCAAGTGGCCTAGAATGATAGTTACTTCACTTTTGCCGCTTAATGTTTTATCATTTACGAGGCACTGAAAAATGGATAAAGAATGGAAGAGAGTATTGCGGATGTAACTTATTACATGTCGTCATAATAACGTAAGCAAGCAGTTTTTAAGGTGTGAATTACGTGTACGAATACGTATGTGTGTTAAAAAAATTAAAGTAAAGTAAAGTAAAGTTACAACCTATATATACGTCCCACTGATGGGCTCAGGCCTCCTCTCATTTCTGAGAGGGTTTAGGGCAAGGAAGTGTCCGTCGCGCTGCCTAAATGCGTGTTGACGAACTTCACATGACTTCGAAATATTTTTTTTTCTTATTCCTCAGACATGCAGGTTTCCTCTCGATGTTTTGCTTCACCGCCGAGCACGTGGTAAATCAGCACTTAAAATTGCAATTAACAATTTCATTGGTGCCGGCGGGGATCGAACCCCGTTTACTCGCGTTCTGTTATATTTACAGCGAGCGTTAACCACTGAGCTACCACGGCTCGGTTAAAAATTATTTAGCACTAATTATTTCATTTTCATGTTTTGATTTATTATACATAAAGAGTATAAAGTCCATTTAAAGTGCTCAATATATTGCTGTATCCTAACAGGCCTCGAAATATATTTTACGAAGAATAAGGGTGACAAGCGAGCACACAATCCATATGAGAGTAAATAGATGCTGTAGCCCATCTACATCTTTCGTCAATTAAGAATCTAAATGCAGATGCTTTGACCCCATTAGTGTTAAAATGGAATGATTCGTTTCGAGTTAAAAAGTTATTAATTATAAAGGGTTGTTTTCAAAGAGTAGCCAAATTTTAAACTTAATTTCAGATACATAAATAATGATATACAGTTATTGCAGTTTTTGAAAATACCAAAGAATAAGGTTTCTACTTTTATTTGAAACTATCCAGAATTGAATTTGAATTATGGGATTTATATTGTTGCGCGCCTAAGGACGTCAGGCACCTGGCACTAGCGCCATCTAGTTTCGGGGACCAGAGCGAGGAGGGCTTCCTAGAAAATGTCAATCTCGACTTAATGTCAATCTCGACTTTCGACCAACAGCGCCATCTAGTATTGAACAGAAGAATTAAGCTTTCTAGAAGCCCCACACTCGAACTTTCTGCGTCTGGTCGGTCAGCGCCCGTATCTACTGGAATATTCTGGATGTTTCAGTGTAAAAGGTTTATTTAAGCCGCCGCAACCCGCTATCGGGGCTGTATTGAATTTGGCGAGACAAGCGAAGCTACGGAGCGAAATAAAGTGAATCAGTGTGATTAATTATTAGTGTTTTAAGTTTTAATTGGTGTTCGGTAATAAAAGTGTACATTTTGGTAATTCAATCGGCAGTTTTTATTGTCACGAACCTCAAGCTCGTAACAATAGGTGTCAGAAGTAGGATCAAATCATGCCAATTTTACCTAAGGAGGAAACGGAGGGTGTTCGTACCCGAAGTCAGTCAGGAGACGGACCAGAGACGATTTGGTTTGCTATATTTTTGTGCAAAGCCGCAGACGTCAGAGTGCCAACTGCTAGCCATGAAGGCTAGCCCGTCAGCAGCTCCTACACCTGCAGCACCTGACTTAGGTGCTCTCATGATGCTGCTGCAGGAACAGGCTCGCCAACAGGAGGAACAGACCCGCCGACAGGAGGAACAGGCCCGTCGGTTGAAAGATCAGCAGGCGGAACAGGCTCGTTGGTCGGAAGAGCAGATGCTCCTCATGAAGGACATTCACGCTACCTTCGGAAAAGAGATAAGCGAGTTGAAGGATAAGGTTACTCAATATGACACACGCCTGTCGGAAGCAGAGACCCAAATCAACCAACTGAATAAAGTGATGACAGACATGAAGAAAATGCTGGACAACCTCTAACTTGGGGATGGAACTACAACGCCCGTAGTAGCTACAACACCTTCGCTACGTGGATTCAAAGTACCGCCGTTCGACGGGACTTCTTCAAAATCCAGTTTGAGGCTGTCATGGAGACGAACGGCTGGAATAAAAGCCAGGCCATGACTGCACTCACCCTAGACCTGCGCGACCAAGCTTAACTGTATTGGAAGCTCTCGGTAAGAAAATGACCTACGAGCAGCTCCTTGAGACGTGTTCCGGGTGAGCGTCGCCATATATCGCCTCCAATGCGGGGACCGCCAAAACGTCTTTCGAGCGCAGCTTAAAGATAGCGTGCAACGCAGCAACGAAAACCTGCAGCAGTGGGCCCTTGAGGTGGAGAAGATGGTTCGAAAAGCATACCGGTCTGTACCTGCGCTCATTGAAGGGAACCTGGTGCAGACATTCATCGACGGCATCCGCGATCTTGAAGTCAGAGCTGCTGTGAGGCTCTGGCACCACGATACGCTTAAGGACGCCTTGGCCCATGTACTGGAGGTGGAAGCCGTGCGGCAGGATCTTCGTTCCCATCGCATCAGGGAGGTTGCAGCAGCTACAGTTCGCGACCGCAATAATGGATACAGCTCTAGGTGCTATAGCTGTGGGGAAAGGGGCCATCTTCGATCCAGCTGCCCTAAGCGAACTGTAGAAAGGGAAGTTGATCGATCTCAAAATTGAGGTATAGCCACATGTCGAGTGTATAGTACTACCTCACATTGTGAGACGTGCAATATAATGAATATATTTTATGTAAATAATATTTAAAAGTAAAACTAAAGGGTATAATAACAGACTGTGAGGTATTCTATCTCCAACGTAGTTACTCTACAACGTAAGTCCTCAACAACGTATCCATAGCCTTCTTTGTTTGACATTGCTTGCAGGTCGCCAAGGACGACATTAAGCACTTTCCATAAAGTAGACTACGTTATTTCGGATAAATAAAAAAAATATTTTGCGGTCAAAGTCACAATGAAAATGATGTGGTATTCTATGTAACACGCCGCAGTTTTACGGCATGGTATTTGACTTAAGTAATTCAAATGATTCTGTTACTAATTGATTTATTATCTAAGCAGGGAAATTTAACGTAGGTATAAACAAAACATATACTTGTTAATTTGGACGACAAACTGGCGGGTGTTAAAATTTAGAGCATTTCAGGATTAATTTCAAAACAATTAGACTGTATATTCTCGAATGAGATTTAATTTAGCATCACATTAAGATGATGAGGCAGGGGACTCCCTCACAAATGGATATCCTGCCTTAAATTTTTAAGCTTGTAAGGAGCTATTTACGTAAATTATTAATATTTTTTTTCACCTATACAAAAAATAAGCTAATACAATTTTATCACGTGTATGTGTGGTCGGCTCAACTGTGGTAGGACCACGATCTTACAGAATACCAGCGTAATATACAGCTTAATGCTGATTGTCATACGATGAGTGTAGAGAACTGAAGACTCCTTTTACTGGAAACACGGCATTCCATCTTAACCCTTAAGAGTGACAATGCATCTGCATTTTTATAAGTAATTGAGGATAGATGTAAGTTGTATATGGACCACTGCAACCACTTACCATCCAGTGGACTATGTGCTCGTTTCTCACCCTTATTCTATAAAAAGATTTTAAACATTTATCTGTAGTAATTTTTCTTTACTTGGCCGTAAAATTCTACTGCTGGACGTGCTGCTGGTGTGTCTCTAGTTGTTGATCGTTATTCTCGGCAAGTATCGTAGCGCTAGACGTCTCGTATGTTGGGTGATGTTGCATGTCGCCCGCCTGAGTACTTTGTAAGCCTTTTTTTGTGTACCTATAGTGTAAGCGAGATGGCTACATAGATGTCTATCCGTAGCCATTTAATTTTTTTCTGGCATTTCCTATAGCCACCAATCAGACTACCATGAGATGAAATGGGGTGATGGATTCTCTTACTTAGTTTATTTTCATGACTTTTTCTGTATTAAATAGTTTATATTTATGCTAAGGGTCATCGCATATACAATCGGAGATAAAAGTCCAGCTCTAAAGAGGGCAAAATATGTAATGTAGGTTTTAATGTTTTTAATTCTGTAACCTGGTGCTAAAAGGGCCAAAGTACGTTTTTATTGAACAGTACAGTACTGTACAGAAACACATATTTTATTTAATTAAACGGAACGGAAGCACACATTACAATGGCCTTTCTTACATAGTGTCTTTTGAAAGACTCAGTAAACGTACGCCCTTTTAGCATTAACAAATTTTATATTTTTCAATAATATGTCTTTATAGTCTCATTTCTTAAAAACCGTACTTTGGCCCTTTCAGCATCAGGTCACAGAATTAATTAAGAAAACATTGTGATCACTAATCTTATTTTAAGTCTACTCGAAACGGTTAAAAATGGCAAAAAAAGTAAAAGCGCACTTAAAAAATTTCACATGCAGAACTCGGGGTCTTAATTCTTCTATACATTATCTCTTAGTGACCATTTTCACTGGAAACGATCCATTTCAGAACTAAGGAGCAACAAGACATCTGCATTTTGATTCTTAAGCTATCCTAGATGTAGATATCTATGGGCCTCAGCGTTTATCTTATTATCAGATAAGCTGTACATTCGTTTGGCACACTTTTATTTTTTTTTATTGGAGGGTAGGTGTACAATAAATAGCAACTGTTTAACTACCTCTTATATTTTATTTTAATTGAAAATATTCATTAACAAGTTTTGTCCTATATAAAAATACTAAACAATCATTGATTAGTTGTTGTATGGATGAAGTGTCAAAATATGAACATTTAGAGAAGTTTTGTCTCACTTGCACCTCCCATTAGTGATACTTTATTGCAATCAAATTGTCAAGTTTTCATCTCATTTTGTCTAACCTGCTTAAACATAATGGCAAATGTTACTCAAGTGGGAACATACAGAAGAAGCTTGAAGAAAACCGGATCCGTAAGATGACAGAATTTGAAAGAAGATTAAAAGCTGCGTCTACACCAACTAGGTCCACCCTTATTCAATTACGTGATGAGTTTTACGCATTCAAGGAGTTTGTAAGCTCAATGTTTAATCTTCTCCGACAGCAGGTACGTGCTTGTTTACAGTCTATTGATGCAATTGATATGAGGCATAGACGAAAGATTCCGCTATTTAATGGTATACCTGACACGGCAGAGGTTGATGCAGAGAAAGAGATTCTGTGTCTTATACACAACAAATTAGATATTCCACATGTGACAAATGCTAGCATCAAGCGGTGCCATCGGATCCAGGTTAAAAAGATGGTCTCACACGGCCAATTCTCATCCAATTCAAAGACTAAAAAGTTTGGAATGCCAAGACCAAATTAAAAGGGTCCCATGTCTCAGTTTCTGAGTTTTTTTACAAGAACAAGGCAATCCATACATAAGAAAGCCCGCAAGCACTTTGGTATAAAAAAGTGTGGACACTTTTTTATATCAAAAATGCTTGTACTTCTCTGGAATTCCTTGCCTGATGATATCAGAAAAGCGCCTAACAAATATTCCTTTAAAGGGCGAACATTTACTGAAGAATAATTAGAATTACAATAT
This sequence comes from Parnassius smintheus behrii, assembly GCA_036936625.1. Lineage (NCBI taxonomy): Eukaryota > Metazoa > Arthropoda > Insecta > Lepidoptera > Papilionidae > Parnassius > Parnassius smintheus. Next base: position 49,310,896 of record JAUPFT010000008.1, on the reverse strand, counting down.
AGTTAAATAGTCGTATTTATATGTATGTATTAATTTTGAATTTATGTATATTTACATCCATAAAACTGTATGTATGTATATTTATAAATGTTTATTAGCATGTAAATGTATATATTATGAATATGTGTTATCATAATCAGTTTTGTTACATATAATGTAAGAATAGGTAATCTTTTGTTTACGTTTAATTTATTATTGTCTGATTATGTGCTTAATTGTGTACCTATGAGGGTGACTTGATCTAGTAGATCTAACCCTCTATAATAAATAAAGATTAATTTTAGTTTATCTATTTTTTCTTGCCACACCTACGACAAACTCTCACCGCTCCATGGATTGACTGGTAGAGAATGCCTTAACACATTAAGTCCACCCTTTTTATCCTTTTTTTCTAAGGGGACGCAATAAAGTTTTTTAAATAAAAATAATAAAACGTATCCTATAAAAACGCTACATGCCTGATGAACATTGAAATTGAACAAGATTGAAGAAAACATTCGCGTCTTTTGAGTAATTACATTTCGCTGCCACTCACATAATAACAAGCTTTGATTTAAAAAGTATACACGTAAATAAAGACGTAATAAAATCAGTAAAAAAGAACCGTGTACAATAAATAACAAATTAACTACTATTACTGTAAATTATGTGGGACAACTGGTAAAGGCTCAGTATTCTCTGGGTAATATTCTCAGCACTGGTTTTCAACTAGTCCCTGCTGTTTTAGGTTTATTTTGTGTATCAGCGATCTAACACTTTTATTATCATTACATTCAATTTATTAAAAAAAAATAAAGCACAAAAATGCAATCGCAATAAAAAGTCTTAATCGAGGATAGATGTCGATTTCAATGGACCACACCATCCACTTATTCAGGTGGAGTATTTGCTCGTTTGTTACCCTTATTCTATTAAAAAGTTCATAGAAGCTGGCTTTTAATTTTATTAAAGTTAGTACATTTTATAGAAAAAGTAAAATGACTACATGCTTATATTTATTTTTGTGTATTTTTCTAAGCCGCATATTTTATAACATATTTTTTCTAAATGGCTTTTTTATTATAATTATTGTTCATATCCACATAATTTGTAGGTGTGGAACGTCAGTATGCGGCAGCACGCTGCTAGGCATAGTTCATGCTATCGATTGAATATTCAAGCGTTTGACACTCGCGCGTTTGGCAGCCACGCGGAATATTCCAAAATTGTCTGACTGCCGTCCGCTTCTATTAATGCCTCGCTTTCATGGACATTTTATATGGAAATGATCAAAACAAGCTACGTGTTTTTAAATATCAAATTACTTATTTGCCCTCTGACTTTATGTACGAAAATTTGAAATTTTTGATTGCAAGAAATCAATTTTTGGATAATAAAATTATCTAAGTTGAAAAGTTTTCATTAATGTCATCATAGGCTTGAATATTGAATTTCTACCTAGAGTTTACCACTGCTAGTTGTTAATAGGAGAGATACAAAATATATGGCATCATATAATGAATAAATATATTTTAAATACCGATCGTCAAATCAGTTAAATAAGAAAGCTAGAAGAAATAACCAAAAAACTTTTTAAGGTTATATTTTAAAAAAATCTGTTTAGTTCACACGCGGTAAAACTGAAACCTTCAGAAAAGGAGACCGAGATAATAGACCACACTGTATACTTTTTTCTATCTCATTTTCTCACGGGCTAAATCCTGCAGTATGCCGTTTGCCCTTTGCCTCTTTTTAGTGTCGCTTTTTTGTTTCATCGATTTTCAAATAACTACGATACTAAAGAAGTTCCACTTCAAAAACATATTGTATTTAAATGTGCAGTAAATTATAAGCACAGCTGAGGTGGTTCTTTAAGTATGACTTTAGATACTTTATAACTTTCAGATGTTTTGTTGATAAAAAATGTGTTACAATATATTATTATTAGTTATTGTTATTATTACAACCTATCAAAGTCTACTGCTGACTGCCACAGTTGCCACGCTTAGCAGGCGGGTTGGCAACCGCGGTTTATTATTTTTTTGGTTGTTATGAGAGAGACGTTGCTGCCCATCTCCTGGTTTGTTTCCCTCAGTCGCCTATTACGTCACCTAGGGGATGATATGAAGTACTACAAGTACTTTTTAAAATGGCATTAAATATCCCTTATTTTTTCAATATATTAAATGTGATGATAATAAAAGTTTTAGATCATTTGTGAACGACGCAAACAACGAAATACATGCTTAGTATAACCGATGCTAGTTGAACAACCCAGGGGCAGTGGGCGGAGCCACGAGGGTGTTACGATCCGTAACATCATTTATACAGAAAGTAAACTTAAAACAGCAGGGACTAGCTGAAAACCAGTACTGAGAATATTGCCCAGCGAATACTGAGCCTTTACCGGTTGTCCTACATAATTTAAAGTAAAGTGGTTAATTTGTTATTGTACACGGTTTTATTTTATTGATTTCATTACGTCTTCATTTATGTGTATACTTTTTAAATCAAAGCTTATTATTATGTGTATGGCAGTGAAATGTAATTACTCAGAAAACACAGGTGTCTTCTTCATTTTTGTTCAATTTCAAACATCAAGCATGCAGCGTTTTTTATAGGATAAGGCTCCCAAAAGAGCGTGCAGCTTATCTGATAGTAAGATAAACGCTGTGGCCCATGGACATCTACATCTAGGATAACTTAAGAATCAAAATGCAGATGCGTTGTCATCCCAGAGGACTAAGATGAAATGCCTAATTATCTAGTAGAGAGGGTCTGCGGTTATCTACACTCACCAGACGAAACACAACAGTATTGTTACGAGCTTGAGGTTCATGACAATAAAAATTGCCGATAAAATTACCTAAATTAACACTTTAATTTACTTTATACAAATTAAAGTTAAAAACACTAATAATTAAACACACTAATTAACTTAATTTCGCTCCGAAGCTTCGCTTGTGTCGCCGAGTTAAACTCTGTCTCGATCGCATCTTGCGCCACCTATTTATTCAAATCAGCAAAACATCCGGAATGTTCAAGTAAACACGCGCAAGGTACCGAGAAATCGAGTATAGATTTTCTAGAAACTTAGTTCTTCGGGCGGCGCTGTCGGTCGAGAGATCCGCGATGTCATTCTCTGCAACGCTCCCCTCGCTCTCGTTCCTGACACTAGATGGCGCTGATTTGAGCTCGGCGTAACACTGCCCCCTCCTAAGACATGCTCGTCCCGAGCATTATCGGCCCCATAATAACGCGCCAAGCGATCCACATGGACTATCTTAGGAGTCCCTCTTGCGCCTTTCTGTAACGGCTCCGCAATGTCAAGGGATGTCCTATCCCGTGGTGCACCAACATTGTACAATTTCAACGCTCCTCTACTCCGTGCCTGAGGTCCCCTCACAGCCGCACAACTTGTACATGTACGACACCAATCCTCGACATCGTCACGATAATGGACCCAGTAAAACTGTTCTCGGACCTTCAGTAGAGTTCGTTTACCTCCCAGATGGACTCTTGAACGACCATTATGGCACAGCTGTAGAACATTCGGCACTTTAGCTTTAGGGACAACCATTTGTAAACGACAGCTGTCTCCTCGACCATTGTCCCATTTACGGCACAGGACTCCATCCTGAAGCAGCAGGCTGTCCCATTGGGCCCAATAGCTTCTCGTGGTTGAACTCATCGCTGAGACGTCCCTCCACTTAGGCTTGGTAGCACGGGCCTTCATCCATCCCAGAATCGGCTTGATGTCCGGATCTTTCTGCTGTGCATGTCGTAGGCTGTCCCTCCACCCGTTGCTGAGGTAGTCTGTCCTGGGCATCCTCACGGATACCACTTCCTTACTCTCTTGCCTACCACAATGGTTGCAATCTTCAGGAAAAGGTCTTCTTGACAATGCATCTGCGTTGCCGTGAGATTTCCCGCTGCAGTGTCTGATAGGAAAGTCGTATTCCTGCTGCTGCTGGGCGGTGCTGTTAGCCGCACTTCCTTTCTGAGACCGTTCACCTTCCCTTCCTAGGGTGTGCTTAGGGCAGCTGGACCGAAGATGGCCCCTTACCCCACAGCCATAGCACCTAGGGCTGTATCTTTTATTGTGGTCGCGAACCGTAACTGCTGTAACCTCCCTAGCGTGAGGTGAACGATGATCCTGTCGCCGCCAGGCAGTGCTGTTAGCTGCACTACCCTCTCGAGATCGATCAACTCTCCTTTCCACGGTTCGCTTAGGGCAGCTGGATCGAAGATGGCCCCTTTCCCCACAGCCATAGCACCTTGGGCTGTATCCTATGTTGCGGTCGCGAACTGTAGCTGCTGCAACCTCTCTGACGCGATGGGAACGATGATCCTGCCGCACGGCTTCCACTTCCAGTGCATGGGCCAAGGCGTCCTTAAGCGTCTCGTGGTGCCCGAGCCTCACAGCAGCTCTGACTTCCAGGTCGCGGATGCCGTCGATGAATGTCTGCACCAGGTTCCCTTCAATGAGCGCAGGTACAGACCGGTATGCCTTTCGCACCAGCTTCTCCACTTCTAGAGCCCACTGCTGCAGGTTTTCGTTGCTGCGCTGCACACGATCTTTAAGCTGCGCACGAAAGACGTGTTCCAGGTGAGCGTCGCCATATCTCGCCTCCAATGCCTCAAGGAGTTGCTCATAAGTCACTTCCTCACCGAGAGCTTCCAGAACTGTTAAGGCCTGGTCGCGCAGGCCTAGTGTGAGAGCAGTCATGGCCTGGCTTTTATTCCAGCCGTTCGCCTTCATAACAGCCTCGAACTGGATCTTGTAGGCTGACCAGGAAGAGGTACCGTCGAACGGCGGCACTTTGAATCCACGTAGCGAAGGTGTTGTAACTACTACGGGAGCTGTTGTTCCATCACCCAGTTTGAGGTCGTCCAGTGTTTTCTTCACATCAGCCACCACGTAATCAACCCGATTGTTCACTTGGTCGATTTGGGTTTTAGCTTCCTTGATTTGGGTTTCAGCTTCCGACAGGCGGTTGTCATGTTGAGCAACCCTATCCTTCACCTCCTTTATCTCTTTCCCAAAGGTAGCATGAAGGTCCTTAATGAGGAGCATCTGCTCTTCCGACCGACGGGCCTGTTCCTCCTGTCCGCTCTGCAGCTGCTCTTTCAACTGACGGACCTGTTCCTCCTGTCCGCTCCGCAGCTGTTCTTCCAACCGACGGACCTGTTCCTCCTGTCGGCGAGCCTGCTCCTGCAGCATCACCATCAGAGCACCTAAGTCAGGTGCCACAGACGTAGAAGCTGCTGACGGGCCGGCTTCCGTGGCCGGCGGCTGGCCCTCAGACATCTGCGGCGTTGCACCACCAAATCTCCTCTGGTCCGTCTCCTGCTGGCGTTGACTTCGGGTACGGACACCCTCCGTTTCCTCCTTAGGTAAAATCGGCATTATTTTATCCCACTTCTGACACCAATTGTTACGAGCTTGAGGTTCGTGACAATAAAAATTGCCGATAAAATTACCTAAATTAACACTTTAATTTACTTTATACAAATTAAAGTTAAAAACACTAATAATTAAACACACTAATTAACTTAATTTCGCTCCGAAGCTTCGCTTGTGTCGCCGAGTTAAACTCTGTCTCGATCGCATCTTGCGCCACCTATTTATTCAAATCAGCAAAACATCCGGAATGTTCAAGTAAACACGCGCAAGGTACCGAGAAATCGAGTATAGATTTTCTAGAAACTTAGTTCTTCGGGCGGCGCTGTCGGTCGAGAGATCCGCGATGTCATTCTCTGCAACGCTCCCCTCGCTCTCGTTCCTGACACTAGATGGCGCTGATTTGAGCGCGGCGTAACAGTATTAAGCTCCTATTTTACGCTCGTATTCTTTGAGAATACTGAGAAAATTGTCTCACACGGCGGAAGAATATTTCGATAAAATAAATGTCAATACTTTTTAGGGTTCCGTAGTCAACAAGGAACCCTTATAGTTTCGCCATGTCTGTCTGTCCGTCTGTCCGTCCTCGCTTAATCTCTGTGACCGTTAGCACTAGAAAGCTGAAATTTGGTACCAATATGTGTATCAATCACGCCGACAAAGTGGTAAAATAAAAATTGGAAAAAAATATTTTATTAGAGTAGCCCCCCTATATGTAAAGTGGGAAGTGATTTTTTTTAATTTCAAACATAACGTGTGATATATTGTTGGAAAGGTATTTAAAAATGAATAGGGGTTTACTAAAATCATTTTTTGATAATGTCAATAATTTTGGAAATAATCGCTCCAAAATTAAAAAACAATGTGTCCCCCCCCCCTCTAACTTTTGAACCATAAGTTTAGAAAAATATGAAAAAAATCTGGAAAGTAGAACTTTATAAGGACTTTCTAGGAAAATTATTTTGAACTTGGATGGAAACAACAGTTTTTGTACAAACTCATAAATGGGAACACTTACTGTGACGGACGGGAAACTACGGAACCCTACACTGAGCGTGGCCCGACACGCTCTTGGCCGGTTTTATTTTCATTTCTTTCAAAGAATATAGAAATGCAATTACGATTGCCGTATGCATATTATTAGAAGTACTTCGAGTATCGACCATCGCCCTCGAGGACTATTACCTGCACAATTTTCGTATTCGGAATACAGTTCTTCAATAGTATTGTAATAACATAAAGCAGTAGGTACAGAAAGATAAAGAAAATTATAGTTTCAGTATTTGTTAATTTAAACTATTTATACATTTGAAATTATATTTCCCCGAATTCAAATCGAAGTATAGGAACTATCGTTAGGTAAATCTTATGCATTATGTTTTACATATGCACGTGATACTAATTACACAAACTAGAAATGGTTATTCATGTCTAAACAACGTGCAAATAATCCTCTCAGTTCAATTAAAGGCAGTTATTTCCATCTAACATACAGACACTTTCATTTTATTTATATTTATAGATTACAAGAATAGTTTGCTCCAACCATTGATTCAAAGGAAATCTCATTTCTGGGAAAAATCAGCAAGAAATTCAAAGGGATTTTTCTTTAAATATGTATGTATTAATTTTAATTTTTTTTAATTTTTAATTTTTTTTAATTTTTCAAAGGCTAAGTTTAGCTATTCAGTGAGGAAACGCAGCTAGTGTTCTTGGCACTATACCACGGGGAGCAGGACTTTTTGACTATTTAAATTTTTAGTGTTAGTTTTTCTATATTATAATTTATTTTTTTATATCGTGTATAATTAGTGGTAAATAATAATTAAAATTATAAAACATTATAATTTTAATTATTATTTTTATTTAATGTTAAGTAATTAAATTGCTAAGTAGGTCATATAATAAAATTTGAAATTTAAAAAAATTAAATGAATGTTAAGAAATCGTGGGTAATCTAAACGAAAAAATTTGAATTAGGTGATTCCGTCAAAAGAATTCAACCCTTATTTTTTTGTTTATTATCATTCTGTTCTTATAAAACTGACCAGTATAATAATGTCTTTTAGAACACAACGGTCACGGCGGTCAGTCTCAAAGGACATGTCATCTGTGCAGGATTATAGTGTACGTGCAAACAAAAGTGCGGTTTTGTATTCCGGTGAAGCGGTAATCCGACACGACCGGAGAAATATTAAGCACAGGACCAACGGGCTTGCGTGCTTTCCGAGGTACGGGTGTAAAAGCGCGAACTGCCTGGCTCCAGGCTGTTACTATCGATTTCTTTTGAGAAAAATCTAATAATTAATTTGGACCTGATCCAGGATTCGAACCGGGGATTCAAGATCACCAGTCACGTTAACCACTAGATCAAATGTGCAATCAACAGGCTGACCAATATAACATCGTAATAAGCAGTGTTGCTATTGGTTTGGATGCTGTGGCTGTTTTGGTGTTATCGTGAACATTACACACTTACAAAGTTACAACACATACTGTGTGATTGTGACCGGCATGTTTTTTGTTGTTGAATAATGGCGACAACCGAGCACACAGTCCACCTGATAGTTAGTGGATGCTGTGGCTATTAGACATCTTCATTTATCCTCCATAAAGAATCAAAATGCAGATGGGTTGTCACCTCTAAGGACTATGATGAAAAGCCTCATTTCTAGTAAAGAGGGTCTCCGGTTCTTTACAATAGAAAACACAGCACCATTAAACTGCTAGGTACTTTACGCTGGTATTCTATGAGAGCGTGGTCCTAACCTTTCATGCTAGAAACATAATATATCTGCAGCGTGGCTCTACCACGTATAAGTGTACCTAATTATTACAGTATGGTCAAATTGTAATTGCTCCACGCGGAATGCTTGGCGTATTACAACGCAATGTTTTTAATGATAAGTTGCGTAAGCAAGAAAGAAAGTTGAAGATCCGCTTACATTATATTATAATTAAAATAGCCTTTTTGAAGTGTTCCTAACGCATAGTGCCAAGGATCTTTTTTGTCCTAAAAACCAGATCTAACCAAGCCCGCTGCAGTAATCATTTTCACTTACGGTATATAAACATTTTTGAATGGCGTTATTGTATTTTTGCTTTGGACATAGATAATTTGTACATATTTTTATTATCTAAGCAGTTGTAGATTTATGCTACTAATGATGACGCCAAGGAATTCGCAAAAGAATTAAAGAAACTGTATAATGATAAGTCTGGGGGCACGGCAGTGCCCCCACCAAGTCGAGCAAAAAAGCGGCATGGCCGTACCATACTTTTCTCGAAGCAATTCAGGCCATTTTCGACCCCCTATAACTTCGTAGTGGATAAAATTAAAAACCTGAATTCTCAGTAACCAAATAGGCATTGTATAAATATGGTATATTTCAAATTTCATTCAATTTGAACTAGTAGTTTAAGAGTTATAACTAGTCAAAGTTTCTTAATTTTGTCACTCACTGACAGACCGATCATCAAAACTCTAAGCCACTTCTAGCAGACATAGAAGCTTCAAATTTGGAATGCAATTAGGGTTTCTTGCATAAATCAAGAAAAACTAAAATATTTTTTAATTTTGGTCCAGTTTTCTAGATACAGTAACTGCATAAATAACTTTGTAATATCATATAAATGTATGGAATTACAAAGTTACATTTGCAGTGAATGAATCAGTGTACTTGTATATGTTTAATAGGTGTAGATAGGTACGTTGTTGGTATTCAAAAAGATAACGGAAAGATAAAAAAGTAGCACTATCTTACCTACAAAAAGAAGCAAGATGCTATCAAAAAAATAACTTGTAAAACAAACCAAGTCTCGCAACTCAATTCTTCTACCATAAAAAGTTGTGAGATCCGTGTAATACCAAGTCGGTTAATTTATTCAGTCCCTAGTTAAGGGTCCTTCTGTTTTAAGTTATTACGTACTTAATTAGCTAACCTAACAACATTTTATAGTGATCATATCAATGTTAAAATCTTGGATGTTTTAAATATATAGATTGACTTGGCATCGCACTAAGCGATCTAATTTAATATAGTATGTATTACTTGTGAGATACATTGTGTTTTCATGCGATGGACGATTCTCGCAAACTTGCATAATTTGTTGGATCAACAAACAAAAGCGCGATTATGGTATCCGTAAACCTGGCTGCGTTGATACTTTGTTTTTCTATACAGCAAATGATAATACACCAAAATTAGACTTTGAGATTTCTTAACGGTAAACGGTAGCTGAGCAGTCAGAGGCGAGGGTCCGCATTGCCCTATTCGAACAGCGGTCAGATAGCTCAAAATAGACCAACGAGGCGACATGATGATTGGTCACAATACCAAAGCATAAACCATCATCACCCTTATCTGAGTCAGATGCAAACAGCACTTACATATCGAAAATAGACAAAGATATAATGATTTCTTATATTTACGCGAACACTACACATTGAAACTAGTATTATTTCAATAGACAAAGATATAATCGCACGGCAGAAATAATTTTGTTACTTTTGGTGTCACACAGCCAAATTGTTATTAACAAATATTAAATCAATATGAAATTTACACAAGGACCGAAAATGGACACCAGTAAAAATAAAATGTTGAACATTGATTGAAATATAATTATGTCTACTGTGTAAATAAAGGTTTTACATCACATCCAGTAAAACAGACCCGTTATGACACAGAACTGCCGCCTGTTAGGCAATTTGGGGATATAGCGTAACAGTTAGTGCTTGAATATTCAATCAAAAGTATGAACTATGTCTGCCGACACTTTGTTATTTTGTTAAAGTAACATTATAAATGTGTTGTGTTTTGTAATATTATTTTAAAACTGAAGAAAGTATTAGTAGCACAAAATAGATGAAGAATATATTAGTAACACAAAAAATAAGTACAATCGTTAAAATATAATAATAATAATACTCTTGGAGAGCCAGGGGAGATTGTTGTTTATTTTTTACTGAATAAGGTTGACAAATGATCACGCAGTCCACCTGATGGTAAGTGGATGCTGAGGCCAATAGACATTTACATCAATCCTCGATTAAGATTCGAAATGCAGGTGTGGCATCTGCGTTGCCATACCTGAGGACTAGGATGGAATGCCACTTTCTAGTAAACAGGGTCAACAGTTCTTTTCAATCACCATACGAAACACAGCAGCATTGAGCTGTTAATTTACGCTGGTATTCTGTAATAGTGTTGTCCTTCCTCGATCGAGCGAACCCTCTCGTGTTTTAGCCGCAGCAAGGCTCTACCACGAAAGAAGTGCATGAATGTGAAAAACCACAGATGCAATCTCTACTCCATCATTCTCATAATCAGTTTTACGAGGCTCAACAGCCGGACATAGGGAATCCTCACATGTTAACAGAAAAATGAGACAGGAAATGCCACTCTGCTCCATTGCGTGTAGGACTTCCCACAACTTCGATTTAAATTAATTCTTATTTCTTTAGGTAAGACGATGAAAGGTAGATATGAATGGAAGGTGAGCGTGACTGAGTACGTATTAACTCACGTAAAATTGCAATTAATAATTAAATAACTCGGGTTAATAGAAAGAGATTATTCAATATAAGGCGAATACTGTCCCTAAAAGATCAGCGCTCTATTTTCATATTTAGTTACTTTATTTTCTGATGATCATCTTTTTCTTACCCCCGGCCACACACTTGTCGAGTGGCATGGTAAGAAGGCAGAGACTTAGTGTGGCCACAATACATGTCAGTGGTTCACGCCAGTAGTAGAATGGCGGATTCGAAACCACGACCTTTTTGAGTTCGCGGTCCGCGCCCTGCCATTAGGCTACTGTCGCTTCAAAATATACAGAGAAAAAGCTTGTTCGATGAAGAAAACGTATATTTATTTATTTGATATTTATATAATTAGCTAGAAGAAATATGCATAGCTCGCCCGCTGCAACAGTTTCAACATCCATTGTGTTGAAAACGCGAGCGGTCTAGTGCGGAGAGTCGCAAGTGTGTGGACAGACAGGGCAACATCGCGGCAACGCGAGGAGCACAGCGATGAGTAGCTTGAGGAGCATAGTGTGGCCGAGTCATTGTATCGAGAAGATGAGGCTATAAAAATGTTATATCATACTTAGACAATATTACACGTAAAAGTTAAATTCACACGCACGCACGCACGCACTCACACGCACACGCACACGCACACGCACACGTACACGCACACGCACACGCACACGTACACGCACACGCACACGCACACGCACACGCACACGCACACGCACACGCACACGCACATGCACACGCACACGCACATGCACACGCACACGCACACGCATACGCACACGCATACGCACACGCACACGCACACGCACACGCACGCGCACGCGCACACGCGCACGCACACACATACTTACACTAACTTGTTTAGGAAGTCGCAAATGCATATTTAACACTAAAATTGTCATTTGTAAGCCCACCTTATATTTGATTCCGATTCTTTATTATTCATACCACTTGGTAATTAATTTTTTGAGCGAATATAGAAGGAATGTTTCTTATTCAACTTCTCAACTGATTTTTAAAAAGAAGGAGGTTACCGATTCAACTGTTTTAATACTTTGAGTAACAGAATGCTTTCATAATTAATAAATTGATTTTGCTTATTTTTAGAAACTGGTTACTGGATTTTAGAGGGAACTTGCCCGCCGACCGATTATTATTGCTCCTATATAATAGTTTAAATAATAGTTTGAAGTTAATATTTATATGAAAACTCGTAAGATTCTGTATATTATATGTAGTGTGAACTATTAGTAGAAGAATCGATGTTGCAAGTGCTGTGCTGTATGATGTAAAAAAAGAGAGATTTATATCACCTCTGAAAGGTGATATAAATCTCTCTTTTTTTACACTCGGGCGATTCTTACGTGATGGATCGGGAAAGGACCACGTTCTCACAGGTTACCGGCGTAAAATAGCAGCTCAACGCTGCTGTGTTTTGTATGGTGGGTGTAATGAACTGGAGATATCAGGGGTAACATGGCATCTCCGTTTTGTTTCTTAATTGAGGATAAATGCAGATGTTTGTACGCATGCATTTGCCAGCAGATGGACTTTTTGCTTGTTTGTCACTTATATTCTATTAAATTCGGTCGATACTTTCTTCCTGAACTGGTTAAACTATCATTAATATGTCCTTAATAATTTATAACTTGACGCATTTGCATATAAGCGATGAAAATATATATGGAACTAGGCTGTGTTTTAAATACTTCGACTGGGACTCTGTATGACATTAGTAGTTCTTTCGCCAATCCACGTGCAAAATCAAGCGTTTATGACTAATCTTTATGTTTTTTATTACGGTAAGCAACCAAAATAACAATTGACTGCATTTGAGAGTGAGAGAAAGAGAGAGCAGCCTGTGAATACCCACACACTCGAGCCTTATAATCTGTCCCGCAGATGGCTCGTCTCCGTGACAGGCCGCCATGACACGAAATTCTGGCTGGGGGACATAATACTTTTTTTTTATAGGTTAGTGTGACAAACTAGAACACAGTCCACCTGATGGTAAGTGATTGCTGTGGCCCATAGACACCTACATCTATCCTCGATTACGAATCAAAATGCAGATGCGTTGTCACCTGTGAGGATTAAAATAGAATGCCACGTTTCCAGTAAAAAGGGTTGCCGGTCCTCTAGACTCAACATACAAAGCACAGCAGCATTAAGCTACTATTTTACGCTGGTATTCTGTGAGAGCGTGGTCCTTCACCGGTCGAGCCGACCCATTAGTGCTACAACTATACTACTAATATAACCGCAGCATGGCTCTACCACGTTCAAAATAAAGTTCAAATAAGTTGAAATAGTAACACAAAACTTTTATTTATGTTTTCAAAAATAGTTGTCAAAGGTGGCCTATATTTTTAATCCATTTATTTACCTTTAGCTAAAACATAATAAAGTCCTGCACTTTTGCTGGGTCAGCAGACACAAGCGTGGAAACGGAACCCGTAGACACAACATTGTCTGTTTTTTTTTTATTATACAACGAAACGCAAACAAAGGTATCTCTAAAACGGGTAAATGCAACATAAAAGAAACACTGGGAAAAATATATGAAAGTTAGAACAGTTTTTTACAGTTACATTTATGGGCTCTCGCGTTAATCTCTTGACGTTTGGTGAAACGAATACTACAAAGTCTATGTATATGAAAATGTTTTAAGTATTAAATAGCGTTACCGTGTAATTTAAAATAATTGTAGTTTTCAAAATTTTCCGATTTCAAAAGGAGGAGTTTCCCAATTCGGCTGTATTTTTGACGGCTCCGTGGCTTGACTTCAGTCGCGGCACTCACGGCCGCGGGTTTGAATCCCGCACGAACAAGTATTTGTAAGGTCTACAAATTGTATCGGGTCATTTTTTAGATTGGACTTCAGTACATATTAAACTATGTGGAAAACATTTAATTTTTTATGTTCTTTAAAGTCGGGTTTTTCTTACCCTAGTGAAATGAAATCACCGCCGGCAAAAACGAAATGGTTAATTGCAACTTAAGTGTTAATTTACCAAGTGATTTTAAAAACTATTTTACGCCAAAGAAGGAAAACACCATGAGGAAACCGAAAAAAAAATACTTTATAACATTTTAAAATTTGCAATTACGCATTAAGAAAATATGACTGACACTTCCTTGCCCTCAAAATCCAGCCAGAAATGAAAGTAAGCCGGGGACAATTACGCTATGCAATTCTACGCTATGCATATCTTTGTCTTAAATTTTAAAAGGGTCCTAATACCGTAAGAAACAGCAACACACATCAAGTGTTTCTTCCGCTGATATTCCATGAAAGAGTGGTCCTTCCCGGTCGAGCTTACTTATTCTGCATTTTTATGTTTACAGCTGCAGCGTGGCTTTACCATTCAAAATATATTTATTTTACACAACTAGGATAGATTTTGTTAACGATATTATTCATTAATTAATTAAAGCCTGTCAAAGTCCACAGTTAACTCATACTTATACTTACTTACTTATACTTATCTTCACGCACAATCCCTAACGGGGTAGCCAGAGAGAACAGATCGCCAAGTGTCACGATCCTTACATACCTCTTTCGCTTCTTTCAGGTTCATTAACTTCTTCATACATGCACGTCTAGGTATCCGAGTACTCTTGACCCACCCCTCTTCGAGCAATTTGCTCACATGGTCTTCGAAAGTTAGTCTCGGTCTACCTCGACGCCTTTTAATATTTACTTTCGCTCTATATATTTTCTTCACCGTTCGGTCTTCACTGTTTCGTTCAACGTGCCCAAACCATTGGAGTACGCCCCTATCAATTTTTGTGATAAGGTCATCTTTCAATCCTGCCATATTGCGAATCTCTTCGTTTCGCTTTCGGTCGGCTATGGTAACGCCACACATTTTACGAAGAGATCGCATCTCCACTGCATTCAACTTGCTTTTATGCTTCTTCTGGCATACCCAGGTTTCGCTGCCATATAACAAAATCGGTACCAACACTGCGTTATGTATTGCAGGGCGTGGACTCTTCACCACGCGTTGCCTTTTTACTAATGCATTCAGGGCACCATTGACTTTGTTTCCGGCAGCGGCATGCCTATCCACATCTAAATCACATCTTCCATCCCGGCTGAAAGCACTCCCCAAGTATACAATTTCATTTACCTGTTCTAGACATTCCTGATTTACCCATATTTCACATTTCGTTCTCTCTTCGTCCTTTTCAAATACCAGAACCTTAGTTTTATTAGCATTCAAACGGAGAATTTAATTTCACATTCCTTTTTCATACACGTGACTAATGCCTGCAATTCTGCTTCTGATGGTGCAATAAGTACTGCATCATCAGCATACAGCAGACAATTAACTTTTATGTCACCCAATTTCACACCCAAACAGCTATTTTTCAGCTTCTGTAAACAGCTGTCGAGATACAGTATGAACAGCCAGGAAGACATGACACAACCCTGTTTTACGCCCGCTTGGACGCTAAACATGGGTGACAGGTCATGCCCTACGCGCACACAGGCTTTACAGTCATAGTAAAGTGACTGCACAGCCCTTATCAATCGACCATCCACACCATATCCCGGCAACAGTTCCCACATTTTCTTCCTTATAACCTTATCAAATGCTCTCTCCAGATCCACAAAAGCACAGAAAATCCTCTAGTTAACACTCAGAAGCTCGAAAGCACTTTGTTCATTCTTAAGACTGTCGCACCACTCCGGGACCTTCCAACCTCTTTCCAGAAGAGTTTGGAGTTTTCCCTAAAGTTGTGCGACAACCTCTCGTCCGCTTCTATTCTACAACTTTCACGTACTTCCTCAATCAATGTTTTCGCATGAACTTTCTGCAGCTTATATCTTTCTTTCATCTTCTCTATCATATGCTCATCGTTACTAGAGGCCAAGTAGTCTAACCATGCTTTTTTATTCTTTTTTACAGCTTCTCTCACTTCATTATTCCACCATGCATCTCTTCTTTTACTACTACCCCTTTTTGTTGTTCCACATACTTCTTCCGCTGCACTTACCATTCCATCCCTAAGGTTCTGCCATGTTCTCTCCACACATTCTTTCCTGCCATCGATGGTGTCAAGCTTTTCGGCTTCGGATGCGACAGACCGACTGTGGTTCTGTTACTGCCGTCCGGTAGCGCCAACCCGCGAACAAACCCCTAAATCTAGTAAATACTAGATAATGATCCGTTCCCAAGTCAGCACTCCTGAACACTCGTGTATCCATCACCTGTTTTCGGTCGGTCATCCACCAGGAACAAATCAATCATACTTCTCTCATTCTTTTTTTCTCTAGTGTACATATGGATTTTCCTGTGATTAAACATAGGGTTTGTCACAAGAAGACGCTTTTCCTTGTATAAATCCAGTGTAAGCTTGCCAGCATCATTAACCCTTTTATCGCCAAACTTTCCAAGCACCGACTCGTATCCTGGTCGAGCGATACCTACCCATCCATTCAAATCACCACATACAACAGTTCTTGTAAGTCCACAGTTAAGAATATGTATTTTCCATCTGCCATCACAGGTGCGGGTTAGCAAGCGCAGTTTTTTATTATTTTTAGTTGGTTTCAGGAAAATGCTGACGCCCATTTCCATCGTGTTGTTTTTGTAAGTACTGACAGAGAGTCAAGAGATTCTAGGTCGACAAAAGGAAATAAAACAGGAGATGATTGGCAGCAGTTACCAAAAGAGATCTAAAAATAACAAGGAGAAGGTGAAGTTCCATTTCGTGGCTCAGAGGTTGATCTAAGAGGTAACGGTTTCTATGATCATTCTAGAGCTTTTTACGTGGTAGAGCCATGCTGCAGTTATTTATATGGTAGAATCACGTTGCAGCTATATTAGTAGTATAGTTGTAGCACAAATGGGTCGGCTCGACTGGTGAAGTACGTGGTACTTTCACGGAACCCTGGCGTAAAATAGCAGCTCAACGCTGCTGCGTTTCGTATGGTGAGTGTATAGAGAACCGGAGATCAATTTTACTGGAAACTCACCGCATAGTCTCGACCTGATGATAATCGACGTTGAAGTGTCTCTCCTAGTGTAGTGGCGTTGGGAGTAGTGGTGCTGGGATTAGTGCTGACGTGGATAGTGCACGCAATTGAGAGAAGGCTGAAGGTGCTCTTCAAACTTGGTAAGTAAGACACATCATTTTATTTTTAGACGCAGTTAGATATCCGCATTTAAATAGATATCCGCAAAGTAACGCCGGAGTCTTTTAATAAATCTGCAGTTGCCTTATGAGGCAATGTGGGAAGCAAATTCAACTGTGGATTGACTTTGGTAGGCTGTAATGAATGTGTTAAATGAAATATATTTTAGTGGCAACCTTCAAACTTTAATCTCGCTAAGATATTAAAATTAACCAAAGTGATGGAAGCGTCGGTCGCGCCTAGCGCGGTGAATTCACGGTATAATAGATTTAATTCACGTCTCAGCGAACGCTCTCAAGTGCTCTAGAATGATAGTTACTTCACTTTTGCCGCTTAATGTTTTATCATTTTCGAGGCACTGAAAAATGGATACAGAGTGGAAGAGAGTATTTGGAATGTAAATTAATAAAATTCCTCATGATAACGTAAGTGATCGGTTTTTAAAGTGTTAATTATGTATGTGTGTTAAACAATTTACTAAACATTAATGATTTCGATTTCGATGTTTGGTTTTATTACGCATCAAGAGTATAAAGTCAATTTAAAGTGATGCTCAATATATTATAATATCCGAACAGGCCCCAAACATTTATTTGAAGAATAAGAGTGACAAACGAACACACAATCCACGTGATGGTGAATCCCCCACGGAACAAGTATTAGTATGTTCTACAAGTAATTGTTCCGGATCAGGATGTTTGTCCTAGTGCAAGTTATGTACGTAAACTGCCTTCAAGATACAGGAGAAAATCCTAGTGTGGGTGTAACGTTTTCTCAAAAAAATACAGTTTATTTTGAGGGTTGAGATGGAATGCTTCATTTCTAGTGAAAAGGTTATTAATTATAATTAATGGTACACGGCTATTTTTAAAAAGTAGTTAAATTTTAAATTTAGGTTCGAATATATTTAATTATAGATACCGTTACTGAAAATTCTGAAAATACGAATAAATAAGGCTTCTACTTATATTCGAAATTATCCCAAATTTAACGCGCCCTACACTGCACCTACCGGTACGAGGCTGCCGATCGAACCTTACACACACACACACACACACACATATATATATATATATATATATATATATATATATATATATATATATATATACATAGTCGATCCGCAGGGACTCTTTTTACTGGGAACACAACATATGAAAATCAACAGCAAAATAAGATGATATTTTACACTTGCATTCGATGAGAGCGTTCGGGGCAGCATTCGGGAAATTACGACGCATCTTCTCGTCAGGTATACCTTATAACCTGAAAACTAAGTTGTACAACCAGTACGTTTTGCCAGTGATGACCTACGGAACCGAGACGTGGTCCTTCACAGCTGACCGTATGAGGACGCTTAAAGTCGCTCAGCGAGCTATGGAGAGGGCTATGCTCGGAATTTTTTTGCGGGATAAACTTAGAAATGAGGATATCCGCAGTAGAACCAGAGTAACCAACATAGCCCAACGGATTAGTAATCTGAAGTGGCAATGGGCCGGCCATATAGCTCAAAGAACCGACAACCGTTGGAGAAAAAATGTTCTTGAGTTGCAGCCTCGTACCGGTAGGCGAAGTGTAGGGCGACCCCCCACTAGATGGAGTGACGACCTGGTAAGACATGCAGGAAGTCGATGGATGCAGGTGGCTCAGGACTTTGCTTTGTGGCATACCTTGGGGGAGGCCTATGTTCAGCAGTGGACTTGTGAAGGGCTGTAATGATTATTTATTTATTTATTACACAATTATAACATCATTACAGTTATTAAACCAATGCGATGCTATAACTAACCTAAATATAAGAAAACTACTGACTAATAAATAATGGTATCTAATATGAAATTTATCGAATTGATGGTAAAATAAAATACTAATTAAAAACATTACAATTTTCGACGCATTTGTATGCTGCAATTATGAATTTCGTCTCACTACATGCAAATATGTCAATATCCTGTGAGATGATATTAACATAGTGTATAGCACGTGACAATGGTGCATTCTGAAGCAACTTCGTCCTAGCAGCGGGCACGAGGAGTAATGGGGGACGACGACGAGAACCCACGTAATTATTAGGCACCCGCATCTTTAACGAAGCGAGCACATCTGGGTGATATATCCATCCACGTAATACCTTCCACACATATTTAATAAGCGTGATGTCTCTTCTCACACTTAAGCGGCTGTAACCAACCATCCCCAGTACAAACAGACTCGGATACATCAGTGGAAAACAAGGATAGATCCCGTACTGCTTAAAGTATAAAAATCGCATGAATTTATTTTGAATTTTTTCAACCATGACACTATACTTGTTTTCATGTGGATTCCAAATACTTGCGTTCGTTTCAAGTTGACTTCTCACGAGAGCATTGTATAAAATTTTAATAGCTAACAAATTCTGAAAATCCCTACACTGCCTTAATATAAATCCGAGACTCCTGAAAGCTTTTTTACAAATATTTAAAATGTGCTTACGAAAATTAAGTTCCGGGACCATCTCAACGCCTAAGTCTCTAATATATGTTACGCGCGGGATTACGAGGCCGTTCATTTCATAAGCATACTTCTGAGGGTCTTTTGCACGACCATAACTCATGATACAACATTTACTAACATTGAAATTCAATTTGTTTTCCATTCCCCAATGTGCCAATCTGTCAATGTCCCTTTGTAGACTTTGGCAGTCAGAAGCATTGTTTACTTTCAAAAAAATTTTTAAATCATCGGCAAATAGCAAACACTGAGCCTCTTTAACGACCGTAGGAAGATCATTAACCATTAAAATAAATAATAAAGGGCCAAGATTACTCCCTTGACTCACACCAGAATAAGTACAATACGGCTGCGATTCAAAACCTGCGAAATCTACGTATTGTTGACGTCCGCTCAGATAATTCGCAAAGAAATCTAGTAAACTAGGTGTAAAACCTAACTCCGCAAGCTTTACCAACAAGATATCGTTATCAACGGTATCGAAGGCTTTTCAGAAATCGAAATATGCAGTGTCCACCTGGCTCCCAGCATCCACTACTGGCACCACATAGTTTATAAAGGACAATAAATTACTCCCAGTACTTCGACCTGGCCGAAAACCATGCTGAGCTTCAGTAAGCTGGGAGTTCACTTGATTATAAACATATTTATAAATAATCGACTCAAATACCTTAGCGATTGCACACAATACGGCTACCGGTCTATATTCATCCACCTTTGAACCCGATCCTCCTTTCAACACAGGAATCACTCGGGACACTTTCCATTCGTCCGGGTGGTAACCTTCTTTTAGAAACAGGTTGAAAATATGTAAAAGAGGCAATTCAAACACCATACGGCAGTCTTTTAAAATGAACGGTGGTATACCATCTGGACCCACGGACTTCTTGGGCTTAAGACGTGTGAGGGCGCCTCGAACATCTCGCACGTTTATCCGCCCGATATGAACAGTAGTTGAACTCGTCGCGTAGCTTAACGCTTGCACGGCTGTGCGCACTGCTTCCCTCGGATCTAAAGTGGGCCTCTCTTTACTATACACCGAATGAAATGAAATGAAGCAAAATACTCTGCACAGTCCGCATCCCTAATCACTTGCCCGTCTTTAATAATTTGAGTTCTATTAAGTTTTGACTGTTTACTCCTAACGAAATCCCAAAAAGATTTTGGATCCTCTTTTATATTATTTTGTACTCTACACTGATATGCCTCGTAAGCCCATCTTATTTTATTTTTAACCACTGCACGATAGCATGAGAATGATTCATAATCCGTCCGAGATCCCGTTATTTTAAATAATTTATGGTATTTCCATTTGAGTCTTATATCTAATATTAAATCAGCCGTATACCAATCCGGGTAAGTATACTTCGCATTAAGATTACTTAATTTACGTTTCTTCCGAGGCACACATTTACTAAACGCATTCCTTATAATATCGTAAAAATAATACAAGGAGGATTTGGCATCTTCTAACAGATATAACGGACTCCAGTCAATTGAACCTAATAACTTATATAATTTGAAGAAGTCACATTTCCTAAAATTCCAACCAGAGCTTTCAATTATTATATTATTATTATTAATATTATTACCAGTTATACTAATGGGGGTTCGCCCCCTCCTCGTGTCCGCTGGCGTGATTTTTACGGTCAGAGGGTGCTGCTCATCAATATTAACTAAAGACTCACCCGACAGTGATACTTCCACATCACTTACCAGCAAGGTTGTTAATACCAAGTCCAGAATGTGATTGTTTACATTAAGCACTTCATTTACTTGACGAAATCCACAATATGCTGCTACATACCCAAAATAGTTTTGTATTTCTAAAGTCGAAGAAGGCATGTTAAAATCGCCGATCACTAACACTTTATCATATTTAGTGCACTCATTTTCTATAAGATTAAATAAATACATATTATATTCTTTAACATCGCATTTTGGCGGTATGTAAACAACACAACAAAAAAAAATAAACATTTTTCACTACGGTACACCGTCGCACAAACAATCTCAAATAAGGTCGCGTCCACATTAGCTACCGAAACGCGTTTCAAATTCAATCTGGAAGATGCAGCTAAGAGGACACCTCCTTGTTTGCGTCCATCCACTCGATCACATCGCAGTATTGTGAAGTTTGGCGGAAAAAGTTCGCCATTATGTATTGAACTATTGAGACCTGTCTCTGTAATAGCAAACAGGTCGCACGAAGATCCCAAAAGACTGGTATAAAAATCTGCTGTTTTTGTTCTCAGTCCCCGTACATTCTGATAATATAGGAGAACGGGTTTATTAGTGCTGTTCCCGACTTGCCGTTGCTTTTTGGGTGTTTCGAAACCATACCCATTCATTGTACTGAGTATTTATTGGCCAGCACTCAGTACAATTAACTTTCTAAAATTGCGATTCGGGAACACCTATCATAAAAGATGCGTAATCTCTTTTAGTTTTTGGGATTATTTTTTCAACTTTTTTATCCCTCGAACCACAGATACTCTTAACATGTTCAGCTATAGCGTCTTCCGTTGTATCAGGATGAAGTGACCAAACGTGTAAAAATTTCTTTTTCTCAACCGCTTGAAACGACGAAATTAGTGTGTTTCCTCCTTTTTGAAATAGCTTAGGCTGAGTTTTCCTCACTTTTTTTGATTAACCACCGTTTTCCACTCGCCTGATTCTGCATTTGAAAGTTGATTGATATCTGTCTTCTTTTCTTTCTTTTTAAGACCGTCAGTAGACGTACTTAAACGCTCCCGCTTTTGCAATGTAGTCGCACCCTTAGCCTTAGAACGTTCAGTCGCGCGACGTTCACGCTCAGATAACGCTGGAATTTCCGTACCTGTTGCTATCTCCTTCCCACTTTGAGTCATTGGCATGGTAGTGATAACTGCCTCGCACCTATTATCAGCATTGCCCAACCGTTGTTCAATTTTAGCAGACAATTTTTCAATTACCCGCTTCTGGTCATTAATTACAATAATATTACTTTCGATCAGCTGTTTTTGATCATCTATTTTCTTATTTTGCGTCTCAATTAACGCAGATTGTGCAGTAATTTTTGATGTTAACTCTTCTATTTTCTTAGACAATTCATTAAATGCCACTTCCACGTTGAATTTGGACATTTTTACCACTTTATGCAATAAATATCAAGAAACATGCGCGCGCGGCTATGACTATGCGGCTATATTATTATGTTAATGATTCGATAAGAGCATGGCTCTTCCCCGGCTGAGCCACGATCCACTCGTGCTACAACCATACTGCTGCAGTATGGCCATACTAAGTTAGAACAGAAAATTTCTGAGTGGGTTTTATATATCTAAATATGGTTCTCATCTCGCCTGTAATATATAAGTATTTTAATTGATAGAATCAGGCGTTACTTTGCGGAAATCCATTATAATAAAAAATAAAAATATAAATTTCTTTGCAACTTTCCGCTTAACATATAAAATGATGTGTCTTACCTGGATTGAAGCGCACCTCCCGCCCTCCCTCAATTGCATACACTAACTCCGTCACCACTAGACCAAGCACCACTACTCTCAACACCACTATTCCAGGCAAGACACACCATCGACGATAATACGACACGTGTTTCGCCTCTACACGAGGCATCCTCAGGTAATATAGACTCTACGGCAGCTGACCGCTAAGTGAGTGGCGAGTCGAAACAGTTGCTATTTATACACGCTGACACAATCGCTCCCTACCAAAGTAGCGAGTGACCGCATCGTGCGATAACAGACCTGCCAACAGTTATTATTATTGTTATGATTATTTTTAAGTACTATTATTATTATTGTTTTGAGTGACCGCGCCGTGCGAAAACAAATCTGCTACTAATTATTATTATTGTTATGATTAATATTTTAAATACTATTATTATTATTGTTTTATTGATATCATTATAATTATTTATTATTATTAATCTTAAAATTATTATTAAAGATTGGCCTTAAAGATGTTTAACAAAGGTGAATTAGAAACATTTGTTTGTTCATTCAGCAGTGTATAATTACCATTATTACTTTTTAAAATCTCCAACTGCTCCAGCACACACAGTCGCAGCCCCTTATTACAGGTATGTAAGACTTCAAAGGAATGGTCGCTAGCTAGGTTGTGTCTAGTGTCCAAGAGATGTTTAGCAAAATGGGATTTATCAGGATTGCAATTTCTGTACGCGGCCATATGTTTTTTATAGCGCGTCCCGAAATTGCGACCAGTCTGACCCACGTAAACGGCGTGGCATTCGTCACAAACAAGTTTATAAACACCCGATTTTTGACTAATATTTATTTTATCTTTATTGTTACAAATATTCCTAAGCGAATTGTTTGTTTTGAATGCCACGTTAACGCCGTTTTTCTTAAGACTATTAGCTATTTTTTCCGATATGGGGCCTAAGTAGGTCAAACTACCCACATACCGCCGGACACTAATTACCATACCATAATAATTAGTAGCAGATTTGTTTTCGCACGGCGCGGTCACTCAAAACAATAATAATAATAATAGTATTTAAAAATAATCATAACAATAATAATAACTGTTGGCAGGTCTGTTATCGCACGATGCGGTCACTCGCTACTTTGGTAGGGAGCGATTGTGTCAGCGTGTATAAATAGCAACTGTTTCGACTCGCCGCTCACTTAGCGGTCAGCTGCCGTAGAGTCTATATTACCTGAGGATGCCTCGTGTAGAGGCGAAACACGTGTCGTATTATCGTCGATGGTGTGTCTTGCCTGGAATAGTGGTGTTGAGAGTAGTGGTGCTTGGTCTAGTGGTGACGGAGTTAGTGTATGCAATTGAGGGAGGGCGGGAGGTGCGCTTCAATCCAGGTAAGACACATCATTTTATATGTTTAGCGGAAAGTTGCAAAGAAATTTATATTTTTATTTTTTATTATAAGTATTTTAAACGCCATACAATTGTCAATGTTAAAACATTTAAAATCTACATAGTCAGTTTGATATTTTACCATAAGTCAACCAAAGCTTAATTATGCTTTATGTGCATTTTTGCGAATATTTAAAACAAAACCACTTGCATTTATTGGTTTTTTGAATTTGCATATTTTAATTCTGTAAAATTGCATAATGTGCGTCAGCAAGTAGAAGCGTGAATGAATAGGCGTTCGGTAAAACTAGCTTTGGTTATGTTTTATATTTAGCAAAATACGACCAAGCGCGTACAGGGGTAAAATGTACTGATAAAAGATACACTCAGAATATGCTGAAGATTTTTGGCTTTTTTAGCTTTTAATTAACAAACGAGCTGACAGTTCATCTGATGGTACGTTATTACTGCAGAATTTGGAGACCGGCAACTAACTTCAAACAAAGAACAGTCTGCAGATGCTCTGGCACCTCTATGGACTTAGAGGAAATGGCTCATCATCATCATCATTATCATCATTACAGCCCTTTATAAGTCCACTGCTGGACATAAAAAGGAAATGAAATGGAAATGGCTCACAGCCTCTTATTTTACATTTGTCAATATTAATTCAAGGCAAAAAGAAGATCTATTATTTTGTCTACAGTATTTGTAACTTTAAATCTACACCCATACTGCTCTTTATTTAATTCAATCCTATTTAAGCGAGTAAAATCGGAATAACAAATAAATAAAGTAGAAAAGAGACATCTTTTCTAATTTATTAATTTAATTTTTTAAGACAATTTTTTTAAATTAGATTGTGAAGTAGCCGTAACAAGAAATAAGGTAATTATTGTATTACAATAGCAGTAGAAGAAAGGTTCTGGAGTGGCAGACACGTACCGGCAGGCAAAGCGTAGCGCGGCCCTCACTAGATATAGTGATGATCTGGTAAGACGTGCAGGAAGTCGATGGATGCAGGTAGGTGCACGCAGGGGTCGTGCTTGGTGGCATTCCTTGGGGGAGGCCTAGCAGTGGACTTGTAAAGGACTGTAATGATGACGAATTATGATAATATTACAGTCGCAACTATAAATATGTCTGTTTGTCTTGTTTTGTCTATGCCTATATTTCTATGATTGTTAATATAGTTTATGAGGAAAGTGCAAAGTTGATCGTAGCGTCCAAATTAATTTTGTGGTGAAATGCAATAAGTTAAACGTTTTATAATTATTACATAATAGATGTGGTGATGAATATTAGTATAAGATTTGCTTAAATAAACAAGGTCATTATTTTAACTCTTTATAGCCGGTATAGTATATCGTGTAAACATTTATAATCAAGTAAAAGCTTTGCCATTACACTTATTTCTTTTACTCAGGTAATACGATTGTAGGAAAATAACAAGAGTGGTTGCGTCTAGGAGAGGTGCTTTCACAGTACAACAGCTTTAATTCACGGCTTGGCGAGCGTTCACAAGGGCCCTAGACTGACAGTTACTTCTAGTCTGCTTAATGTGTCTAGGCGTTGAAAACAAAAATGGCTCTAACCGTAGGCTAAAACCGTCTACCGAGGACTGAAAAAACATCGCATGTTGAATTTATTCTGAATCCTAGACGTGTGTGACATAATTAAGTTGTACATGAGAAATATACATAATATATATATATATATATATATATATATATATATATATATATATATATATATATATATATATATATATATATATATATATATATATAATCATCCTTTCACGGTAAATGTTGATCCAGTGAGAAGTTAGAACAATTGTTGATCCACCTATTTGACGTGTTTGCTCAGCTCCTCGTCGCACAAACTGATATACTTTGATCCATTCTTGATGCGCGTGTGACGTCGGTGGATCTGCACTAACAGGATTTCAATATACTCGTCAGCGATTTGACCAACATTTGTTGATCTATCAACGGTCGAAAAAATCATACTGAGTGTGATTTTTTAGATCCAGAGTATATTTAATTTATATGCGACATTTACTTAGACTAAGTGGATCCGGAGCCATAATTGACGAATAGGTACTCGAACACGAAGCGGCAACGTCGCGTTCTGTGTGTGACAGAGAACCCAGTAGGCTACTTCGTTATAGTAATAAGGTAAGAAAATACGTTATCTGCTGATTTTGTGGATCAAACTTTGGCAGGTTTTATTGTCGAAAGACGTTTGTTCGAGTTTTTGTTATCGTGTGAGTGAATTTGTGTTATTTTATTCATTCGTCGTAGATCTATTAGATGATGGATAGTACTTTATTACAAATTAATTTGTCACTCGAGTGTGTGTGTGTGTGCGTGCGTGCGCGCGCGCTTGTATGTGTGTGTATGTGTGTGTGTGCTTGTGTGTGTGTGTGTGTGTGTAAGGGTGGGGGGTGCCATTTAGTTTGCGCGCGTGTTATTGCGTGTGTTTGTGTGTGTGTGTGTGTGTGTGTGTGTGTGTGTGTGTTTTTATGCGAGTTTGTGCGTGCGCGTGCGTGTGGGTGTATGTGCGTTCGTGAGTGTTCACACACACACATACGAACAACAGTTAACACACGCATGCACACATTCACACACACGTGTGT